>JAFHAQ020000022.1:0-567400 GCA_017347545.2 Arxiozyma slooffiae | reverse complement strand
CCCATACACCCATATACACCCATACACCCATACACCCATACACCCATACACCCATACACCCATACACCCATACACCCATACACCCATACACCCATACACCCATACACCCACCCATACACCCATACACCCATACACCCATACACCCATACACCCATACACCCATACACCCATACACCCATACACCCATACACCCATACACCCATACACCCATACACCCATACACCCATACACCCATACACCCATACACCCATACACCCATACACCCATACACCCATACACCCATACACCCATACACCCATACACCCATACACCCATACACCCATACACCCATACACCCATACACCCATACACCCATACACCCATACACCCATACACCCATACACCCATACACCCATACACCCATACACCCATACACCCATACACCCATACACCCATACACCCATACACCCATACACCCATACACCCATACACCCATACACCCATACACCCATACACCCATACACCCATACACCCATACACCCATACACCCATCAGTTATCACCCCTACCATTCACAGAAATTACATTATCCTTTATCATTCTTCCTATTACTTCTTTCTTTTTCTTATAAATTGTCTTTAGAATATTTAATCGGAACCTATTATGCTAATGGAACATCTTAAAAATTATCAGACTTTTAATTGTAATAATACGTTAATTGTCATATGATAGTGCATTTATAAATAACAAAATCTATCTAAATTTTCAAACAATGAAATACCAAACATAAGAAGGTTTTTCTTTCTATAAAATATCTCACTTGTAACATAAATAATATGACAAAACACCCAACACCAGGTATACATCCCAATAGATAATTCAAACATTTTATCACATCCTTAATTTTCAAATAGTTGCCACCTCACTATAATTGTAATAAATCAAAGTTATCAACAATCAAAATTAAATGCAAATTTCTTGTTGTATATCAAGCAATATTATTTTTTAAAAAAAACAATGAATCTCATAAAATTTTTTGGTTTATTGATTTCCTTTTTTCTTACCAAAGCACATAAGAGAAGATTAAAAACATATGATTAAATCGTAGGTGTGTATATCCAACAGAGTTCATAAATAGTAACTCATAACAATTCTTTTTTCTTTACAAAACAAAATTATACATCCATACCAATTTGTTAATAAAAAAAATATAAAGAAAGGCAAACCAATATGGGTGTATGTCATATATTAGAATAATTGTAAAAAGATTCTTTTTCACAAATGCATTTTTCAATTATTATGGATTATTTGTATTAAGTTGAATCCTGGATTAATTGCTTTTTTTAATAAAGATGGTTAATTTTTGTTTTATTTAGTTTTCCATTTACCAGTAATTTATAATCTAAATTTCTATTTTGTTTCCCAATAATAATGTATACAACACGTTCATGTTTTATTATGAGACAGGCCTCACAAACATTAGGTTATATTATGTCACCTCAAGTCTCAAAATATTCTGCTTTTTAATATAGCATTGTGGTTTTCCTAAGGAACATATATGCTCACAAATTTCTTTACAATTCCTTTGCACAACTTCACCTTTTTTTTTATAAAGAGTAGTCTGATACTTGATCTATAACTAATCTTGTCATGTTTGCCCATCTTTCTCATCATTTGGTAATTCTATATATTCAATAACAGAATGTGAACTGGTTATATCAGTAATTCTGAACTGGGTGTTCACAACAAACAAGGTACCACTTTAAACAAAACTATCAAATGTATCAACTTCTTTAAAATTGAATTCAATCTCTTTGATAGTATGATATAAACAGGAATAGCAGTTTTGCTGTCATATAATAAACAAGAGTATTGATTAAGAAGTAAAAAAGCACATCTCTTTAAATAACAGATCATAGATTCATGTAAATTTTAGATAACTAACCTGAAGATATATGGAAAATTTCTAACTAATTTAGTTTGGTGTCTATTATACTCATAGTGTATCATTTAACAATTTACAGTTCTCTAAATATCTTTCATCTTTCTTTCTTATTCTTACAAAGTTATTCAATACTTAGCATATTTGTTGTTACCATTTATTAATCTATCATGCACACCCCACTCTTTTTAAAAGGAAAACAAACTTCACAAAACCACTAGCAATCCTCGAGAAATTTTGAAAAAAAAATTAAAAACAATAAAAGATTCAAAACAAATCCTGAGGGAAAAAAATGCAAACTCTAAACAATAGAAAAACAATACATTGTTAATGTACTTTTTTCGAGAAAAAAAATATTTTATCTTCAAGAGAAGAGAGAAAGAAAACAAATATAATACTGCTATGGTCAAGCAACGATATACCATTAAAATAAACATATATATATCAAACTATTTCAATATATACCTTCTCACAATCAACTTGATTCAATGATCAAAATCGTATAACAAGTTAAACTCCCAGAATCTGCACTCCAAGAAGAAACAAAAAACAAGAAGTTCAAATTACAAAAAAAAAAGGATAAAAAAAAAATTAAAAACAACATGAATAAAACTGTTTATACCTCATAGACTAGCAACACTCTTTTATCCAAGCTTTACACTCCTTTTAATATACCAATACAGACAGACATAGCCAATGATTTTGTTGTATACATTCACGAAAACATATCAATATTACAATATTTTAAAATGCCATCCCACTAGCATATGTTTCTTCAAGATTAGAGGGTATTATCTCAATGAAAATATGCTAGAAGACACAGATATAATTATTAATCAAACACCACCTCACCATGTGAGTTAAATATCAACGATAACATCAAACTTAAGAACAATTTTACCGTCAGATATAAACGCCATGTTATAATAACAGATCAGCGCATGCTCTTTTGTTCTTGTGGTATTATAAAAAATAATAATCTTCGGTAAATGATAAAAATATTGATAGGTTCTCAATATATCTAACCAGGAGGTTTAAACTCATGAAAATTGACCAGTGTAAAAATATAAGTAATAACTTTAGAAATCTATTGTTTAAATTTATATTCCTTTCCAGTGGCGTAATAAAATAAATTCATATCTATCATCTACAAATAAAATAATATAATCATATATTTTATTAAAGAATGTTATAAAGGAAAAGTCTTTGAATTCAGTACTAGATTGTGGATATTTTTGTATTTGAGGGAATATCTCTAAATGGTAAAAATATATTTAACAAATATCTTGAATGAGACAGATATACAATTGCCCATTAAACTGTTTCTAATATTTTTCTAATTTACAAAGAGAGTAAAGTTAAATGATAGCGCAATTGAATTTTTTTTTTTCCTAAAAAAAAAAAGTTTTCATTTTTTATTTACTGAAGATTCATATTTACTATTGCTGTGAGTCAAGTGGTAATCTTGGCAGATAACAAGTTTACGAATTACTTTATTTCTATTATATTTTTTTTAGTATAATTTGTTCATGATTCGAACATCATATATTAATATTAGCATTATTATGTTTTAACCCTTAAGTTAAGATATTTTAATTAATGAAAAGAAATAGAATCGGATCAAACGTGTGGTACTTAGAAGAGAGCTAATATACGAATGAACAATATTTTCATATAATATATTTGAGATGATCTGATTCAAACATACAATAATCAAAATCACAGTTTTGTATTTTACTTAGTTGTTCAAGACTGATGTTGTGCTTTTTTAAAAGAAATAAATATTTATGTTTTTATAAAAATATATTACAAGAGTATCCAAAGTGGCATCCTAATTAATATCGTTTCTATAATTGTTATTCATCATTTAGTGTATAACTTATTTTTTTTTTTTTTTTTTTACTTATAAATTATTTGAAATTTATCATATTTTAATTTACTGCTTCATCTATTTATTATATACCCTATTATCACTCATCTACAATATTAATATTATCCATACTATATTATATACTAGTATATGTTTTACTAACATTAGTAACATCCATATACACTATATTTCAATTAAATTTATAAATCTTATTACATTTTGACTTATAATTATATTTTTATATTATTGTTAATACTTAGCTATTGAATATATAAGAATTTAAATTTAATAATTATCATTGTATTTTCATATTTTGCATTTTTCTTATTATAGGATATATATCAATTAATTCTTAAATAACCATATAAATATACCATTCATATATTTATATATATATTTTATAGATAACGTTAATATGTTTAATACACATAATAATATATTGAAATAAACGAATATAATATATATGGACAATGCAATTTTATGTTATTTTATTATAATAATAGTATTTTTTACAAACGGCTAACAGAGGTTATACACAGGAATAAAAAAATAAGTACTAATAGTGTTAAATAAAATTTCCTATGAAATGAATTCAATATTTGAATGTTGAAAAATATTTTTAATACATAATATATATTTGTTCAAATATATGGTTATTATTATAAAATCATTTTGGATTAAAATAGTTATAAAAGGGCAAAATACTATATATTAATATACTATATGATAAAATATAGATATGTAGAAAGAAAAATAGTTATGATAATATTTTAATTCATACAAATATACTAATTATTTGTATAATCTTATACTAAAACATATTATTTAGTATACATTTTATACCCCAAGTTAATCTATAATTCAAAGATTTTTAAAAAATAGTGTGTGATGGTGAAACTGGAGCATTGGCATTAAATTTTATCATACTTTTAAAAGTTATAAAAGCTGAGTTTAATCAAGTTTGTTTCCTCATGTAACATTACGTATCTCTAGAAAACTAAAAAGAATAAACACAATAAAGTCATATTTTTTTGTTTTATTTTGTGGTCAATATAATGTGTTGGAGAATTATAAGAGATGTAATAGGAACATTTTTTTTGAACAACTGATTTCCAATATATATTATTTGCAAAGATTTAATTTGGACAAGTATAGTCATTCTCATTCATATGTATAGTTGACACCTAGTTTATACATATGTAACGTGTTATTCACTTGTAATTATATTAGCACTCTCATTTTAATAGGTGTTATCTAATATTCCTCTTCACCAATTATAATTTCCTATAAACAATTTCTTAAACCACAAAGTCACATTTTGAAGCCATAAACGTGCACTTCTCCTCTGAGGACTACGTTATTAATTTCATTAAATACCACCATAATAAAACTAAAACTAATAAACAATATATAAAATTAAAAAAAAATCACTATATTTTTAAAATACAACGACAACATATATATTAAAACGGTCTTTTTAAAGAATATTATCATTTTCTTTAGAATTCTTAAATAGCAACTATAAATTTTGAGAATATGAAAATTTTGCATATTCAACAGTGTTTTGTGGAGGCCATTCAAAAAATTAAAAAAAATAGAAATATCTCAAACAAAGATGTTTCCCATTGCCTTTACATATCCGTTTTATGAAATGACTAAAGATTCTTTTTACCATGTTGAATCCTTCGATCACTTGTTTACATATATTTTATAGGTACCATTTCAAATATATTTTAAATACTCCTTAAAAAGTCAAATCATTATTTCTAAACACTATGAATATAAACTTTCATGTTAAAAACGAAATAGACAATGATTGTTTGTTTATAAGATAGAGATATATAATATACTACAAAATATTTAACACATTTATTTATTCTTAACTATTTCTATATAAATATAGTACATTTCTAAGTCAATGTACTTTGTTTATTTTATTCTATTTTTGGAGAATAACATCCATTTTTTTTTTTTACTACGACAGAGTTTTCTGAAAGTACGCCAACTTAACTAGGGGAATTTTAGAGTCCAGTGAATCACAAATATCATACATGCTTGTAAGTATGTCATATTTGTAGGCGTGGAGGTTTGACTGGTATAAACGCTATTTATAAATTCTTTTGAACTTCAAGAATCCACTCCAAAAACTTTTTATTTGTTCTTATCCATCCTGCAATAACAGGTACAAACAGAGGGCACTCCTCAAATTCAAAGTGCACCAATTTATTCATGTCCTTAAAAAATACAGGAAATGCTTTTAAATTACAGAGACCTTGTACCCAAATACTATTTTTTAGTACTTTTTCATGTAACCTTTCCTCAAAAAAACACCACAAAAAGAAGATTATTATTTGGATGTTTCTTTTCCCATTAATATACTTAAAAATAGCTTTTTGTTGCTCTACTTTACATAGCTTTTTGATATAGCATTGTAAATCCAACAAGAAATCTCGTTTTTGAGTTAAAAATATACGACTATTATAATTTGTATTAGCATCTTTTTGAATTGTTTGGTGTGCTTGAAAACAACGGTCAATGAAATATCTATGTTTTTTGTAACACTTACAATTTTCCTCGATGTTATTATAGAAAATTAATTTAATTATGTCAATTCTATGTTTGATAATTGCTTTCCAAGCATTCTGAAATAATATTTCGAGGTTTCTTTTACCATCTGATTTAATTAATTTATCAACGCCTATAATGTTGAATTTAGTAATACCATCGAAACGTGCATACAATGTCTTTAATGTATCTTTGGAGTGAATTTCAACAAACCTCTGAGACCCCATATTTAAACAATTTTGAACAGAATTTATAAATTTATTTTCTGGTTGTAATAATAAATCAAGCACCAAAATTTCCGCAGAAAGTTTACCGAAAACTTCCCCATAATCTGTATGACAGGAGCAATTCGTTTTGTTCTCCATACATTTTCTACAGAGAGATAGAGGAAATTCATAATGCCATTGAATAAATTGTCTTGGATCTAGACCTAATAAATGCTTTTGTATTGAATCAAATCGTTCAATATTCAGATAATCTTTAAGGTCTCTTACTAATTCACCTTTTTTAGTATTTTTTAAAAATTTACATAAATTCGGATCCTTAGAAACGTCTCTGAAAGATTACCTATCCAGTCTAAGTTTACTAACAATTGATTCTGGATTTATATTATTTGCAGAAGCAACAAACTCTGAACCCCTTTCTGGAGTTTTATTTTTTGGGGATGTAGTTTGAGAAACTGTTGATGGAGTGGTTGATATAGTAGAGGATATAGGTGTACTTGAAATACTGTGGGAGGCAAATGGTTTGTCTATAGTGGCGGATACTTCAGAACTTGTCGAAGTAGAATGAGCACATCTCCTTTGTCTAGGAGTTCTTGTAGAAATAGGAAGAGATGACTTGAATATCGGAATACTTAATATATTTGAAGAATCTGAAGAAGTAGGTATACTAAATGATGACGTATTCTTAGAAGTAGAAATCTGTGTATTTGGACTAGTGATTGTAAGCGATTTAGGATCTCTCACTGAACTCCTAGAATTGGTTGCATTGATAGATTTAATGCCAGTGGTGGGATATTCAATTGCATTTAAATTTTTTGTTGAATTTTGTGAATTGTTATCAGCAGGGTAAGCATCACTGTTATTATTACTTGTGTCTACTCTTATATTTTGATTTTGTTGTCCATATTGTACTAATGCGTAGCTATTAATGTGAAGAGGAAAAGCAGTGTGCATTTTCTTTCTTAGAGGACCTTGCATCTCTAGAATATTATCATTATTCCTTTTAACAATTTTACCTAATACGGATATTCTTACTTTCTCTATGAGTTTGTTATCAATTCCATTTGAACAACACAAGTCATGACCCATATACTGTAAATTATAAAATTTACTTATTTGTTTTGTAATACATTCCTTCCAATTTATGTCTTCGAGATGTGTTTTCAATTCACTAATTTGAAACGGGATGCGTCTATTTTCGACAGCAACAATGTGAACATAACCACCTTTTCTAATTCTACCAATCATTTGTAGATAATCAATGGGATCAACTTGACAGACTGCCAAGCATACAAAATTGACTGATGGACAATCTAATCCATTAGATATAAGTTTCGTCCCCATTACAATCCGTGTTTTAGAGTATGCATTTTCAAAATCTTCTAAAATTTTGGTTTTAACTTCTTCTTTTACATCAGCATCAACCATACAACCGGAATCTTCATCCTGAAAAAATTTGTTGTATATATTTCTCATTTTACTCTTGCTACTAAAGAAAAATACCCCTTTACCCTGTTCTGTATTTTTCAGATACCTGTAAATTAAGTTATAGACTATTTCTTCAAACTTTGTCTTTTCACACCATTCTACATTAGTTCTGATGTTCTTGTTGGGTACCTCCTCAATTGCGTTAATATACCTTCCTTCTTTCACTATTCTTCTCCTTATGTCACGTTCAATTGTGATAATATCCAACAACCATCGTGGAAGCGTTGCTGATATCATTATAATTTTCAAATACTTTTCCCATTCAAAACCTGCTATAGTTGACAGTCTGCTTCTAAATTTCTTTTCTGTCCACAAAACGTGAGCTTCATCAAAAATAATATAACCTCTTTTAACATTATCAAAAATGTTTTCCCAATTAGCAAGTGTTTCTTTTATACCTCTAGAAGCGAAAGAATCAAAACAACCAACTAAAACATTAACTTTTTTGCTCTTCAAGTTAACCTCAGACTCCTTCAAAATATTAATATCTTCAACTATCAAATTATAGCTTCTTAATTTCTTAATGGAACTTATTTTTAAGGCCTCATATGGGACAGCCAAAAAGTGGATATAATGTCCAGGGTCAGCTTTATGTAATGTTAAAATAGGCAATACATACGTTAAAGTCTTACCAAATGCAGTAGGAGCTTGTAAAGCAAGAAATTTTCTATTGCATAATAAGATGTTTAGGGTAAAGTTATGTTGGGTAGCCGACAAAAATTTAAAATTCTTCCCGTAGAGTTTCTTTCCCTCCTCAAAAACATCCCATATATCAAATAAAGCAGTATCAGTTACAACTTCTTCAGCTAGCGGACGATGTTCTTCATTATTAGCTGAGTCTCTCTTAATGCTATAATAATTAGTTATTTCTTGGAATTTTTGACACAACTTCTTGGCATGGTAATAATCTAAATCACATTCATATATATGGTCAATATGCCTACTTTTGTCCACACCATAGTTATTATTATGAGTTTTTATGTTGTGACCAAAGCAATATGATAACATTGTGCAATGTTCATTCATTAATAACCCTTCAGGAACAATGAAATGTTTCCATAGAGCAACAAGACCTTGTCTAAATGTTCTAAGTTTGTGGTGTTTGTAATATGATTGATCTTTTGGAAAAGACATAAGTGTACTAGAAAAAGAAGTAGAAGAAATCAGCCCATAATGCAAGACGTCAACAAAAAGAAACATTTTCAAAATAGTATCACCCGTTGAATTTGCAGGCATTTGTTCAAATGTATGTGTACCAGCAGTAAATCTAAGTTCTCTTGTGTTTTCTTCTTCCTCCTCTGCTTCGGGAGTCTCTAAAAAATCTTCTTCGACATCATTAGAGAATTCTTGGATATAATTGTGTTTTAGCATATCTGTTTTAAAAATTGTTGATTTATCATCTAGTAACTCAATTGTGAAGGGTCTCAATATATACAAGTACCACAATATATGAGTGGTAACAACTTTATCCATAAACAGCAATCTTGAATCATATTTTTTGTTTTTATTATATGTTGTTTTGAAATAAAACACCCTATCAACTACGTCCAGGAACAGATTTCTGTCGTAACCACTAAAAGAAAGAATACTTAGTTCAGGGAAACGTAAAGCAATCCCGGGAGAAATCCAAATACTAAACATTAACAACTTAGTGATTTCGTTGATTAAACGAAGTAGTTTTTTTTTAATATTTTCATCATTGGCCTCAATGTCATTCCTCCAAACAATATTAAATTCTTCCACTGTTGATTGAGGAATTGTATCAAATATACTTGAAATCACCGTGTGATCTGTATTTTCTCTATCAATGTTTATACTTGAAGAAAAAAAAACTTTCTGGTAAACTCTTTGTGGGGTACCAAAAGACAACCACTCCGTTAAATCATTTATACATTTTTCAATTGAAATGGTAAGTTCTTCTTTTATAATACTTATCATTTTAAATGACAATATTTTACCTTTAACAAGAACATACTTTCCCTCCGGGTCAATACTAACTTTGTTCTTTGTGTCGGTATAGTTTTCCTTTACTACCATTGTATACAGTTTTTTGAAGTTGGTGATAAATTTGTCATCTTCAAAGGTACCGTACGACTCAGCAGTAACTCCCACATTAGTAGATATAGCAAAAGCTGATAATACAATCAATTGTCTGATTGCATCCAACTTATACCTAAAAGAAAGTATGCTTTCAACTGGACACGTTTCATTTTTCATTTTCCACTTACCTACATTAAAGCCACAGATTCTGATCCATCTGAAAAGGTATTCTTGAAATTTAGATTCTTCGATAGCTTGTAAGAAGACAGGACATAGTAACTTCTCTAGAGTAGTAAAATTTTTATTTTTAAATGCTTCTTTCACTAGATGGATATCTTCATTCGATAGAAACTCATCATTAGCAAAAAAAGACAATCTTCTACCATTCAATAGCAAAAATAAAGGAACGTTAAGACGTTTTGAGTATTCCTTAATAGTAGCAGGATCAAACCTCTTGACTAACGAACCAAAATTTGTATGGAAATTCTTATTAAAATGATTTCCAGCTTTAACAATTGCAATGCTATAAATGTGGAAAACAAATTCTTCAATATTTATTTTATTGCTATTAGCAAAATCATCAATTTCTTGTAAAATTTCAAAATCTCTTGTAGTAAAATTAAAGGTATCAATTTTGATAATTTGAGAAAACACGCTATTATCCTTCGATTTCCTAGACTGTGGAATGCATAAGTTCATATCAACTTTGCTACGATGTTTAGAAGGAAGAGGTGCTATGTATATACGCCTTCCACCAATGCTTGTCATACGGTGGCAGGTGACATGAAACTTTCTAATTATTTTACTCATATTATCTCTAGCAATCCTACTATTTATATTAGCGACTGTACCGTTGGTAAGCTCGACAAATTCTTCCATTTCCATTGAAACATAGTTGAATAGTTCCTTATTGGCTTCATAAATTAAGTCTGTGTTAGTAATGTCATAATGGGATAATTTTTTTAGGTTCTTACCTTCCAATTCTCTAACTAATGAAGCGGTTAGGAATTTTTTAGCTTTTCTTAAGGATAAAATATCCTTTTCTTGTTTATCAATCAACCAGCCACTAAAATAGCTGATTCTCTCATTGATATCAACTGGAAATTCGGTTGCAGCACTCATATTAAATGTAAGTTGTATTTTAAATATAAAGTGTCTTATTATAGTGCACTGTTGGTAATATTCCGTCGAAATAAAAATTCAAGATAGCAATAGTGTAATAAATTACCAGAAGATCAAGAATTGTCTTTACTAGGTTGGTTTTTCATTTAATCTTTTTTTTTATTTTATTTTTTTTATAACATATCGAGGAAAAGTTGGAATATTTTCTCTTTTCCCAAAATATTTTATCACATCATTGTTTGAACACTAAAGATGAATAGAAAAAGAATCTTTTGAAACTTAAACAATATGTTTCTAAAAGCAATCTCATAACTAAATTAAGACTTATTAGTATTAACTTTAACTATTAAAATGATTAAACAACATATTGGAAAGCAAATAATAACAACATAATATAAAAAGGAAAGAAACAAGAATAAAAACATTGTGTGAATGGAAAAGGGTACGAATATTTCCATAGTTATTAAGTGACAGTTTTATGAGAAATATATATTGTGTATTATTTTCTTCACTCTAATATTGTATGGTCTATCTCTTTTGCAAGTGGTATTAATGATAACAGCGTACACTCACAATATTACAGCTTTTTTGTAGAAACAAACCAGAAAAACATATATGAACAAATAGTAGAATCATTTTAAGCATAACCTATTTTTTCAAAGCATCAAAGTAAACTATTATTATTCCACTTTTTTTTCTCCTCAACTATTCATTTTATTATGGGAACTACTAATATACATAATATTGGCGTTTTGCTATATTCGCTTCTGACGTAACAATAACATGAGAGCAAGGATATTAATTGCTTATTGCACGTGTGAGTTCAGCCAAATTCTACTTTTATTCTTTACAATTATATTTTATTCACATATCAAAGAACTAATAGGTTATAATTAACTTATGCATTTTAACTTATTGTCTCCAATCTTTTATGAGATAACTTTGTGCAGTTATCTCTGTTCCATTTTTATGCTCTTCTTTATCTATAAATCTATCTTTTAATAGAGCAAATGATATAAAGTATGATAACCATAAGATTCTTTTTTTTGGCAATGATAAAAGAAAAAAAGTACTTGAAACATTCGAGGGTTAGTGTATATAATATTGTCTCAACTAAATGAACTGTCTGATAAAATAAAAATTTATCCATGATCTTCTTTTATTATTCTAATGGAAATTATTTTAAGTATTTAGAAGAAAAGCTTTTAAAGAAGAAACACCACAAAGCATCGATATTCAATGTAGGTACATCTCAAGCAACATATAATGAGATAGATCAAAATATAATAGTAATAGCAATCTAAGCAATAATACAACTACTATGAGAAATCACATCAATGAATAAGGCAATAGAAAGTGTGACGTCTTAATTAAATTTCTTGCCTTAGTGAGAAAAGCATTGCTTAATACCTGATTTTGGTGTCGAATATTGAAACTATTATATTAAAAGTATTTTGAGGAAGTCATATTTTTATAAGTAAAGATTGACCCAACTCTTTAGTTGAACAAAAAAAATATAATATATTTGGTAGATCCTTCTGAAAAGACAACGACAATCAGATATTTTCCAATAAACAGTCAAAGAATAATAGATGGATCGATTTTTAAAAGTAATGTTCACTTCCCATAATATGGATTCTAGAAAGCTAATTACTGATATTTAGAAGTAAAAAATGATTTTTATAATAATGATAACATGAGAAATTTTTATTACACGGTTCGGTCCTGTTATAATATGTTATAAATAAAACAATATTTACTTTTCGGATATTGTTACCCAACCGTTTATAAAGAATAAACCGCTCATTAAGTCATTTGTATATTTCAACAAAAAAATATTGAAATATGTCTACAGGACCTCTCCCATTTCGAAAGTTATCCAGAAACAATAAAAAGTAACCACAGAGTTTAATTCTTAGTTTCATCCCTAGAACATCCTGATAATAAAATGAGATGAAAATAAGAATAATGCAAATACTACATTAATGTGTAGTCTTTAAATGTCAATATGTTATGGAGAGAAAGGAGAAAGTCACATTGCCAGTTGCTTCTGTGGAGTGTTTTTCCTCTTTTTCACTTGTCCTCCTTCTTCTTTCGTCTTTTTTTTTTTTTTTTGCTATGAAGTTATCTTCAATAAAAATTTATCTGTGTTAGTTTAAAATCAAATGAAAAAACAAAAATATTCCATTTTTCAATATCTTGAATATATAAAATAATGAAGAGTAAAGAGAAAGAAGACAAAGCTAATACTGTTAAGGGCAGTAAGGGGCACGTATATAGAATAACCTATCCTGCACTAATCAACATCAAAATATACCACTTCAGAATTAGCTTGATTCGGTTATTTCAATGATTTAGCTGGTTATTCTCCAATTTTTTTTTTACCTAACATAATATTGTCAAAAGCTATGGAAATAAAAAAGAATGAATCCTGAGCATTATTAAAGCTATTCATATCTCGTTTACTAGTAGCACCACACACACACGCATATTTCACACATATGTTAGACTAAGGAGAGACGCACTGTTGATAACCGTTTTTAAATGCATTTGTGGAACTGCGAACATGTTGTGATTTGTTGAGGTATCAATATCACAAAAGTATTTTTACCAAAGTAGATTGGTGGACATTAACGAAGGTACACTAGTTTCCATAGAAATAAGTATTGTTTGAGCATTACTCTATAAAATATATCCAGAAGCATTAGTAATATGAAACTTACAAACAGCATTACTAGTATATGGTTCTATTGATATGTAAAGGGGATGTGTTTTTGGTAAAATATGTTGTTTTTCTGAAATTTCAATAAAAATGAAGTTGTTCTTCTTGTCTCATTTTAACTTGAATTGACTACCTTACCAGTTTAAATGGTTAGAAATGGTACTTTCCTATTTAATATATCTTTTTTTAAACTAACGAGAATTATCAAACATCTTTTTTATATAAGAAGTTGAAAAGTTTGAAATATACACGACCAATTCATGTTCGGTATTTCTATACATTTCAGTATACTACTCTACTCTATATTTTGCTCCAGTGTAACAACCTTCATGACCATAATATTTTACTTTTTTGGTACTTTTGTATAACACCGAATAATTATTTATTATATTATTATACTTTTTGTGTTTTTAATATTTTGGTTTTATGTTTTACTGTGATGCATAACTATAGGCTAACACACATAAATAAAATTGTAGACTTTTAGAGTAGACTAATATAAAGTTAGTGTTGCACCCATTGGAATCTCTTCTGTTTTAAAACCAATTGTTAGAAATATTTAAAGATTAAATGGTGAGAAACAAAAAACCTTTTTTAGCAACTCTAAGAACCAATGAAAAAAGAAAATAGTATTCACGCATTAATTCAATAAATGAAAATTATTTATTAAAGTTTTTTATTTTATTTTCAGGTTAATGTGTTCTTTAAAGGATTGCTTATAGAAATTATTCGAATGAAGTTACATTTCAGTCACATAGGCTATTTATTTATATTTTTCATCTCTTCTTTCTTTCTCGACTTTTCCTTATTTTAATCTTTACACTTTTATATACTTTAATCTACTCTTTAAATAAACACATCTGTTCAGAACTCTTTTTGTATATTAGTTATTTTTGAATATGTAATAATTAATGTTGTAAAAACCATAGTTTATAAATATTCTTTTTCTTTTTAAGGTATCAATCTGTCCTCAAGTATTAGGAATGTTCAAATATAAGAGATCGACACTCATTATAATAAATATTATCTGAAATAAAATATTCTTCTGTATCGCTTTAGCGAACATCAAATTCGCTTTTTATTTTGAGTTTCAAAACCTAAAATATTCCTTTTGATTTATTTAAAAAAAAAATGTTTCAAACCGTCATTACAAAGAATAAGTTCTTTAGTTTATAGATCTTACCTTAGAAGTTGGATATATTCATTGTATGAAGTAGTTAATTAATTTATTAAAACATTCTTTTCACAAAAGATACTTTTTACCTATATTTAAAAATATTTCAGTGATTCATTACAATTAATATAACCTGGTAAAATTTTGGATCAATTTTACAAAAGAAAATAAACAAGTTATCCTTTAAGACGCATGTTTTTGTACAATATTTGTATGAACGCTTTTTTTATACGTTCACAATAAAAGTGTCGTTAAACATATATTTAATAAACGGAAGATATGTTTTTTAAAAAGCTGATTTACATTTAACTATACCCAAAAAGAACTCTATTTGTGATAAGATCCCTTTATTAACTAAAAGTATGTACTTTTGTTTAAAGCTACAATAATTTGCTGTTAAAACACCTCAAGTAATTCCCATATTTTTTTATCATTTATTACATACATCCACCTTTTTGATTTACAATATGGGAATGATGATGACACAGACGTTTAACCAAGCCTAAATATTATTTTAATAGTTACCCGGACATTAATACAAACGACAAAAACACATCCAAATATGCAACTGTGAATTACACAAAACTATAAAAGTGACCGACTATATACCTATTTTAAATTATTTAATTTATGTCCCGATAAATGCAACCTCTCTCTCTTAGTTAAATTTATTACCAACACTCTAGAGAGCACTCTGCAAGTCCTAAAAACATCAATTGAACTGGGATTACCTTGACGAAATTTCATTAAACGTGTAACAATATAAGCTGACTTCCTGCAAAAAGAAATAACACCTTATTCACTATTACAATTCAAACTATTTTTAATAATAAGAACACCAGCATAATTATTACGGGAAATAACCTGAAAATTTATCAGAAACAAAAAAATATTTTTCAAATAGAAAGTTACCCCTCCCGTAATATCAGCAGAAAATCCCATTGCTCAGAAAAAATATACTTATTAACCAGCAATACATCCTTATAAATGCGTATACATGTGCGTTGCTTAAACGAAGATCATAAATCATCAAATGACAATGAATAAAAACAGTGAAAACCCCGAATAATTTGATTAAACAGAAAAAAAGAACGAACGTAATGTGAAATCAAAAAAAGCATTTAAAATTAATCCCAAATGAAAATAAAAAAAAATATTAACAAAATACAGGGAAGTCACCAGTATGAAATAAGAGTGTGTGAAAATAAACTTTACATTACCTCTGTAAACCTCAAATACTTCAACAACCCGATTAAAAAGAAATAACCCAATAACATTAACACCACCTTGTTTAAAGTTACCTCTAACCTATCGTTGTTATTCAAAATATTAAAAAAAATATATTTGAAGGACAACAATCTAGAGTGGTCAAATATAAATAGGATATGCTAAATTATATCCTTCCATGACAACAATTACAAACAGCAAAATACAGCATAGTCATGAAAAGCAACACCAAAGAATTCACCTGTACACACGAGTGAACCATTTTACCCGTGGTATTAACCGATTATTTCTGTAACGTAGCAGCTTGGTGATCAACGACAAAAAAAAATCGATAGATATTGAAGATACTGTTTAGTTAAAACAATATCCCACATGACAGAAATGTAACTACCACGCTATTTCAAAAAAAGATTTAGTTAACAAAAATTGAAATCCACTACCAGCACTCAATATACATCATTATCTTGAATTACCAAATCATCACATTCACCATAAAACCTATTGGAACAAAGTTACCAGTTTTCAATACTCTACCAATAGGAATAAAAATATATACCAGCTACTGTTAAGGATAGAAAATAACTAATGGACCATTTGATAGTTTAGTCCTTCTTTTCAGAGTTGTATAACCACCATTCTCTGATTAATCCATATAATAAAACTTGTCCCTGACTAACCCGCTAGCCAACACAAATTATTTGCATAATATTTCAAAACATGAATAACATCGTTATAGACTAAACAACCTCACCACTACAACAAGAAAAAAGGCAGACAATATCCATAACACAACAACAATTTTTTTTTTCTTTTCAAATTATTGTTTTCAAGTGCCTACCCAAAAAGCACAACAACACTCACAAGTACCATTACCTATGCAATAACAATTTGCTATGTTCAACCAGTTTCTAGAAAAGTCGGAACTCTTCCCCACGGGTGTTTTTGGTATGGGTGTGTATGGGTATGGAGAAGTAATTCCTTATCTCTTAGAACCTAGCAGAACAAGGCAAACAGTGTCGCAGCGAACAGACTTGGGTAGTGTTTATAATCCCCCAGACCCCACTGCAGAATCAAAATAAAGGTTGTTGTGCCACTCGTGCACCTAGAGTGGATGCCACATGCCAGTCTTATAAATCACTGCCCTTCACCTGTGCTTGTGGAAGAGAAATGTAAAACCGTAGCTCTGTTATTCATATTAGTTCTTGTTGTTCTTAGTTTATCCAGTGTTGGAAAAGTGTTGCGTGAACTACTACTATACCTCTTTAAAAACAAGAATCAATTAAATAAATAAACAAACAACAAACAAGAAAGAAGGAGGGAAGAAGAAACAAACGTGTCCCTCCCTCCTTGGAAAAATAAATAAACAAGAATATTCCCAAAGAAAAAAATTTATAAGAAACATCCCTCTACCAATTTGCGGGGGGTGAGGAGGTGAACCTACAGGACTGCGTCTTAACAACAGCACAACGCTCCACATTTCTTACAAGGATATAAAAAAATTAAGGACCTTTTATAAAAAGACTTTCCTAGAACAGAGCTTATACAATTACCGAGCGTACGTGTCGGCCTATGCTTCCCAGAAAAACAGGAGAAGTTGGTAAAAAGCGAGCCTACGTCTAGGCAGGCTCTTTTCTGGAAAAACAAGAAAGGTTACCAGGCGCTCCGTGTAAAGCCGATGTAAGAAAAACAATTTTTTTTCCTTCTCTTAGCCCGCGCCGTGAAGGGAAACAAGTTACAGACAGAAATCCTTGTAGGCGGAATGTCCCGTTAAATACACTTTTACTTATTAGAATGCTCAAAGGAACAGGTTCCAACTTCTAGAGGGAGCTCCCCTAGCACACTCTCCTCCAGGGTAGTGGTTTACTGATGTAAAAAATATGGACAGATTGCAAAAATTCGGAGTTCAAATTACTTTTCCCACTGAACAGAATCGGAGGACCTCGCGGAACATTGCGGCTTTCGCCGCATGTTCCACTTCGGTGTGTCTATCATACACATATTTTGTCAGTTAACAATTTACAGTTCTCTAAATATCTTTCATCTTTCTTTCTTATTCTTACAAAGTTATTCAATACTTAGCATATTTGTTGTTACCATTTATTAATCTATCAAGCACACCCCACTCTTTTTAGAAGGAAAACAAACTCCACAAAACCACTAGCAATCCTCGAGCAATTTTGAAAAAAAAATAAAAACAATAACAGATTCAAAACAAATCCCGAGGGAAAAAATACAAACTCTAAACAATAGAAAAACAATACATTGTTAATGTACTTTTTTCGAGGAAAAAAAATATTTTATCTTAAAGAGAAAAGAGAAAGAAAACAAATATAATACTTTTATGGTCAAGCAACGATATACCATTAAAATAAACATATATATCTCGAACTATATCAATATATACCTTCTCACAATCCGCACGACTTAGAGATTACAATGGTATAACAACTTAAACTCCCAGAATCTGTACTTCAACAAGATACAGAAAACAAAAAGTTCAAATTAAAAAAAAAAAAAATAATTAAAAACATGAACATGAATAAATCTGTTTATACCTCCTAGACTAGCAACCTTAACCCATTCAAACTTCCTATTCCTGTTAATATACCAATACAGACGGAGTTAATCACTTCGTTACATACATGTACAGAACCACACTAATGTTACTGTAATTTAAAATTCCATTCCCACTATCATATATTTCCCCAAGAATAGACGGTATTATCTCCATGAAAACATGCTAGATGACACAGATATAACTATTATACAAACACCACCTCACCATGTGAGTTAAATATCACCGATAATATCAAACTTAGGAACAATTCTACTATCATGTGTAAACACCATGTTAAAATAACAGCCTACCACATATTCACTTTCTCTTGTGGTATTATAAAAAATAATAAACCTGGGTAAAAGATAAAAATATTAATAGGTTCTCTTTATACTAATCCATGAATTTCAACCTCATGAATATTGCATGGCGTAATAATATAAGTGATCACTTTAGAAACCTCATATTTAAATTTATACTCCTTTCTAGTGACCTGGTAAAACAAATTGATATCTATTATCTACAAATAGAATAATATAATCATATATTTTCCGAAAGAGTGTTATTAAGGAATAGTCTTCGAATTCGGTACTATATTGTGATTATTGTTGTATTTATGAACATCCTTCTAAATGATAAGTTTATTTATCAAATATGTTGAATGAGACATATATAAAACAGTTCATTAAACCATTGATATTTATTTTTTCTACTTTTCTAATAGAGTCAAATTAAATGATATCACAATCCAATTTTTTTAAAAATAAATTTCTCCTTTTATTTACTAATTCCTCATATTAACTAATGCTATTATCTAGGTGCTAATGTTGGCAGACAACTAGTTTACTAATTATTTTTTTTCTATTATATCTCTCTTGTTGTAGTTTGTTCATGATTCGAACATCATATATTAATACTACTAGTATTATGCTTTGACAATTAAGTTAAGAAAGTTTAATTAATGAGAATAATTGGGATCAGATCAAATAAGTGGTACTTAAAAAACAGCTAATTTACAAATAAACAATATTTTCATATAATATATTTGAGATGATTTAATTCAGAAAAGCAATAGCATAAATTAAAAAATTGTATTTTACTTATTGGTTCAAGACTGATGTTATGCTTTTATAAAAATATATATCACTAGAGTAGCTTATCTAGCATTTCCACTAAAGTAGCAGCCTAATTAATATTCTTTATAAATATATTATTCATCATATAATTCATATCTTATTTTTTTTTACTTATAAATTTTTTCAAATTTAACATATTTTAATTTACCACTTCATCTATTTATTATAAACCCTATTATCATTCACCTACAACATTAATATTATCCATATTATATTATATACTATTTTATGGTTTACTATTATAGTAACAGGCCTATACACTATGTTTCAATTAAATTTATAAATCTTATTACCTTTTGGCTTATATTTATATTTTTATATTACTGTTAATACATAGATATTGTGTATATATGATTTAAAATATATTAATTATTATGTTTATTTAATATTCATATATTGTATTTTCATTATTATAGAGAGACAAGCCAACCAATATTTATATAATCACGTAAATGTAATATTCAAGTATTTAGACATAAAATATACAGTGTATGTATTTCTTTAATATATATTTCAAGCAGTTGAATATAATGAAATAAACGAATATAATATATATGGAAAAATGTAAAATTACCTTAGTTTATTATAATAATAGTAGACTTTTACAAACGATTAATGCGTGTTATTCACTGGAATAAAATATAAGTTTTACTAGTAGTAAACAAAATATTAGGTAAAGGATAACAAAATTTAAATGTTGAATATTCTTTAAAACATAATTTATATAGTATTAAATATATGGTTATTATTATTATAAAATTATTTTGGAGTATATTAATAACAAAAGGGTGTAACACTATAAATTAATATAGTAAATGATAAAATACATATAGGTAGAGAGAAAAATAGTTTTGATAATATTTTATTTAATATAAATATACTAATTATCTGTACTTTGTTATTATAATAACATTTGATATTTATTACACATTTCACCCCAAATTCATCTCTAATCCAAAGATATGTAACAACAGTTTGTGAGGGTGGTGAAAATGGAACATTAGCTTTATTTTTTAGAAACATTTCAAAGTTGTAAAAGCTGATTTTAAACAAATTTATTCCAACCTCTTACATTACTTATCTCTATAAAACCAAAAAGAATAAACATAGTGAAGTCATATTTCTTTGTGATATTTTGTTGTCAATATAATGAGTTGGGAAATTATAAAAGATGTAAGGGGGACATTTCTTTGAACAACTGAATACCAATATATATTAATTGGAAATATTTAATTTGGACAAGTATAGGACATCTCGATCGTACATATATTTGTTACCTAGTATATGTGGATGTAACATGTTCCTCTCTCATAATTATATCAGCATTACCATGTTAATATGTGTTATATAATATTTTTTTTCACAAAATTCGCAGACACTAATCGACTAATAATTAAAAATAGGAAAATCTTGAACAACAATATCTTCACAGTGCATATACATGCTCCACTGTATTAAATGTCGAGGGTGTATTTCACCAGTTTACATTCCTCAATTACCTCTTCTCATATATGCAATGGTTACTATTGAAAGTACTTTTTACCACTTCTTCAAAAAACAACACATTATTTCAAAACACTAAACTGTGTTCCCAACAACAACAAGAGAGAACTAGGGTATTATAAATATAGTAGTTTCATGTCCTAATATATTCAACTTCCACATTATATTTTTTTTCTGTATCTTTATTACTGTAAACTATCTGTATCTACTTGTACCCTATCCTTTTCCTCTTCTCTAATTGATTTTTCCACAAGAAAACCCACGAAAACCACGAAAACCCTTGCGATTCTAAAATGGCGTCAAAAAACCTCTCGAGAAATTTCCAAATCCAGCACCTACACTGTCCCAAAGAGGAAATAGGAACAATAGTTTCTAAAATGAGTTCAAAACTTTTCTAAATAGAGCTCAAAAAAATCCTTTTACTATGGCGAGCTTTTCCTAAATCGCGTCAACTTAATTATGGAAATTTTCCAAAATCAAGGAAAGACATATAAGGTGCAAAATG
Organism: Arxiozyma slooffiae; assembly: GCA_017347545.2. Taxonomy (NCBI): domain Eukaryota; kingdom Fungi; phylum Ascomycota; class Saccharomycetes; order Saccharomycetales; family Saccharomycetaceae; genus Arxiozyma; species Arxiozyma slooffiae. The sequence goes on along the minus strand of JAFHAQ020000022.1, from coordinate 545,347 downwards.
AACAGAAATATACCTATCCAAAACCTCTTGAACCAGTGACACTGCCCCTCCAGATTTCACATTTATGTTAAACTAGCTCTGTAGACACTATCAATAACTTTTGTGACATATCTTTTGGGACCACATGAATATGTTACATGTTTTAGAAAAAACATAGCGGTAGAATGCATTTTCTTTTTCTATGAATATAGGGTCGCATAAATACAAAAACGTATAAGATAAAGTAAAAACAGCAATTCCTTTAACTTCATATGGGTAAACAAATATAGAAAAAGCAAGAAGTCATGATACAGCTATTCGTATTACCATAAATGGATACCATGTTATACTATCTACTAACCGGACAAAATGTACTATAGTCACGAAGATGGGTCGCACAAAGAATATCAACATAATATAATTTTATTTTAAACATACGTAACATTGTTATTACAATGAAAGTGCTGGTGCTCTGCTACGAATAATTTGAAACTAGAAAACAACATTGTAATGGTTATGACAGAAGATGTTGACGATATTGCACAAATGAAGTACAAAAATCACACTCTATTGAAATCCACTCTTCAGAATAAGTCAGGCTGAATTTTTATGTTCAGTAACACAATAGTTTTGCTGTTGATGAAACAGTTGTAAACAACTGCTGTGATTCACATTGGGATTATTTCTTCGAAAGTGATAAAATTTTCTACCCTTTTTCATACACATACAAAGTTTTATACTATAATATACTCATTTGTTACTGTAACATTCATGTACACCGTACCGTGTTTTCTTTTCTGTTATCTTATGTTTATATATATATCTTTATATTTTTCACTTTTCCATTTCCTTTTTCTTTAATATTTTTCTCTTTATATAACTTCAAAACATTCGGTGTTGACTTAACAATATAGTGTATTAAAATAATATTAACCACTGTCATATAAGGTGCATACTCTAAGTATCCTTTGCGTACTTGTTATATTATTGAACCTCTATGTTATACCTTAAACTGTATTCTTAAAAATTATTTCAAAATTATCATATTTGATTCCCACCTCTTATATTTTTTACACACCTGTTGTCATTGTTATTATTATTAACTATATATTGTAATATACTTTTTTTTGATTAAATTTATAAATATTATGATTTTTTAACATATATATTAATGTTAATATAAAGATACGGTGTATATTAAACTTAGAATTTATGGATTATTATATTTGTTTAATATTCATATTATGTATCTTTTGTTATCATAGAGATTCATATCAATCGATTTTTTTTAAAACTATAAAATGTATATATCGTATCATTAGCAATAAAATATACTTTTTAAGAATTTCGTTATTCTATGAAACATACTTAGATAAAATTTTCAATATAAAATAATATAATATATATAGAAAAGTATAATATTATGTTAATATATTGCAATAATATAATATATTTACAGTTGATAAGAGTTATTATTCAATTATAAAAAGTAAGAGTATAATTATTGAAAACAAAAATTAAATATTGAATAATAGAGAACATATATTAGGTTTATACTCAATTATATGGTTATTATTACATTATAATATATTTGGGAATATATTAAGGGGGGGGGGGGGAATATTATCATTATTATACATTAATATATTGTGTTATATAATAAACATAGAAAAAAATAACTTTAATATTATATTACAACTAATGTGTATATATTTTGATAATAAATTTTTTAATACCATTATGAAATATATTTTACTTTAATCGTTTCATATCCCAAACTAAGCTCTAGTTAACAAATTAGGAGCAAGACACTTTTAAGAAAAATTTAGAATAGTGTCCTCAAAATTATAAAAAGTTTGAGAGTAATAAAGACTGACAGTAAACAGGTTTGTTGTTTCTTATAACTTTACTTCTTTCTATAAAACCAAATATATATTTATATATATATATATATAACAAACCGGTAATTTTTCGTAATAATTGGATAACAAAGTATTAAAAGAAGTAAAAATAACATTTCTTTAAATAATTGAATACCAACATATATATTAATTGGAAATATTTTATGTGGACAAGTATAGAACATCGTCATCCTGTGTATAATTGACTTCTTATATATATGTATGTATAATACTACCACCTCCTGGTTATATGGGTTTTTTTTTTTACAAATATGTATAATAAAACTTTTGTTTTCATCATTTGAAATATTTTATTTAGATTGTTTGATGTATATTGGCAAGCTTTACAGCAATAAAGCCTAAATCTATATACTCTTCTATCCTTTTCACATTTTGTTTAATTTTCAACATATTCCACCACATTTCAGGATATCTTCCAATTTCAACTTTTTGGAACTAAAGGTCAATTCGATGTAAATACTACATTCACCTCCAGTTTCACAAACTACTCCGGTGCTTCCCTCAACAAAAGTGTTCCATTCAACTTCTCAACCAAACTTTATGGGGGGTCATCAGCCAAAGTTTTGTTCTATCTGCTCTAGTTCCTGAGATAGCCCTCTTTATTATGGGAAAATTCCCCTAAAATTTGCCGGTCAAAAATAGGTTCTTCCTCGAACTTCTGATAAAAAATTAATAGTGCTACACTATTCTGCAATCATTAATTACCCATAATATACTCTTATTTTCTCAGCAATACCTCATTTATACCTCCAAAACGGTGTATATAAAATATTTGTTCCAAACCCTAAAAATGTTTATCATACCCTAAGAAAGTATCCCATTATTTTTTTGTGTTTTCCGTTTTTTAAAAACCAAACCCTAAATGCTTTTTCGTTCCCGTTTCTTAAAAGTAACTTTTTCTATTTTTTCCTAGGTTTTTTTATCTCCCCGATTCTATTGTATTTCTTTTCTTTTTTTTGTTGTTCTGCAATTAAGAAAAGCACCCGGGGAACCCCGAAATCTTACAAAAGAAAAAGAACAATAGGTTGATTATTTACTGTGGATCCTTGTTATTAAAACAATAGATTACACGAAAAAATATTTCGAGGAGTCTTTTTTAAGGTGATATTTTTTGGCGCCATGTTCTCGAAATAAACGAAAAATTTTTTTCGTTTACGAAGATTACCTCGAAGAAGGTTAAAAACAGAAGAAAAGAGGATAGAAAATTGGCAAGGACTGAAAGAAACTTTTGTGAAGATAGAACAAGTACTACTAAAAACAAATGAATGTTTACAAATAAAAACACAAGGCTACACATACCCACATGAACATATACCATTTTAAAATATACTTAATTCGAATATCACAATGATACAAAAGCTGATTTTTTACAATTCTATTTCAACAAGACAGAACAAAAGTAAATATACATGAGTGATACATGAACATGATTAAATTTCTTCATACCTCATGAACCAGTAGGACTAACCCAACCATACTTCAATGGGTATGTTAAACTAGTGAAATGACATTGTCAGTAAACTTTTCTATTTGCATTTATAGAGTAACAAACATGTTACAATTTTTTTTTGAGAAATCGTTTTGATAAAATATTATTTTTGAAATAATAGTATTCACAAGCTTGTGCTAAATGACAAAATTATAACGCATATTCCTAATTTACCTCATAGCAATAATTCACAATCAACAGTAATATACAACTTAGGAATGATATTTAGTGAGTAAAAAAAACACATTCCTTAACAATTGAGTTAACTACAACCGTCCAATTAACAATGGATTTTACAATACTAATATTACTTGCAGAATAAAATAGATTGTTTAATTATTGTAAAGCAAATATGACTTCTATAGCATAAAAGAAAGAATCAAGGAAAGTTCATTAATCGTAAATAAAGAATATTGTACAAGTTGAGAAAGATTTTTAGCAAAACTAAATTCGACGTATTATGACAAACTAAGGAATAAAAACACAATAAAAGGCTTGATTTTTTTACAGTATATTTCATTCTATCTTGAGAAATGAACAATTCTACTGTGACAAAACCAATACTAATAATATATGTTATATGACCAAAGATTTTTAAAGATGATGAAGAGTCCTTATATATATATTTTACCATCCATACGATATATATTTTATTGTATGCTATGCTATGCTTTTATTTTTATAATGTTTGTATTGTATTTACTGTTATTTTCATTTCTAACATGATGGTTTGGATTTGTTGTCATGTGTGATTTTTCATTTAACTCTACTGCTCTTGCAGTATTTTTTCGTGCACATCTCTTTTAGTCCACTATCTTATTTTAATCAAAAAGAGATACTTCAAAATGAACATAAGAATTTAACCGTTTATGTCTTCAACTTCATTTCAATTAAATATACTAATAGAGAAAAAAAAGCACAGAAAATCCATGCAATTACATCTTTAACTGAGATATCAGATGTGTAAAAATATGTAACAATTTCTTTCGAATTCTTTAGACGTTTCATACCTGTGTTTGCCTAGTTCTATTAAATGTAAGCTTTTCTGTATATCTTGTCCATTACTATTCTAACATAGGTGAGTTGAAAGTAGTTAAAACATTTTAGGCACCACTACACACCCATACTCTGTTTTTAATTTTTTTTTATAAACAGTACTGATCTAAGAATCAAATTGAAGTAACTATACTTGTAAATTATATCAGGCGAAAGCTTACCGTTACATTTATCAATACGCTAATATTTTATCCTTTGTCATATCTTATTTTCTTTGTTAATGACAAATAACACTTAATATGTCTCCAAATAAAATACCAAAGATCGATCTGTTATAAATATAGAACTTAACTTGTAAATTGCTTACAACCTAGTAGAAGCAAACCAACATTAGATATAATATACACCAGCAGAAAAAATATGAAATATTTCATGGCATTATTCATTGTAAATACCAACCACAATAAAATATTTAATAGAGGTAAATATTCACAAACGCAAAACTACCCAAAATATGATTCAGGTAACATATATTAAGAAATGAACTGATGAAAAGGAATCTTTTTTTTTCTTGATGGAAAGGGATGATGTAAAGGAAAATAATACTTCCCTTTTACACTAAATAACTTGCCTCTGACACTTATTGTTTACATGGTTGCCAATGTTCACTATTAATAATAATTGTGAGATAACACTCCTAAAAATCTATATGAATTTCATCAATTATCAGTATAGTAAAACTAAAACTAATAAGCAATATCTATAATAAAAAAAATGCTTTATTTTTAAAAAACAACTATAATAGAAATATAAACCCCATACTTTCAGAGAATATATTCGTGTTCATTAGAATGCTTAAAAAACAAATTTTTGATTTTGAGAAGTTGACTATTTTGCATATTCAACAACCTTTGTTGAGACCATTCAAATTGTAAGCAAAAATTGGAAATTTTCGAACAAAAACATCTCATTACTGTCTTTATATGTCCAACTTTGGTTGAAGTCTAGAAAACATTTTACCAGGTTGAATCACTCAATCACTTGTTTACTTATATTCAGTGGGTACTATTTCGAATATATTTTTAACACTCTTCGAAATTATTCCAAAAAGCAATGAACATAGATTTTTATTTTAAGAACAAAAGAGGTTATGGCTTTTCAGTTATACTCTAATGTTACATATCATGTCCTAAAATATTCAACATTTACACTCTTTCTTAATCTATTTTGTGTAACTGTGAATCACTTCACACTGTTTGTACTTTATTTCTTTCTCTTCTCCTTGTATTTTTTTGTGAAATGAAATAAGATAAAAAGCCAGAGAAAAAAGGGAGAAAAAATTTGCAAGGTCTGAAATAAACTGTTGTGAAGAAAAAACTAGTACTACCAAAAACAAATGGAGGTTAACAAATAAAAACACAAGCCAACACACACCGACATAAACATATACCATATTGGAATCTACTTAATTCGAATATCACAATAATACAAAAGCCAACTTTTAAAAAAGTTCTTCCAACAAGGTGAGACTAAAATAAATATATATATATAAGAAAAGTGATATATGAACATGATTAGATTTATTCGTACCTCATGAACCAGTAGGACTAATCCAGTCATACTTCATTGGTATGTCAAACTAGCATAATGACATGGTCAATATACCTTTATATTTGCATTTATAAACCAACAAACATGTTACAATTTTTTAAACATCATTTTGAGAAATTATTATTTTTCCAATAATAGAGAGTTCCATATTCACAAGCTTGTACTAGTCGACAAAGATATAATTATTTTTCCAAAGGTTTTGCACAACAGTCATTTGCAATCAACAGTAACATACAAATTGGTAGTAATATTCAGTGTGTAAAAACAACATACCTTAAAAATTCAATCAATTGCAAGTAGCCGTTAAACACTGGGTACTAAAATTCTACATTTACAGGCAGACTAAAAGAAATTGTTTAATTGTTTTTTTTACAAGAGTCACTGCTACGAAATGAATAAAACAAATCGTGCCTGTTTCACTTCATCATAAGTAAAGAATTCTGCCTAACTAACAAAAGTTTTAGTAAAAATAAATTCGAGATATTATGACAAACTAAGGAATAAAAAAAGACACTAAAGACTGAATTTTTTATACTATTTTTAATTCGATCTTGAGAAAAGAACAACTCTACTGTGACATATCCAGTACTAATAATATATGCCATATTACCAAAACTTTTTAAAGATGATGAAGAGCCCTTAATTGTAACATATTTTACCACCCATTCAATATATGAGTTATTATATGATATGTTATGAGTGGACCGCTTTGCTTTTACTATTATAATGTTTGTGTTATATTTACTTTTATTTTCTTTTCTATTATATTGGTTTGATATTGATATCCTGGATTATTTTTATTTTGGTCTGTTACTGTTAATTTACCATTTTATGCAAATCCCATTTAGTGAATTACATTATTCTGATCAGCAAGAGTCCTTCAAACACCAGAGGTAGGACATCTAATGTAAAAAAATTTTTTTAATAATACTTAGTCTTTTATGTCTTCAAATCTTTTGAAATAATATATAGTAGTAGAGGTCAACATGAAAAAGAAATTCATTCAATTGCATCTTTAACCGAGATATCGGATGTGTAGAAATATGTAGCAATTTCACGGAACTTCTATTAAAATTCCATACTGTTGTTTAAGTACGGTTTTTACAGTCATGCTTTCCTATGTATAGTCTCTACTAATATTCTAACCTATACTATTTGGAGATGGTTAAAATATTTACCACACCACTATAGACACCCATACTTTACTTCTACTTTTTTTTTTACACAAACTTTTAGTGGAATACCTTAGTTAAACAAACTTACTGGTAAGTTAGCTCAGGTAAATTTTTACTCTTAAGTGCACCAATAGGCTTGATATCTACCACTTGTCTTATCTTATTCTTCTTGTAGATGAAAAATAACATTTAGCATCTCTCCAAATATAACAGTAAAAAGTGCTCTGCTTTTTAATATAAAATATCACTTGTCAAGTAGTTATGAAATATCAGAACAAACCAATATGAGATAACCTTATATACACCAGCAGAAAAATACAAAAATTTTCATCGTACAGTCGATTGTTAATAACAACCACAATAAAATAATTCATAGAGGTAAATATGCACCAAGTGAAAAGTTAGTCAGAAGGAACACCAAAATTTCTTTAAAAATGAACTATGCATGAAGAGATGGTTTATTCCATAAGAAAAAGTTTCTAACAAAAAATAATGTTCGTTACTTTTTACAATAAATAACTTGCCCCTGACATTTATTGTTTACATGGTTGACAATGTCCACTAATAATAATAATTGTAGGTATAGTACTTCTCCTTAAAAAACTATGATATTAAATCCATCAATTATCTGTATAGAAAAACTAAAACCAATAAGCAATATCTATAACCAGAAAATTGTTTTATATTTTACGATCAACTATGTTAGAAATATTAACTGAATATTTTCAGAGAATATCCTTGTTTTCATAAGATTTCATAGATAACAACTTTCGATTCTGAGAATATGAATGTTTTGCATATTCAACAAAATTTGCAAGGATCAATCGACTAATAAATAAATAAAAAAAGGAACGTCTTGAACAAAAATATCTTCACATTGCCACTATATATCCATTTTATTAAATGACTTGAAAACTTTTCACCAGGTTGAATCCTTTAATCATTGGCTTATATATAAATATATATGGTGGATACCATTTAGATTATTTTTAACACTCTGGAACACATCGACATATCATTTCGAAGAACACTGACCATAATTTTTTCTTTTAGAAACAAAATAGAATATAATTGTTTAAGGTGCATTTTCCTGTCCAATAACACAACTGACTTGCTATTGGTGAAACAGCTGAGGACAACTGTCATGTTATATATTGAGATTATTTCTTCGAATGAGATATATTTTCTGGCTTCTCTCATACGCAAACCTAATTATATAAAATAAAAAACCTAGTTTTACTGCATTATATATGTATACCGTACGACGCAAGACCTAATAAAAAAATTAAAAAAATAAAAAATATTAGAAAAAAACACTGCAAAAAAACCGGATTTTCCTTTTTCCCACATCTGCTCGATCATTTTTCTACACCCAATGCACGAACAGCATTTTACTCGGCATTTTTTTCCAACGTTCGCTCATCTATATAGTGTATTTGAAGCAAAATCAACGACTGCCATATAGGGTGCATAACCAATCATTCACATCATCAACTTAAACTATTGTTATTCTACCTTTTTTTTTCTTTCTCTCTCTTTACAACTCTTTAATTTATTACAGTGATATCAATCTACATAAATTTGGCATTTTGGTATATTCTCTTTTGATGTAACAGTAAGATGAGAGCAAGAATATTAAATGTTTATTCTACATGTCAGTTTAGTTAAATTCTATTTTTATTCTTTAGATTTAAATTCTCTCCATATCTCTAAGAATTGATTTGTCATGATTAATTTGTGTAGTTTAAAATATCTTTTTTGAATCTTTTATAAGATAAACATAATGTTACTGTCTCTGATCCTTTTATATGCTATTCTTTATATAAAAATACCTTTTTGGTTACAACGTATAGTATAACATATGAAAACACGAAGAAACTTGTTCTTGATAAAGGTGAAAGGGGCAAACAAAATATTGAATTGATCAAAAGTCTGTATATTTAATTTTATAATATACACCTGTACTGTTTGAAGAGTTAAAGTTTCATGAAAAAACTGTTTTTTTTTTATTCTATTTGAGATCATTTTATGCATTTAAAAGAAAATCCTTTAAACAAGAAGCAAACAATGAATTAGATCAAAATATAAGTGTAGTATCATATCTAAGCAATAATATGCTACTATGAGAAATTACATGAGTGAATAAGGTAATACAAAATGTGAAGTCTCAAATAAATTTCTTGCAAACAGCGATTTAATCATAGGATAACTTATGATTTTAATGTTGATTGTGGAAACTCTTATACCAAAAATTATTTTGAAAAATTCATATTTTATATAAAAAGGGATTGGTTATAACCATCAATGTTGATTTGATCTTAATATAAATAGGCAGTTTTTTGAGTATATCTTAATTAAAATATGTAAGTGCAAATATTTATTAATTATATCTTCTTGTCTTGTTTATCTTTTTTTAAAATAATTTGCATTTTAATTTTACAATTCCTAATTCTGTCGATTCATAAACCTCAATAAAGTTTATTTTTGTGTTACGAAAAATATATATAAAAGACACTATGATATTGACCTTTCCTTTGATGTAGTGTAAACCCAAACGTAGTACCAAAAAATATTCCCTACTACTATTTGACATATTTTGTTAACTTTGTTCCTTTCCTGTATGTAGTTTTCCCATGATTGAAAATATTTCAACAAAATGGGCTGGTCAAAATTTTTGAAATAACGTAAGTAAGAGTATTCGTTGGAACCAAATTGACATTTTTTCTAGAGTTATTTATTAACTGTTTAGTGGTAAAATATTATATTTTATTTTTTATATTTGAGTCAGAAATATATTGTTAATATTAGAAAATTTTACTTAGTAAGTTACTACTGTTTTACACCCATAATTAAATTTTTTAAACGAAGTATATTATGAAGTATCAAAAATAACGATAGACTCATAATAAATTCATTATTTTATTTTTATAATGTTATATCATTAAAAAAGAATTCTTCTTTTTTAATACCTGATAACAACTACAGTCTTTTATGATAGGAGATTATCAGTCAATATATTGTAAGCTTGATCTATTTTCCATAAAAAAAATGTAAAAAATAAAAAAACATCTCATTTGAATATAAATCTTGTTGAAGCACTCTAGTAATAGTGATCTTTTGAAATGAGGCAAAACTCAGCATAATCTACCAGAGTAATAATAGAGTATAGTTTATGTGTAACCAACTTATCAGACTATTACAAACATTAATCTATATCATTCAATAGCAAGTGAAGAATATTCTGACTATAGTAGTAAAAGTAACAAAACAAATAAGCAACACTATATAGAGTATACCTTCCTGCACAACGTCTTCGAGCACCAATCTCCACATTCTCTGTTAACAATAGCGTTTATTGTTTTCCTTTAGCAAATGCCTCTTTGGGAAAAAAACTTCGGATTACATAATAAAAACAAAAGAACATGTAATATTCTTTGTTTATTCCTGTTGGACAATTTCCTAAAAGGGAATGTTCGAGATCTCGCTCTTTTGTTTTATTTTTCTGTTGAACTTTTTTTTTTTTTTAATGACTGACATAAATCTACTATTGTTTTCTTTATTTGTTTGAATTTAACAAAACTTTTCTTTAAATTTATAAAGAATCAAGACAAATATTTATTTACTAAGAATATACTAAATGCTTTATTATTATTAATACAGTTTAAAAGTTATCTTTTGTCTTCCTTCTCCTCAACAACAAATATACTTTTCTGTCCGACCACCATATTAAAACTTTAAATATTTAAACCACTATTTTGTTTTAATACGCATAGAATATTTTCAAAATAATCTATTATATTATGTGAGTTTCAAACGCCAACAAAGCACACTTTTAGTGTAAATGCTAATGAAATAATAAAGGATAAAAAGTCCATTAAATGTAACCGATAATAGTTTAGTGCAAAGAAAACCGTTAAAGTAAAAAGGTCAAATGTGGTGATAATGTCAAACAATACTTTTTTTTCTTTTTTCTTAATATCTTTTCTTTTACTGCAATGTCCGGTATTCAATACATTATGACAATCATTAACATTCAGTTGACTTATCATTATATTTATTATTCACTTCAATTACTTTGTAATGGCGTGTTTTCTTTTTCTCTTTTTAAAACCTGTTGAACAATAAAAAAATTTTAAAAATAAAAAAAAAAAAATAACCATCTGCTAACTGTACAGAATAATATAATATACTATTTAAGAACTGTAGCTTTTGTGGTCTAATGAATCGAAGGAAAGAGGGGTTCTCCAAATTAGCAATTATTTATATTCTATAATACAGTTTATACCACAGACATCTTCTTTTCCCTCTTCTTTTTTTCTTATTCTAGTAGTCCCCACATTTCTTAAAAATTTTGAGGGCTAGGAATGATCTCAAATTATTATGTTCTTTTCTAATTGATCTTCACATTCCTTCTTTTTTTTAATGCAGATAATAACATCAGTGCTTTCTTTTTTTTATGTAATGTGAGGTTTTTGAATTAGAAGATGTTAAAACCCCTCATTTTTCTCTACTATTTGAGAAGAAATTCAAAAGAGGAGAAGAGTATAGTGGGATTTTTTTTTTTTTATAAAGATATAGTAATTGATCTATGACTATACCTATTAACATTTTTTTTTTTTTTTTCGTATATGCAACTGAATAGAAAACGTCTCTACCCCTCTTTTTATTAAGTTCGATTAGTATCTTCTTCTCTCAGTTTTTTTTTTCCTTTCTTTCTTTTTGGAGAATTCATATTTTCCCAAAAGTATAAAAGGAAGAGTTTTGTGGTTATATCCCTTCTAACATTGTGTTCCTTAAGCTTCGAGTTTTCTTTATTTTTTTTTTCTTTTAACCATCTTTTACCTTTTTAACCTAACAAAAAAATAAACAACCAAAAAAACATTAGTATAATCAATTCACAAACTTTCTGACTTTGTTTATTGAAACATTCAAATAAGGTTTTGTTTTCTCCTCTTCACTTTCGTTTTAAAGTCAATAGCAATGTTTTCGAGATACAATAATACCCTTCCACTTAGAAGAAAAATTATCGTTATTCTTTTAGTTTTTACTACCCTTTCCAGTCTCTCTTTTGCTAATATTCTTCCTATGCTTCCATGTACATTTCCAAGGACTGGTGCTAGAGCTAAGTTTTATGAATACCCACTCAATGATACGGTGAGTTATTACGATGGAGGTTTCCTTGTAAGTGGCTACACTAACAATATATACCTTGGTGAGGTAACTGGGGTCAAAAATATTTCTTGGGATTCAGGTTGGCCGGCCGTTGTGTATCCATATGGCTTTAAAAATGTTCCAATTACCAATTTCTTGGTGGCAATAACTGCTTATTATCATGCTTCACAAACTGGTTATTTCAGTATGTCTCTAAACGCTGATAATTTCGCAGCTGTCTACCTGGGTAAAAATCCTGTAGATTTTTATTGTTCTTTACACGAATATACTTTCACTACTCAGGAACTCCTCTTCACTAACAATGGTTCAGAAACTGCTACTGAAAAAATTTATATGAAAAAGGGACTTTTTTATCCAATTAAGATTATATATGTTAACTCTATGGAAAGAGGAATCTTAAGTGTTAATATGATTAAACCTGACGGTTCAGTGGAGGCTGGCATCACTGAAAACTTATACGTTATGGAAGAGAGAGCGGGTGGAGTTTCTCCAGCTAGTTTTACAACTAAATATTTGACATCTACTCTATCTTTTCTTCCAGATTTGACCGCCCCAACTACTGTCTCTACAACTACTTATACAAACTGGGTAAGTTCGGACACCATAGACGTTGATATTATTTATTACGTTGATGAACCTTTGTCAACAACTATACCAACCGCCACTACAGACGCTTCGGTGCCAATAACTTCTCCTTACACTACTCTTGTTACAGGCAGTATTGGATCTTTCACGACCTCAGATGTTTCTGTGCCAGTCACTTCTACTTACACCACTCTTGTTACAGGCAGCTTCGGTTCTTCATCACCTCAAGTTTTTTTTAATTTTGATGTTGAAGTAGAAGTTAGGTATTAAAATTTATAATTAATTTCCAGCTAATAGTTTGTTGTTAAATATGAGATATTAAAGAATATACTCACTGTGTTTTTTCATAAAATAAGTTTTTTGTTATAATTGTCTTCTTTTTTTTTTTGAATTTACCAATGAAATATATTACAAAAAAGTTTTTGGATGCATGCTAGAAAAAATATAAAAAAATGTCAAAAACATAAAAATGATAAAAAAAAAAAATTAAATGTATTCTAAAATAAAATTAAAGTTCATACCAGAACAAATTGTATTTTATTTGTAAACAAAGTTTATAATTAAATATTTTATTTCTATATAGTTTTAATAAATGCAAGGTCCATTTACTTAAGAAGTTATTTCATGAAAAAAATAAAAATATTAAAAATAAAGTTTTCAAATTTTTCAAGTTTTTTAAGGGTATATCAATGGAATTGTATTTAAATATTCTTGTTCCTTAGAAAAATAAAAATTGTTATTGATATATTCTTCAACAAATATGAGAAACTGGTTTTGTTGAAATATAATGTTCTGGAACGGAATAGATAGAACAATAATATTTTAGCAGACGCGAAACGATAAATCGTTGACTAATAATTGTTGAGAGGTCACAAAATGTTGTTGAGTTTGTTTATTAAATATCTTACTGTTCGTAGAGGAAACTGGCTTAATATTAACATATATAAAGCCAAATGATTTCATCATACATTATTTTTATCTTATTTACAATCTTTGTATATTATTATTTCCATTTTGTATATAGAGAAAGAAAGTGAAGAACTTTATTATAATTTTGTATACTAGATCTAATAAATATAATATTGAGGATGTTTACAATATATCCAATGACTACAGGCGCTCATTCTCAATAGGTTTTATATATCTTTAAAAAATGTAAATTTTTTGATTCTTGTTTCATCACTCATATCGAAGAATTTAGATTAACCGTAAAAAACCTACCTCCAACTACTTAAATATAACACAACCACTTCAAATATTTATGTACCAGCTACAATAATTACACAACTTTCATTATGGAAATTAATGACTCTTAAATACCTGAAAAATGCAGCGTTATAAATACTGCACTTCAACCAAATTTCACTTTTTTCAATACAATCCATGCTACAAAAGAATTATAAAAGTATCACTAATACTCCTGGCGAAGAACAAAATTTACCTCTAATGTGCTAGAACCATTACATGTAGGTATAAGTATACCACAAACAGACTGGATAGTTATTGCAAACATAACCTGTATTTTAAATACTTTTTTTCCAAAGGGAAAAACTTCACCACTAACTTTTATTGTGGTAAAAACACCTGCTTTACCACATACTTCTACCAATATATCAAATATATTATATGGCGACTCAAGTGCTGCAACTACATTAGCATACTCCATATTAATTATTCATAATATTATTTCACAAACAGAGACAGTTTCTATTATAATATCTCCTGCCCCACACTCTACCATCACATGTAGACAGGAAACAAACATCCATGAAAATAATATCTATATGTCCTTTCTTACTGATATGATGGTGATAATGTAACGCATTGGTACCCGGTAATTACCAACCTGTGAACTCATAGTATTTAACTTCAAGTTCAATAAAGGTTTCACAATTGTACAGTTCATTGGCAACAAAGAGTAATTCAGCTATATATAAATAAATATATTTATTCCACAAAAATCTATACCAAATGCCGTAGTATCAATTTGTAGTACAACCGCATTAAATGTTTTTAAAGTAACATGTATTTGCAAGAGAGGGATGATTAACATCTCAATATTTATGTATTCATTTATTTTTTTTACAGTGTTTTTAATTTTTTAATGAATAATTATTTTTAATAATGTTTTTTCTAAATTTTAAACTTTGTCACAATAACTTTTCTTCTAGTAGGTTGACCCCTACAAATTTTAAAGACTATTCAGTAAGACAAGAAGAGTTCAAAGATTTGTGACAATCTTCATGATTTCTCTCCCCAAATGGACACAACAGAAGAAGTTTCTTAAAAAACAATTTAATATATATCCCAATATATAAGTGAAAAAAAGACAATTTTTATTTAATTTACTACTCTATTTAGCCTAGTTGAATATATTCATATATATTTGTTCTCCTGACAAAATTAGTTCATTAAAATAAAAATCAAAAAAAGATGAAATAATTTAATCGACTCATAGGGTATCTTACAACATCATTGTAGAACAAAACCATCAAAAATGAAGTTGTGTATTATTAAATTTTCAATATACATGTATATATATATTAAAAAAAAAGAAGAGATAATTTATTAGGTGAAACTTTATTTTGACCTCACTTCTTTTTCTTTCAATACAAGTAATTTCAATTGATGAAGCTTATGCTTATTTATATGTGCGTCAAACTTCTCTTGAGTCTTAAATGTTCTATGACACCCTTCAAATGTACATTTGAATTTCCTACCTACTGTATTCAACAATAATTTGATGCCTGAATTGTTTGGCTGCTCCAAATAATTCTGTAAATTTATTTGATTTTGGATATTATTTGGTTCATGATCCAAATCTGGGATCGTCTTTTTTGTGTGATTCTTTTCCGTTGATTCAATTCCATCTCTTTTAGTTTCTTCATCAGTGGAGACCAATGATATATCAGAATGTTTCAATTTATAATGTTCGATTAAATCATTTTTTTTCAAGAAATCAATTTTACACAAGGGACAAGACCAATTTTTCTTCATAATAATAGACGTATCATGAATCTTCATATGCATCTTCAAACCGTCTTCACCAACAAGGAATCTGTGACACAAAGGGCATTCTAATTTAGGATGATCATTCTTAATATGATTTTGTAAAGCGGACCATGTTTTGAAAGTTTTATTACACGATGAAAAACTACAAGAATATGGATTTAGATTGTTTGGATTATGATATTTTTCTGTGTGGTGTCTTAACCTGTAAGGTCTTTGGAAACTTTTCCCACAGATGACACATTTCAATCTGTTAAGATGGAACGATAAGATATGGGATCTTAATTGTGGATGTTTGTAGAATGATTCTGTACAGTCTTGATAAGGACATTTAAAGGATTTGGTGTGAGTCACTTCATGTCTCTTCAATTGTTGTCTTGTAGCACAACCCTTGGAACAAACAGAACAATGGAATGGTTTATCTTTATCATTTAAGTGAGATATAAGATGTCTCTCCAGATGAGATTTTCTAGTGAAACTTTTGTCACATTGGTCACATGAAAACGGCCGTAACCCTTGATGGAAAGTTTGCTGGTGTTGAGTCAACAATGAAGGTCTTGTAAAACTTTTATCACAATTGTCATAATCACAAAAATATTTTTTCACTCTAGAAGAAGATGTTGATGTAGTACTTGTAACACTTGCAGTGTCACTGAATGGATCATAATTAGATTTGTTGTCTATAGTAATTGATATAGGTGTAGTAGTAGATTCTGTATCTAAAAGATCTGAATGGGGAATATCTCTTAACGGTTTGTCTGTAGTTAAAGTGATTGAATCTTCTACATTATTTAGAACAGAGGTGTTTAGAGGATCCATTGAAAGCTTCTAAGCAGAATATTGAATATAACATGCACAAATCGAAAATAAAAATAAAAATAATAATAATAAAAAAAAAAAAAAACGGTTGAAATGTTTTGATGATATATGTACTTATTTTGTTTATTGTTAATTGACCTCAGAAGGCATACATATACGACCTCAATTGTCCATTAACATCCATAACAAATTGATCTTCTTGATGGGGGTCTTCTTCTTTAAAATGCCAAGTGAAAAATAAAATAAAAATTTGTTTCAATTTGAATTTAGATTCTTAGGGTTTGGCAAAAAATAAAAGTTAGGGCTTCTGAATGTTTGCCAAGAAATGAAAAACTGAACAGAAATTGAAGGTTCAACATCTTTAATATACGAATAGTAAAGAGGGACTGGATGGTTAGTAATGGATTACCTTTTGACCAGTTGAATGGATAATTAGGTATTTGGCAGTGTGTAATAGGTCAGATTCTTCTTTTTTTTTCATTGGGAGTACCTAATCTTTCTTTCTCTCTGATGGAATTGGAAGAGACCCAAATTCTAATGGATGGTCTAACAAAGAGAAGAAGAAATGGGTTCTCTATAAGGATTTATTTTCAATGCAGCAACAAACTATAATTTGATATTCAATACTGAATATTAGTGGCTATCCTAATAATAAGAAAGTAAAAGAATAGTATTTAATTGTTCGGAATATAACACCTCCACATATTTCTTAATGGATTGGGAGAATATCTGAGATAATTCAAAATGTTAGTGGTCGGGGACAAAAAAAAAACCACTTTCCGTTGATGAATGTGAATTATCGATTGGATAGAGATATCTGTGTAGGATTCAATAGAACTGAGAAGGTCTTCTTCAGATTTAAAGACTTTGAATACTACTAGAGTGTTCCGTTCATCGTGATATGGCAAAACATCGAAAAAAACAGTGGGAAAATTTTTTTTTGTTGGATAAAAGAATTGTAAAGAGAATAAATAATAAAGATATATATACATATTTATACCAACTAATGCTACATATAAGATTGCTAATACTTTCTTGCTTAATGTATTAGCTCTTCCTTTGAACACTACAATATTCTCTCTCTCTCTTTGGTTTTTTTTTTCTTTTTAATTTTGCAAGTTACTTACCTATAAAAAATAATTATTATTATTACTATCTCACGATGTCTGATTACGAAGATGCTTTTAATGACAATGGTATGGAACATTTCGAAGATTTCGATCAAGAACATTTCTCAGATGATGACGAACATATGATAGTGGATCAGAATAATGACTACAATAACAATCAATCTCAGAATGGTTTGAAGACAGAAGACGGGAAGACTGTGGTTGTTGGTGGCGATGGGTCTCAGCCAGATGAACATCATATTTATAGGAAAAAAACTTTGAAAGAGAAGGCTATCCCAAGAGATCAAAGAACTACTACTCCATATATGACCAAATATGAAAGAGCTAGAATCCTCGGTACAAGAGCTTTACAAATCTCAATGAACGCTCCTGTCTTTGTCGATTTAGAAGGTGAAACTGATCCATTGAAAATCGCCATGAAAGAATTGGCTGAAAAGAAAATTCCTTTAGTTATTAGAAGATATTTGCCCGATGGTTCCTTTGAAGATTGGACCGTTGAAGAATTAATTGTCGATTTATAGACTTATTTCTCCCTTCCAAAACTATATAACCTCTCACGTATATATATAAATAAATGTAAAATAATATTTAAAATAAATAAATAAATAAATAAATAAATTTTATAATATAATGCTATGAAATACCGTTTGATGTATTATATATATATATTGTAGTTTTATTTCTCTGAGATTGTATCAAGAAATTGTTTCCCATTAAATATACCTTTCTTAACAAAAGTTTGAAATATTTTATCAAATTCATGGATATCTTCTACTCCATTCTCTTTAATTAATTTAATCAAAATATCCTCCTGTATCTCATAGTTCAACTTTACTTTCCCATTAGAATCCCTCTTTGAATCGGAGGAAAGTTGTAATAATGACTGTTCTAACATTTCTTCATCAAATTCTCCACTCTTTTGACTCATCATATTCAAAAACTCTGAAAAGTTTATCGTTTCTTTACCGTTTAGCATTTGGCTCATTAATGGACTGTTTTCATCTACTATCTTACCAACACTTTCTAACGATTTCATTAAGTCTGTTCGACTAATCTTCCCATCCCCATCGTCATCAAACATTTGAAACGCATCTTTTAATCGCGATATATATTCTTGATTCAACTGATTGAAAGTTATTGATTGGCTATGTTCCATTCTTATTTAATATTATTTCTATTCCTTATTCGTCTCGGTTTGAGTTGTCATAATAATAATACTAACTCTTCTCAACAATGTGCTGTCCCTTTACATTTTTTTTGTTTGTTTGTTATTTTTTTTTTCACTTTCTGACCTACCTTTAATTTTTGTGTATTATAGAGTTATCTGCAACTTTTTTTTTCCCTCAATATTTGACAAATAATTACATATATGTATATATATTATTCATATAGGAAAGAAGTTCAAGAAATTCCTTTACCCTTACCCCTCAACCACTCAAGAACAATTATTTTATTTCTACAAAAGTATACAGAGTGAGAATAATGTCGCAAAGTGAAATAAAACAATTATTAAAGCAGGCTAAAAAGGAACTGTCCAATGGTTACTACGAAGATGCCATCGAAGAAGCTTTAAAAGTGTTAGATATAGACACTGATAACTATTTCGCATTAATCTTCCTTGGTAAATCATATGACTCATTAATATCCTTTAAACAAGTCAAGGATATTGAAACCAGTTACGAAAGGGCTTTAAAATATTATATTAAAGCTACCACTATTCAACCAAATAATCTTTTAGCATGGAAGGGTCTTTTCCAAATCTTTTTGAATCCAGATAAATTGAAGCATGTGGTACCACGCTTATTGAACTTTGATCAACTTTTCGGTCTTTGTGATCAGTATATGGATTGTTTAATAATTAATGAACAACCTCAGATTGACTTGATAGATTTCCTAAGGTTGATTAAAAGGACAAATCAAGACGATTTAATGTTCTTGTTAGAGTTTTACAATCATTATATTCCAGGTAAAAAACCATATGAAATCTTGGGTCATCATTTAATGTCACCATTAGACACAATGCTACAATTGGTTAAGTTGACTAAAATTAACGAGGATAAATTGGTATCCTCTAAGATAAGTAATGAAAGATTGAAGCTAAGTAGTAATGACCCCAAATATCAACAAAAGATAAATCAAGTAGCATGGAGTATCTACGAGACTTCAAAACTATCAGGCTATTATAATCAGTTGATTAACTTAATTGATGATGATGTAGAGAGACAGAAGTGGGAACAAGAATGGTTAGAATATAGAATCAAAATCTTAAAATCTATACCAAGTAACGAAAATAAACAGAAATATTTCCAAGAATTGAAAAATACTGTGGAAGATATGATCCTTGTTGGTACAGATTCTTTGTTATGTTGGAAATACTTTTTTGATTGGAGTGATTTTGATACTATCAATTCAATCGACCCGGATTTAATATTGAATTTTTTTACGAAATTCCCAAAGGAACCATTAGCTAGTATCCTTTATGTTTGGTTAAATTCAACTTTCTCGAATTATGATTCTAAAAAATTGATTAATGATTTTAATGAAAAATTATCAAAGGACTCCAAAAATGGGTCCCCTACTACTACAAGTTTTACAAATGAAAATAATCAAGAAAATGATGAGTTAGATGAAATGTTAGAATCAGACGAAATTCAAACTAATAACGATCAAACATTATCAGAGGAGGAGATTTCTATAACTTTGATGGATAACATTAGTAACATCAAAAACAGCGCATTAGCATATCGTATTGTGTCACAATACTTTATTCTAAATAAAGAATATGAAATTGCTTTACCATTTATAAAATCTGGTATCTCTGTAGTATCACTGGCTATGAGAGATTATGGTGCTAATTTATTAAACACTAAAAATGATCTAACTTTGGCCTTAGCTACTGGTTATACATATGTTGATGCCCCAAAAAATCATAAATATGCCATTTCATTGTATGATAAAATATTATCTGAAAATGGCCAGAATATTCAAGCTAAATTGGGTAAAGCTATTATCTCTATTGAAAGGAAGAATTGGCAAGATGCTCATTTATTACTTTTAGACGTAGTGAGAGAAGCACCATATAACTTAGAAGTCATGTCACAACTGGCTTGGTGTGAAGCACATTTAAATTATTTTGACAATTCCTTAAAATTGTTCAGTGAGGTAATCTCCAAATGTGGAGATTTTGATACTAGAATGATACAATTCAAATCAGAAAACTTATGGAGACAAGCTAAAGTTTATTTAATGAAATTTGATTATAGTAAGGATAAAAAGGATATGGATCTTGTTAAGACTGCCTTCAAGATTCTAGTTAGTATAATCAAAAGTAATCCTGATGGCTTTGCCAAAAGTTATTCAACTTTAGGTGATGTATATGCTAACTACTATAGTGATAAAATCAGAGCTTATAAATGTTATTATAAAGCATTTGAATTGGATTTCACCGATATTGTGGCTGCCAGATATATCACTGAGATATACACTGAAAATGGTAACTGGAATGCAGCCTCTCAAATAGCAGAAAGATTAGTCAAATCAGAAGCTGTTAAAAGTCAGTTAAGAACTGTTAATTGGCCATATAGAGTTATTGGTGTTGCACACCTAGAGAAGCAAGAGGAGGATCAATCTATCGAGTGGTTTCAATCTGCAATTCGTGTGGATTCGTCTGATGTTGAATCATGGGTAGGTTTAGGACAAGCTTACTATGCCAGTGGAAGAATCGATGCTTCCATTAAAGTCTTCGAAAAGGCTATTGAATTAGATCCCTCTCATTTATATGCGAAATATTTTAATGCCATCTCTCGTTCAGTAATGGGTGAGTTTTCAACGGCTGTTGATATTTTGCAAAAAATTGTTGAAGAGGAAGAAAACAATATTGCATTTAAAACTACATTAGCAACCACTTTAGTTCAATACGCTTACGACTTATACAACCAAAATTTCTTACAAAAATCCATATCTGTATCAATAGAAAGTATCAAATTATTCCATGAACTTATTTCAAAACAAAATTACTCTAGTCAAAATATATGCATATTTTTGTCCAAAGCACTTTACCTATTTATCTTAGTGGAATCACAAGTTGACTTACTTCCTTTAGAAAGTTTAATGGAAATATTCCAAACAATCGATTATAATTCCTATGAAGCATTAGATTCGATTGATAAAGTTACTCTGGATAATTTACTTAAAGATGATACACCGGATAACATTCACATCACGTGTATATTTTTGGTATTAATATCTAAGCTTGCATTAGGTATTGACGATTTTGAAAAATTATCTGGAACTGTGAGATCCTCCATCTGGTGTAATATTGGTATATCGGAGTTGGTTGTTTATACAACTCTGAAAGAAGAAAAATATAGAAATGCTGCCATATATGCCTTCAAGAAATCTATCAAATATCAATCAAACACAGTTGAAGCTTGGATAGGTCTAGGTATGTCTACTATGGATATTAACTACCGCGTTTCTCAACACTCATTTATTAAAGCATTGTCATACTCTCCTAAGGATGTTAGTATTTGGTTTAATCTTGCTATGTTGGGTCTAAAGAATAATGACCTTGATTTTGCTACTGAAGTGTTAAGAAAGATACAAAGTTTGGAACCACAGAATTCTTCTCCATGGTTGGGTATGGCTTTGGTACTTGAAAAGAGAGGAAATATTAGTGAAAGTTCTCAGATGTATGCACATTCATATAGTTTATCCAATGGGAGATCAAGACTCATTCAATTGCTGTATGCCAAAAACATTCTTTGTAAAAGAATTGGTAAGGGTGATGATGAGAGAGGTATAGATGCTTTGGAAGAGCTAAATAGCGTTGCTGCAGGCTTAGAACAATACTTTAATAAACGTCCTAACGACAAATTTGCTCTAGAATGTGCATTAATTGTACTTGAAAGATTACATAACTATAGGTTGGCTAGCTATCTAGCAGATAAGTTAACCAAGATATTTGAAAAAAGATTTGATCAAACACAAAATGAAACTGAATTATTTAATTACGGTATAGTTAAGGCCCAATTAGCAAGAATACAATTAGGTTTTGGTGAATACAGTGATGCTATTGATAGTGCTGACTTATCTAATGGTATTCTCGCTGATTTTAAATCAGAAAAGAGTCAAATGGCACAATTATCAAATCATATCTGTTTAGGTCTTTCAAACTTTTTCTTGGGAAATTTCGATCAAACAATAGATCACTTCCAAGAATTGCTGAATGATGGTAAGAACATTGCAAGTTTTGTCCTTTTAATTGCCAAAGTTTTATTTGAAGTAGGCACTGAAGACACTCAAACTATTGCAATTCAAGAGCTTATTCAATATATAGATGAAAACGGATTCGATTTGTTAGTCACTTTGAGTATTGCGGTTATTGCAATCTTAGAAAATGACACAGGTAGTATGAAGACCATGTTAAAAAAGTTAAATAGCTTGTCCTTAAGGGATTTAGAAAGAGATAAACATAAAGAAGTTTCTAAATTGATAAAAGAAATATCTGATAGATTGGATCCAAATAGAAGTCATGATATTCATATACAAAGGACTGCATTCCTTTTCCCTAACAGTCATGATTCATGGCATTGTATAAATAGGAGAATTGAACAAAGATTAATGACTAATGGACAAAACAAAGTAAATATAGAAAAGTTGAGTAATGCTTATTGCAAATTAGGTAATTTGAGAAATATTCAAAGAAGTGTGTTTTTCTGTCCATGGAATAGAGATGCTGTTTATGCATTGAATGGTTGCTTTTGATATGGAAAAAAGCGTTAAAAAATAGTTGCATTATGTACTGTATAATTATGTGATTGATAAATATCTTACTAATATAACTTCTTATATGCAAATATATAAATATAGCACAAGCAAATTTAACAATTATATAAACTTGAATACTTCCCATAATGAAATAATTCTAGAGATACGAACATATGCGTTCAACTCTCTCTCTTTAATCATTTTTAACTGGTTTAGTTCGCTTGGAAGTAAAAGTTCTGTTTCTCTGCCTCTAACATCTTCTCTATTGGCTTTTAATAATAGAGTAGCATTATTTTTCTTTAACACTTCCTTCTTATGAAACAAGTTAGCAATATTCCATTCTAAATTTTGTCTTATAAAAGCGTATGAATGTTTTTCCTTAAATCTGAACAAAAATATTGCTCTAGCAGCGGATCTATCTACTGTTCTAGGAACTTCCTGGATTTCTACTACATTATATTTTATCAAAGAAGCTATTGTAGATCTAATATCTTTTTCTTTCATTAATGCCATAGAAGTGATAACTTTTTCGGAAACCAATTTGTTAGCAGTGACGCAACGGCATATACGCATTGCAGATTGACCTAAAGTCGAGGCAATCAAATAATTATAAGTGTATGATCTTAAACATTCCATTAATTTGGTGTATGGGATATGATAAACCCCAGGTTTAGTTTCTTGTAGGAATGGAATAGATGATTTGGTTAGAAGTCTTAGATGACCATTAATATAGTTGATGGATCTAGGATCATCATCCTCATCATCAATGTCTATATCCATATCGTTTGTGTTCTCATTTTCATTTTCATTCCCTTGAGTATCCTGATCTTGAATCTTATCAACGACATGTTTTGGCAAAGCAGGGATAACAAATCCATCTTCAGTCTTTATCTTTTTCCTAATATTGTCATTATCGTCATTTGGATTTTCACGTTTATTATTTGTTTTGTCTCTATTATGTGTGGAGACTAAGCTACCACGTAAATCTATATCCTTTGGTAAATGTTTTGAGATATCCAAAGCGCTGAAAGTTAAGCCTGGAGTATTCTCTTCTTGTAAGATAGCTTCTTCACGGAAACTTTCTGCTTCGTCTAAATCTTGTAATAGACCGGTCTTAAACATTGGGTTAATCAAATTTGGAGATTTTTGTTCGGTCAATTGTAAAGCTGTCTTGTATATTAAGGCAGTCATGACACCTAATCTAGATTTAGCGAATTTAATCAATTGTTTTGATCTTCTTGATTTTAAGAATCTCTCCAAATTAAAAGTTAATGGGATATTTAATTTAACATTTTTCAAAGAAGTCTTTGGATCGATAATTATGGTCTTTGAGAAATCATTAACATTATCCAGTAATTCAAGGAATTGCAATTTTGCTTTCCCCTTTGCCTCATTTCTCTTCTTTAGATCAGATAAGGATGCGTTCTTAGAGATTAACTTGTATTCCTTTTCATAGATCAAATTCCATAGGTCATTTAATGGTGTATAATTCAATTTATTGATTGGGATCAAATAACCACTTTCAATCAATTTAACAAAAGTGTTAATAATTTCATGTTTTGGTGCATCTGGACCACAGCCTGATAAATAGTCATTTAAGGATAAAGAACCAACAGATATGATATTTTGTACAATAGTGGCAGCAGAGAATTGGTCGATATTTGAATGTGTTTGATCCTCCTCTGTCTTATCTCCAACTTTTAAAGGTGGGAATTTTTCATTAATTTCATTTAATATTAAACCAGAATATAACAAGATATGCAACCCATCTTCGTCATAGGAATAATAAGTGGTCTTTTTACCACCTAGTAAGACATCATCAAAACATTTAACTAAACGTAGTTGCATTAGAGATACTAGAGTCAGTTTGATTTCTTTAATAGTGAAAGAAGGGTTCCTATCGCGTATTTCTCTAATGGATAATCTACCCAAAGCGATCAAAGTGTCCATTATAGTATGACATTTTGTACCTAAATGAGATTTAATTAATTCAGACCATAGAAATCTTTGTGGATTTCTAGATCTCTGTTCTAAAGTAGATATATCAATAGAGTCATTTTTGAGACCACTCGATATATTGCTGTTAACATTTGAGTTATTTTCAATTGAAACGAATTTATTGTTTTGTTGATCCTTCGTTTGATCACTTTTTTGCTCCACACTATTTTTAATTGCATCCAAGGTACTTTCCATTATTTGTTTAGAGGGAAAAAAATAATTGTTAAGAGCTATATAAAAGTATATGTTTGTGTTTTTTTTTATATATTTTTTTATTTGTGATTGTAAATTATATCCTTCGATAAACTGTAGTAAAAAGACTCTAGTGTTCAAATAAGGAACGGATCAATATCTCTCCTACTTTAATACATACCATATCTTGATGATCTTTAATTTTGAGACTTTATTTTGCGATGACCTTTCCAAAGTGAAAAATAAATAAATAAATAGAATGAAAAAAAAAAAATTGAATTTAGGGTTACCCGAATATCTGGAAAATTTTTTCAAAAGTAGGAAACATTTTCAAAAGTAAAATGTAGGGTACAAATAGAAAATGGAAAAATGAAGAAAAAAAACTTCCTGGAAAAGTTAGGGTTTGGCTGTTTTCCCGTGTTTTCCAGAAAATATTTCCAGAAAGTGGAAACCAACCCTAATCCATTCGAAACAGGACCAATCATATTTTAAAGAGTGGCGGGAGAAAGAAACACGGAATTCCGAAAGGAAGCTGTTTCTGCGACTGCTTTTTTTGTTGTCGATTAATCCACTTACAGGGAGGTTGACACATCACTGGTTTTGTAGTGATGACTACTCTTCTTTGGTATTCTCTCTCTGCCCCTCCCTATGTGGTTTTATATATGTTCTGGACGTTGTATAGAAAGTATAGAGTAGTTTGCTGTTGTTCTATACTTTCATAGTTTAGTTTAGTTTTTTAAGTTATTTTCATAGAAAACAACTTGTTTTCTGCAAGGATTTGGTATATGTTTATTGGGTAGTGTTATTCTTCCTTTCTTTTTTTTACCTTGTTTGTAAGTCTCCATCCACTCTTTCTGTTTTATATACTTATTGAGTTTAACTGTACGGTGTATTCTTAATACAGAGTAGCGTTTCTTCTTAAACTAGGAACTTCTTTTTGATATTTCCTCTGTTTACAGTTGAAAAGAGATCGTTTTAAAGTTACAAATAAATCAGTCCAAGATATAGTCGATAGCATTAGAATAGACAAGCTTTAATCATTTTTTCTTTATATCTATTTGTTACTGATAAAATTTTTTCGAACACTCAAGTTTCAGTGATTGCTATTACATTCCAATTTAATATACTATGATAATGTTATCCAGATTACAACTAATTAGAAATTATACCATTAACGCGGTCGATAATCCAGGGAAGTTGTCTACTTTGATAGTTAAAGTCCATGCTGGATCCCGTTACAGTCCAAAGGATGGTTTGTCCCATCTTTTGAGTCGTTTCAATTTCCAAAATACTAACGCTAAATCTTCTTTAAGACTAGTCAGAGAATCTGAATTGTTAGGTGGTCAAGTAGATTCCAAAGTTTGTAATGAATACATCACTTTAAAGGCAACTTTCTTAAAAGAACAATTGCCCTATTTTGTCGAAACTTTAGGTAACGTCTTGTATAAGACCTCTTTTAGACCACACGAATTGACTGAATCTGTTATCCCTGCTGCCAAACACGATTTACATGAAGCCAGTAAGGACCCATTTTGGAGAGCCAATAATTTACTGTATCAAGTCACTTACAGAAATGATGGCCTAGGGAAACCTGTCTTATACGATGGGGTCGAAAATGTTACTTTAGAAGATATCAAAGATTTTGCCAATAAAGTCTATACCAGAGATAACATTGAAATTCATGGTATTGGTGTTAATGGTAACGATTTAAACAGATTTGTTACAGATTCATTAATTAACAGTTTACCAGCCGGTAAACCTTTGAAGTCTACCTTGGAACCAAAATCTTTTATTGGTGAAGCAAGGTTAAGGTCCACTGGTGAATCTGTCGCTGCCATATCTGTTCCATTATACAAAACAAATATCGCCACATATCAAATCTTGACCGCCTATTTGAACTCCGCTTTATTCCCATATAATATTAAGGCCGAATTAGCTACTTTCAATAACAACGCCTACGGTTTATTCAAATTGTTTGTCAAGAATGAAGATCCAAAGGTTGTTACTAAAGAAATTAAAGAAATTGTTTCCAAATTAAAGAAAGGACTGGATATCTCTGAAGCTGTTGCTTTGGCTAAATCGCAATCCTTCTCTGTGCCTCTTGCTAAGGATCTAGATAAAGTCGAATCATTCAAGCTAGGTGACTTCAGTTTTGTGACACTTGGTGATGTATCTAACTTACCATTTAAAGATGACTTATAATTTGGATAGTGGTGGTGTGTTCATTATATAAAATTTAAAGATTAATTTGACATGAAACAAAATAAAATTAAATATTCCCAACATTCATCAGTTTCTTAATATTCCTCTCTCTCTCATATTTTGTTAATACTTCCTTATTCAGCTGTATTTATTCTTTTGTTATTTTTTTTTTTTAACTATTAACTCAGATATTCCTTTATTTATTTACTTAGTTTACATATATATATTATCTATTCATGTGCTTCTTCTTTATTTATGTAACGTAATAAAGCTTTACTATTAAAATGCTTACCTGATAATAATGAGATCCACTTATAATCAACAATATAGTCAATCTTTATTTCTTTTCCGTTAAAAAATTAGTAAATAAATAAATAAAAATGTAAACAAGTGTAGGTTCATCTTCATACTTTTTACACAGTCATTACATCGTTTTCAAATGATTTCATTTTAGTTGCACCCCCAGTTACCTAATATAACTTTGTTTTCTTTCCGATCATCACCCATGGGGCTCATAGATTGATTTAAGGTCATTTCTATTCTAATGACGTTTAGGTTGCTTTACTGAAGATGTGTATGAGAGGAGTATGGGTTTGTAGTATTTGTAAGAACAAATATGTGAGTAAAACGTTTAGAAACAATTGTTACTTTTAAATAAACAATTATTTCATTATATATGAGATTAGAACGTTCTTGCCTTTATAATCATTGAGTAAGAAGGGAAGGAAGGGATAAGAAAAGTAGAGTTGAAGTCAAAAACATATCTGATAAGAATGAGCGCCTTTACTAATATTATTACTAGTAAACATTCTTAACTTAAAATATTTTTTTGTATATGTATTAATCTTTTATATGTCTTATATATACTGAAGATGTTCTTTGGTTATTTAGGAGTTATATAAAAATAATAATGTGTAAAAGCGTAAACATATAATATGTAAAAAGAGGTGAGGAAATAATTTTAATTATCGATTACTTCATGTTCCTTATATATATTTGGAAATGAGTATCGAATATTATTGTAAATTGTTATTTGCCACTGTATTTATTTCAGGGATAATTGGTAAAATATCATGTTAACATATTTGGAAACTAGGAGTATTCTATTTGAATATCAAGGGGTAAAATATCTTATTAATGGTAAATTATCATGAAGATATTTTTGCCGTAAGATATATTTTCACGATATCATATCATTAAAATCTTAGCAGTTCATCATACTTTATATTAGTACCTTCTATTTTAGCAGAAGGTGCCCTGTTTTGTGTATGCAGTCGTTAAATTGTTATATATGATTTTTCTTTTAAAAGATTTGTTTATATAAATTATTATTTTTTTTTTTTTTTGTTTTGAGACATAATTTTCTTTAATGTCAAGAATAATATCCAAAATAATAATTTTTTTACCACCAGACATTATAGAAAAGAACAAAAAACATATATGAGTTAAACAACAAAAGAAGATATTTTAGCTATGGTTCAAAAAAAACTCTAACTTGTTTTAAACCTACTGAAATTTATTTTTTTCAAACTCTAAATCAAAAAGCAGAAAATCATTTATGTGTCACTTAAAATAGCTTTATATCTTATATAAAATTGGAAATATTCTTATATTTATAAATTATTTAATTGACTAACCAGAAAATTTCCCTGAATTTCTGTATTACACCTTTTTTATTTATTACATTGTTGGAATGATCGAGTTTTCTTAATTACTGCAGCTAAGTATGCCATTCTCTCGAAGTATCGTAAAAAAAAACATTTTAAGCATAAATAGATACAAAAAGATGAACTTTAGCAAACTATTCTTTGATATTTTATCTCATGGTACAAATTTTCATCGACAAGTATAGAAAAAATATTATATTTTTATTATTTACTCAACACAAAATTCTTCTAGTCATCGATGTCCAAATTTGTATCTATATGGTTATATTTTTTCTTTTAAAAATATTCTTTGACTATCTAGAAAGAATATAAGGATGATCACTATATATAAGCTAAAATGATGAAATCACAAATCTTATTGACGATTGTTTCCATGTTATCTTTTTTCTTGCAACTATATCTCACCTTTTTGTAATATTTCTATGATATCATAGTATTTGACTTTATGCGGTTTCATCTTATTTGAAAACTTTTTACACAAACTTTTTTTAACCATTTCAATATATAGAGCCTTTGACATCTTGATGTCATAAGAATATTCTAATAAAAGCGTCAAAAGATTATGGGTGAATTCCAGAAATGCACTTTTCCTAACTTGTTTCTTATCAAATGCCTTTATAAATATGCTACTTATATTATCCATAAATATTTCAATTTGATTTCTCATAGTGTCCAATGAATTAAGCAAACCGTTTAAAGTACGGTATTCTAACCTTAATCTAAAAGAATTCAATACAAGTGAATAAGTCCTTATGGTAGATGAATTGTTAATTATCGGAACATTCAAAGATTTATCACTTTTCCAAATCTCCAAATTCTTAACATCAATGTCAAGCCCACAAAACGAAAGGATCTGATAATCAGAGGCGGTAAATTTAGAATCTAAAACAACAATTTTCTCCTTTTTAGCCACCGCATTGTAATCACCAAAACCTGAAACTGCAATATCTTTTATTTCAATAATCTGGTTCTGGTCAGTAGATATTATTAAGAAATCATCTGCAATTCTAATTACTAAAAGTTGCTGTCCCTCATGACATCTAAATTGTTTAAAATTCTGAATCATATCGTCGTAGAGGATATCAACTAAGAGTGGTGAATAACTCGAACCTTGAAAAATACCATCTCTTCTAAAATAGCATTTATCACCAACCCATAATACTGTTTTGAAAAGCTCAAATTTTATAGCATCGAGTGTACTCTGTGAAGTGAAAAAATATTCTTGATTGTTATTAATGTATAACTTCTCTGGAAATCTTTTTCTGTCATCGTTAACTAAATGCTTCACCTTCAATCTTCCATTTGTAGGGTTATAAACAGTATAGCTTTTAACATAAAAATTCGTTTCTGATTGTAATAGTGTCTCTATCACAGAAAGAACTTTTTTTCTAGGAATTGAATCATAACATGATGCAACATCAAATTTCATAAAATATAATTCAGGTAAAGTACCATACAATTTCAGCAATTTTTTCTTAAAATTCAATAGTCTATCGGCAAGTTGGAAGGGCGAATTAATCTTTTCGAAATCAGTAGTTTTTTTATAACGAAGATAATTCAATATTGCCATTACTGGTACAACCACCCTTGATCTATTTATTTTATAAGCAATATATTCGTCCTCATCTACACCTTTAGATGGAACAGAGATAACTCTGAATTCTCCATTAGCCCTTTTAGGTATGACCCGTATTCTATTATGATTGAACTCTGAAAGAACATAACTGCTATGATTTCTACAAACTGCATTTTCGAAAAGATAATTATTAAAATATTGGGACATAAAAGGTTTAGTCAACTTTTGCCAGATATCGTGTCTAAAATAGACAATATTAGATGATGCAGATATTTCTGTACAATAAAAAAAGGATTTAATAATTCTGGGGACCATGATTGTGAATATCCAAATTATAAAATTTTTAAATAATATCTGACTTCTCTCATGATTATTTCTATCACCCCCTATATATAAATAACCTACGTCCTTCATACGTATCTTTGAAATCAAATCATTAACATACAGTACACCATTTAAAGGAAGATTAATCAAATCAGACACGCCCCTCAAAATTCTTGATTTGTTATGCTTTGATCCAAACATTGATAATGGGATAAGCTTTTCTAAAACAAGTATAACCAATTTAACAACGTTTTTCTTTGGAGTTTGAAGATCTAAATGCGACGTACAATTACTCAGTGATTTACTAGGACACACAATTTTCAACATAGAAGAATAATTATTTTTTTTATTACTACAATTTTTAATTAATAAGTTCAATTGATTATTTACTCCAATTTCTTGTCTTTTAGTTAAATCAAACGACCATGTGGAGAATATAGATTGTTTCAATTTATCTAAATTAGTTATATCGATTAATGGTTCAACGATTCCAAATCTTTTATAATTCCTATATAAAAAGGGTTTCAAAGATATGATATTCATTTGTTTCGAGTTAGAGTTTTCAATTAGCCATGGAGGAGGAGCTGTTGGTCTATTTGCACGGTTACCCAATATTTGATGCCATTTTTTACCTTCTAATTGGAATACAGAACAATTCACAAGCAAATCTATAAATCTGGCAGTTCCAACAATATCAAATAAAATTCTCCAGTGAATATTTTTCAATCTTTGAATTTGCTTATTTGGAGTATCAGAGAAAAAAGGTTTATTGACATCATTTTGATAATTATGTTTAAGCCCAAGGGTTAAGACGTTATTGAAAAGACTATTTTGCAATAGAAACCTAACCACAAAACCAATAACATCTTCATAAATAGGTTCTAATGGAATATTTAATATTTCAATCCTATTGGTATTTCTTAAGACAAAAGTGCTCTTTAAAAAAGTTTCGAAATGAAGTATATTCTTATTAACATATTTCAAATCCTCAAATCTAAGAAAGTCGTCATTTTCAATCTCTTGTAACTTAAAATGGTCTTGAAGACATAACATCAACTATCTTAGTTAATGATAATAATAATGATACTTTTGAACCGACAACCTCAAACACTTCTTAACACATTTCAGTATAGGAAGGTTATGTTCGAGACACTTCATATTTTAATATCAACCAAACTGAATAATTTTCAATTTTCACTAAGTAAAGCGTAATGAATAGACAAAAGAAAAAAACAAAATAAATGGCTAAACATCATTGATTGTACAAAAATATAGTCCAACAAGACTTCACCGCTTGTTTAGTTGATTGTAAACTGTACACAATAACTCACCGAGTGAGTTACTAGCAACCATGTCAAAGGAATCAGTTTGAACTCATAAAGTGTTGTATTAAGTATTATAAATTATGTATGCACTATTTTGAGGTAAAGAAAAATTGAGTGTTATGTATAAATAAAGCAATAATATATCATCAACATATATTAGAAAAATTATTGAAACCATGGAAAAAGAATAACTGAAGACTTCTTGATACTAATATCGTCAACATTCTAAATCGAATAGCATCAACCATTCTATCCATTTGCTATTTAAAAAATCGATTAGCCAAAAGTATATATATATATATTTCCAGTATATAAGATATTATTAAATACTCAACACTCTGATTCATTATTCATATCACTCATAAAAAACATCAAATCGTCATCTTCTACCTCATTATCAATTTCCACACTTCGATTCTTAGCATTTTCTCGGTAATCTCTTCTCTCCATTATCTTGCGTGTATCTCTTACTGTTCCAGAAGAATTCATATCTTTTATTTTTCTTTCCTCAACCTCCAAAATATCAGTTGATTGAATATTAGGTCTGTGCAATTTTGCATGTGCTGGTGTTGACATTAAAATTGGTTGTGAAATATGGTAGTTCCGACTGTAAGTAAATTTATTTCTGTGTTGAGGATTGTTTAATTGAATAGAATTTTCCAAACTTCCTAACGATCTTGGTGATTTATTTAACAACCCTTTCGGATCAGAGCTCTTATATGTTTCACCGCTCTGACTTCTGTAACGTCTATATTCTTGGGTTGGAAGGTGAGTGGTTACAGTAGACACATCCATTTGACGGGGTCCCACTGTTGTCTTTGCATCATGATAAGATAAGCTTTCACCACCATATATTGGTGGTAAAATAGATTGCTGACTTTTATTTAAGGAATTTTTGCGACTATTTATAGCACTAGTACTGAAACCATTTTGATACACACTGAAATATTTGATGTTTTCTTCATGGTGTGGAGACACCGAGTATGGCGGTTTTTTGGAGGTCAACGATGGTGACTGCAAGTTCCCTTCGTATTTCTCTCTCCTTTCAGCAGCCATATCAATAGCATTATTGGCCTTATTAACATCTTTACTCAGTGATAAGGTATAACTCATTGATAAGTCTTCACCTAATAAAGTATTACTAGACTTTAGATTTTGATACCGAAGTAGAGATTGAGATATACTATCACCATTGTTATGGTTAGGTAATTTGGGTTTGATTTTAATTTCTGGCTTGGAATCAAGTAATTTAACGAAAGCTAATAAATCATCATGACTAGAATTTCCAACAGATGAAATACCAAGCATACTTTGTCTTACATCCGTTTCCTTATCTTTCAAAATTGCCTCATTATCTGAGCGAAGTGCCTTATCAATACTGTTAAGATTTTCAATATTCCTATTTATTGAAGAATGACGACGAATATTACTAAAAGATGAAAGAAATTTGGAATTACTTTCTATACTACCAGTATCTACCCTTGGCATAACATTATTCGAAACGACACTCGCTGAATTATTGCCCATTATATTATCATTAGTAGCATTAACATTTGTGCCCAATATATTACTACTTGCAAAATTAGACACAATACTTGATCGTTTTACGGGCGCATTAATATATACAGATGAGATAGATGGGTTTCTACTTGGAATTTGACTGGTACTTTTTTCATAGACTAAACTATTCAAAGACCCAATCTTAAATGGTTGAATCTGTCTTGTGATTCCTCCATACTTTCTTGATGAAGGTGATTGTTGTTGGTGGTGTTCTACAGAGGCTCCTGGGACTCCAAATACTGGTCTTGTCTTTGGTGATATGGATGTTGATTGTCGCAGTCCTTGATTATCAACTGTATGCGAAGTAGGACTAACACCGGTAACAATTTGACCCTTTGACAATCTATTTTGTTTCACTATATTCTCCTCAGAATGAAACAAATTTTGTAATTGAAATTTACATTCCTTCCTATATGACACAGAGACTCTTAGTAACCCGTATTTAGTCCATACAGGCGTAATTTTTTTTTGGTCAAGATGTGTTGGGATATTACTCACGTTAATTTCATTGGAATAAGTCGTTATTATTGGTTTACTTAAGCCTATTCTTCCTTTTGATAATATTGGTTTTGAGCCATCAATGATCCTAGAACCGATGGACAGATAGTGATTATTAATCGATTTTATCAGATGATTGATCGGTAATAACTGGATCAGTGTATATAAATATCTAAGTAATAAGGTAATTTGGTTATTTAATGAACTGTTTTCACCAGCAATCATATCTTTGTTTTCGATTATGGCACTATCTAATTCCAATAACCACCGTTCAAGGACTACCTCACTCTTTTTGGTACCTTTGCATACATTCCATAGATTTCCGTCCCTATCCATTAATCTAAGTAGAAAAGTTTCAGGTAAATTTCTTAAATCAAGGTATGTTTCAATAACTAAAGGTGGCAATACCGATTTCCCATCAAAATGTAACCATGATTGGATGGTATTCGGAAGATCATATATTTGATAATTATTCATTATTTCAAACCAACTCTCTGATAAGTTTAAAAACTCTCTTAGGGTGTTTGTTGAAGATAATTCTTTGAAACATATCAGAAGACACGATTTTAAGAAAAAACTGTCTATTAATCCCAAAGTCTCACTATCCTGCTCAGATATGATTCTCTCTCTAGAGTTATTAATATTTTGACTTGTTGAAAGAGTAGACATTTTTTAACTATACAATTTGTAGCCATAGATTCCTTTGCCTCTATTTTGCTTCTTGAATATTATCTTTTATTTAAAGTACTATTTGAGACCAGGTAAATGCTTTTATTAATTTATTTATTTATTTTTTTTTTTGACCAATTATAACTTTTAATATCTTTTATATATATATATTGGGTATCAGACAACTGGAACCAGATTAAACTGTCAAAAATCTATAAAACAAACACACAGTAAAGCTGGGGGGGGGGGGTACTTATTGATATTTAACCTACTTACAAATGTTTGGTGTCCCCTTATCAACCAAGCGCCATTTACTTTTCGTAAAGCAATATTTTTGTAAAAGAAGATCCTTACACTCAATATTATTAACTTAATACTAAGTTATCCACCTACCACACTTGAATGATAATCTATGGTTTTCTCGCTCTCTTCTTCTTCTTACCATTCTTTAACTCTTGTTGTCTTGATCGTGAAACTCTTGAATCAAATCGCTTTGACACATTTCAACAAAAAGAACGAGCCGTCTTTTTTTGGCAATTCATTTTTTTTTTTCAACTTCACTGTTCCACAGAGGGAACTTCTATTGATAAGAACTATGTAAGACTGATGAACCATACAGAAAGAGAAAGACA
The DNA here is from genome assembly GCA_017347545.2 of Arxiozyma slooffiae. NCBI lineage: Eukaryota > Fungi > Ascomycota > Saccharomycetes > Saccharomycetales > Saccharomycetaceae > Arxiozyma > Arxiozyma slooffiae. Next base: position 509,048 of record JAFHAQ020000022.1, on the reverse strand, counting down.
GGGTGCCTATGTCTATATGCCCCAGTTTTAAGGTGCCTGGAACAGAGTCAAAGTGGTAATACATTAACTAAGAACTATATTATAATAGAAAAAAAAAAAAATGTCAATACTGTATAAAATATATACATACAATTGTAGCTAATAAAATAGATGTACTTTCATATAAAGACAGGATAAAAGAGTTTAAAAGCCTTCAGTCTCTGTCTCTTCGTATTCTTATACATCATCTCCTTCAAAGGATGTCCAGATGTCATAGAATAAATCTAACAAACATCCACTACTCCATGCTTGAGTTGGACATGAGTCTTTACAGAATGTTCCGTCTTTGTTGGTTAGTTCTGTAAGACCAGCCCATGGGCTCTGCATTAACCATTCTCTATGTTTGACTAATCTATGGTATAATTGTTGATACATATAAGAGGATGGCTTGGTCTGTGGTTTATTACTTGCTTTTGGATTGGTTAAGAAATTGAAGTAAAGGAAGGCTCTTAAGAAATACCCTGTACACCAAATCCATTCTGGACCTTGGTGATAGTTTCTACCCTTAGATGTAGCAAAATCATTTGAATCTTCACCATTGTTATAATATGGACGGTAATTGTAGTCATTTGGATCTAAAGTACACATACCAATTGGTCCTCTAATATTCTTATCTGCAATTTCTATGGCTTTAGTAGCATATTCGGGAGTAAACAATTCAGGTGCTACCACCATAGCAATGGAAAAGTTTGGTCTCAGTTGATAATCTTCATAAGGTTTACCAGACCTATAAAGATCCTTATAGATTCCTCTTCTGTTAACAATACTCGAATCAATATCATATTTTTCATCATCCTTTGGATCCAGTGGAATATAGAACTTCTTCTCAAAATTATCTTGTAACAGCTTTTCCCACTGTTGCAATGTAACAGAGGTACCCTCCTGTGTTTCCACTTCTGTAAACTTAAATAAACCCTTTGACTGTAATTCATTAACAAACCTTAATGCACTCTTCAACAAACCGTTGATCTCAATAGCTGCACCATCTCTTGGTGTACCAGGAATACCGGTGGAACCAGCACGGTCACTTTCACCCATCTTGTCCATCCATGTACCACAATTACTTTGAGAACCACCATGGATCAATCCTGTATTCCAATCAACATATACTTCCACATTAAAACCTTCATCGGTCATGACACGATCTAAGTTTGGTCCAGCATTAGCTTCCCTATATTTAATACCCTTAGCGTGTCTACTTAAAATTTCATAGATAATTTCCTCAATAGTACTGGTGTGGGTAAATGCCTTTGGGTCATCCCAAGTAATAAACTCATCATCTAGAGGGAACCTTCTAGAAACTTTCTCCTTCAAAATGTCTTCTCCATTTGGAACAATATTAACATATTCCTGAATTGCTTGTAAGAAAAACCATGCGGCGTCACGAGCATTGTATCTTGGGTTTCTTCCTGCATCTAATAGATTCGGAATTAAGCCATGGTTCAAAGTCTTAGCAAAAGCCAAGATATGGTCTTTAGCTATATCGTATCTACCTGTAGTTAATAATAAACCTCTCAATGAAATGAAAACATCTCTACCCCAACATCTCATATAATCGGTACTAAAATGAGGTAAACCGGCAGCCATACATGCAACCTGCTTATCTGGGTATATTGACGTGGAATTCAATTTAGAGACCATTTGTATACTGGTCATTGCCAAACTTTGAACAAACACAGTAGACTTACCGATATTAATAGACATCAATTGCATAGCACGTAAACGACAACAACCATAAAGAATACCGATGATTAATGCAAAATAGCTTGGTCTTAAGAAACTTGGTAATTCTTTGACTCTACCTAATCTACTACGTAACCAGTTTTGTACCTGTTTCACACCTGGTGCATCTTTATAGTAGGACAAACGATTGACAACGTAATCCAGTGCCCAACAACCAGCACGTAAATTAACACTTAATGGATGAGCCAAATCATTTGTGAATACAATGTTACGTAAGACTGAAATCCAACCTTGCAAACCTGCATATACCAATTTACCGTAGCCAGGGATATCATAACAACCACTTTGACCATAGCTGGAATCTTTTTCTTCATTTTCACAACGGTATAAGATATAATTTAGAGATTCTAAGGTCAAATCGTTAGTAGCCTTAATAGCACCAGATCTAATGAAATGGTCCAAAGTATCGTCAACACCATTTTGTTGGGTACGGAAAAGAGCAATAGACCCAGGTGGGAAATCACCCGGAGTAGTGATTGTGGTAGTTTGCGACTCTTCATCATAATGTATTCCAAAACCTGTCAATTCTCTTAATCTTGTTGGTATACCCTTAATAGTTGTATCAGATTCAGTATCCTTAATATCACCAACTTTCTCTAAAGTGTAAGCAAATTTCAAAGAACATTTAGATTGTGTTAAAATAACAGGTGGTAAAACTTGATGGCCTACATTATCATTAAATTTCATTCTGGCAATCAAATACCAGCCTGAACCAGTCTTAGCATCTGTTCTGTGGAATGTAATATATTGGCCATCATGGTGCACATGCATCTCTGAATCCTCAATATCAAAAGATTTTTTGGATATATCATCTCTAATCTCAAACAATTTTGTCTTGATATCACTGATACCGTCACCATCTTTAACTTCATAAGTTCTAGTTTCAGTGACCAAATTCAACAGTTTAGGGAAGATTTCATCATAACCATACACAGAACCAATAGCTGAGGAACAAAGAGCCACTAAAGCGGCATTAGGTAAAGTGTCTTCCACGGTTCTTTTTTGATATGGCATTTCATTATCGTGAGTACAATCCATAAATAGAGCATGTGGTGGAGTAGCAGTTAATATCTTAGGAATCATGATTTCAGAGACACATTTAATTGCATGGTCAGTTTTATTGTATCTACAATATTCTTCATCGATTTTAATATCTGCTGGGTATGGAAATTCATCCATTGGTACAAATTTGAAGGAACCAATAGGTCTACCACCGTGCCTGTGAACCAAACGAGACAATTCTTCCTCAGACCAAGATTGCATAGCTTCCCTTATTAAAGAAGAGATACCTAATCTTTCCACGAATAAGCAATCCATCATCTCAGAACCAGTAAACAATTCTGCCACGACATATAAGTTTGGATTAACTTTTCTTGCTAAATCTAAGAAATATTCACCTACATGTAAGGGAGTAGAATGACAATTATCGATTCTAAACCCACTAAAAATTCTAGCATTCATTTCAACGTATTTGGACATTCTTTCCCATAGGTATGGCGAATCTTGAGGTCCAGAACCATATCTTAATTTGACACAATCTCCCCAAACAATGACTTCACGACGAAGGTAGGCTTTTGATTTATTTGAAGCAAAATCAACTAATGGATTACCATCCCAGATCCAGCCGTTATTTGCTAAAGCGTATGATTTTCCATCTTTACCGACGAACCTTGTAAAATAAGGTTCCGTTAATGGGAATTTTTCATTAATTTCACCTTGTTTAGGACCATGTTCCTCTATCCTTAAATATTTAATACGATTGAATAACTGTTCCAAAATTTCATTGACATCGTCATCATATTCCTTATATAAAGGTAAATTAATTTCATCTAAGACACGTTGAATCAAATTTTCAACCTCATCGTCCCATATATCAACATTATTATTTCCAGTGGATAAACTTTGTTTTAATATTGGGATTGCTCTCTCTAGTATCAAAGTTTTGGCAAATCTTTCACCTAAGATATGGAAATTCTGATCAGTGGCTCTTTCAACCAAAAACTGTGCCAACTGTGTAATAGAACCATTAGATCCATTGAATTTAGGAACCGCTTTTAAAAGATCATTCTCTAAAGAACTGAACCCCTGGGTGGTCCATTGACTCTGAATTTTTGCAATAAAGGATTTAACATCAATCACATAAAATTCCCAAAGTTTTAAAGAACCCAACACATGAATTTTAATCCCGTCCATAATTTTAATTAAATCATCCTCATTGTTTAGTATGGTTGGATACCCATAATTCTTCAAAACCTTTGAGAAATCCAACAGTTTCTGATCCAGTTCGATAGCAGCGATTAAATGTGGTGCAGTGTATTGGTTATAGCCTGCCTCAGGATGTTCACGAAGCCATACGGAATTATTAGCCGTATGGTTGAATACGATATCTGTCATGGACAAAATATTTAGATCTTTATACAGATGATCGACCATTCTTTTCACATCACTCTCAGATTTGAAATATTGAGGATCGAATTGTAATTGATCGAATATGGAATATGGAGAGTTGGATTCACCTCTTTGTTGTAGTGGAGTGAAATGGATCATGTTATATTTTTTCTTGGATATTTTAGTAAAGACCCGATCCCAATCCTTTAAAGTTGGTCCCAACCATTTAGAGACGACCGATTGTAAAGCTATGGAATTCAAGGGCAAAAAGTCTCCATTATTGTTGAAAAGGGTAGGTAATACGACAAAATAAAATTTACGAGTAGTCTCCAATTCTTCGTTATCGTTTCTGAAGGACAAATAGAAACAAAAGGTACCTGGTTTAAAGATAGGGATAGGGATTTCGTCGTCTCTATGGAAACTTGTCTTTATAATGATTTTATGGAATTTATTTCTATCGAAATCAGTAGAAGAATTCTCAGGAACGTTAGTCCATACGAGTCCATCTCTAGCCACCGGACTGCCTGCAGATATTAATAATTTCAAAGTATAAATTGGTGTATCTTTAGGAGTACCTTTAGGCAAGGGCAGAGAGGGAAGGGATAAAACACCTTGACCATATGATGAAGAGGCAGTCACAGGTTCACCTTGATCGTTTAATCTTAAAAGCAAAGTTCTAGAAGTAACATCCATTTTTTTTTTCCTTTAAAATTCCAAAGGGATATACTACAAAATATTTCAGTTATATTTCACTTGTTGGTTTATATGGGTGGGAGTATGAAAGTAACTGTTATATGTTCTGATTATATATGTATGTATAAGAATATATGACTTGCTTTCAGTCAACCCTCTAATTTTCATCTTTTGCTCGAGGTGTTCCCCCCGCTTTAAATACCATCGGGGGGTTTTCCCTGTTTTCCTCGCCACTTCCAAGAATTTCACTCCTTGAAGAAAAGTGGAAACCACTTTGTTGATTAAGAAGACAGAAACTCTAAAACAAGACAGTGTTACATGAGGTTTGTAAATGTTGTGAGTTGTTTCTAAGAGCATAGTTATGGTGATAGATTTATATATAAATAAATGGTCTTACTTTCCTATTATAATATATTAACGTAAATAAATAATATATATATATATATATATATATATATGAGGACAAAATACTAAAACTAATAATGAAAGTCATACAAATATGTATGTGTTTATTGTTTTAATTTATGTCAATTTAGAAACATAGACAGTAGAATTGGTATAGACAGTACAATGCCAATATAGCACCGAACAAAACGAACAAAACCAAGTTTTCTAAACCAAATTTATATATATACAATTCCTTCAACTGTTGAATGTATTGAATAATGACTTTCCCAGACAATTTAGATTCCCCCTCCACTCTAACACCAAACGAAAAAGGGACCTCGCCCAATTTCTTCTTATCGTCTTCTGGTAATGGCAACTTAGCCAATAATTCCAAAGCGATCTTGAATCCCTGTGGATTGATCTCAATCTTGTCTTCTACCGCTTTATCCAAATATTGTTTTTGCAAACCAAAGAAACCAGACATTGGATCAGAGGCAATAGTCAATGGTCTAGCCATTAATCTTGCAGTGGAGGAGATCACACGACGGTACATTGGCCAGTCCTTATCGATACCGACCCCTGGTGAGTAACGGGTACCAATGACGAAGGCATGACCTTCACGTAGGGAATCGAATAAAGAGGGGACGGATTCAGGTGGGTGTTGAAGGTCAGCGTCCATACAGATCAAGTATTGTCCCTTTGCTTCTTTGAACCCACGTAGTACCGCAGAAGATAGACCACGTTCGTTGGTTCTTACAATGATACGGACGTTGTAACCTTGTTTTTGTAACTTTTCAACTTCTTCAACGGAACCATCTTGAGAGTTGTCATCAACAAAGATCAATTCGGTGTGTTCTGTGGCGTCGTTACCCAAGGCTGCAAATAGACGTTGTGTTAAAGGTTTAATGTTCAATTTTTCCTTATAGGCAGGAACAATAACAGATTGGGTGATAGTCATGACTTATATAACACAATGTATCCAGATAACTTATATATATATATATTTTGCTTTGCTCACCTTACAAAGGGACAAAAAAAAAAACCTAAGAGGATGAAGGAACGGTAAGAAAACGTTTCCCTAACAACAAACCTAACATCAAAGTGAGTTATAAAACAGACTAATATGACTGTCAAATATATACACAACTTAGTGTTCCTTTGAATATCCATCGACTTTGCAAACAAAAAACAAAGAACAAAAAAAAAAAATGCTCGAGGGTTCAGTTTCGTTTTTACAAAATAAAAACCCACAATATTCTGCCGCTCGCGGGGTTCGAACCGGGGAAACTTCTGTGGAAAAGACTGGAAACCAAAATACTGCGTTTAATGATTTTTATATACTCTTATATATGTATGTTTGTATATGTATGATTGATGAAAGGTAATGGTGATATAGATTGAAATGTATATAAATAAACACTTATAAAAGACATTGGCTTGTCTATAATGACTTTTGTTCCGGTTTGGAATCCTCTCCAGAGATCCACAATACATTGTTACATCGAATAAATATTTCTCCCACTGTACCTTTGGATTCGCCTTGTACCCATTCCTCTGCATCTTTCAATTGTATATTGAAATAATTGTCTGTTGACACTAATATCCCACGATATTGTGTGTTATTGAATTTCAACGTTACAATAATTCTGCGATTCACTAAGTCTCGAAGAAACGGTTTTGGATTTATTGGAACAAACTGATTAAACTCATAATAAGTCATTCTTTGTTAGTAATATTTGAAATCTAGTTTATTTATCATTTTTTGTTTAATTCACTTGGTATATGTGTATCAATTGTTAAACATACCTCCGACATTATCACTCAACAAACAATTCAAACCTATCCTTATAAACCGTGTGTACACTGTTTATATGTCCCCTTGATTATACAGTTCCACGTTATATACACTGGAGTACTGGTGTTCTTCTTTATATCAAAGTTCCATCTCTACAAACATGCACTGTATGCATTATAAAGTCTGTCTGTGTTTTTTAGTTTCCCCATTCGATCGTTTCTAATAAAAAAAATTCACTGTTTTTTTCTCTTCCTTCCAAGTTTAAAAAATATACAAAAATATACATATAGATGAAGATGTTTATGTGAAGAGAAGCCACATTAGTAATATATTATATATATATCGATTCTTAAACAATTACATAACCATTACGTATGTTCAAACTTGTGTCAATTTTCTTGTGTAATTAGGTTTCCCATCATCATATTCTAGCCTTATTACCCCCCATGTGATATCCGCTATCAATAACCCTAAGGCAAGATTATACACTAAAGATATCGCATAGAAGAAATTAGAGTTCCCGGACCCTAAATCTATCCATAGATGGTAGAAGATCGGTGATAACAGGATCGAATGTAGAAACAATAACGTTATGAACATTGGGTATCTCATGTATTTCAATATCGATACTTTGTTCTCTGTAACGAATAGAGGCAATAACGATAAAAATATACCTGTTTCACCTAATGTTGGGTATGGTTTGGTTAGGATTAACCAACCAAGAGATATGACCCAGCAATATAATGGGAATAAATTTTTCATTGGATTGTTTGTGTAGTAGTTATTGAACCGTACGGTCAATGGGATTATCATGCCCATTGAAAATAGGTTAAATACCGATTTAAAGAAGGGGATAAACTCTTGAAACATTTCAATGAAGAAGTACCACCATAACCCCATATTAGGAACCACATTATCGAAATAAAGTCTTTTGCTATAGACTAAAAGCAATGGGAACGGAGAGATCCAGTACAATAAGGCAAGATAAATTATAAAATTTATCAAGTAAAATACCACTCTATTAATCGATCTGTGAGAATCTCTTGTGATGAAATTTAGCGTTGGTATCAATAAAATACCCATTATTGGGTCTAAATATGTGGCAATGGACATCATTAAAGAACTTTTTACAATGTTGCCTCCTTGTATTGAAACGAAATATATGCTTGACAGTAAAGGTAAATAAGTGAAAATGATACTGGACTTACTGATACAGGATAATATTGTGATGGGGTTCAATGCAAAGATCCATGCACAATTGGAAGTTTGATTCAACTGGAATTCTAAAGAATACAGTTGCCATACAAATAGACAATCCATAAAGATAAATAACAGAGACGACATAAACTGTGATCCGACTCCGATATGGAACAGATTGGCAAATTGTAATAATAATGGCGGTAAATAAACTACACCACCTTCATATAGACCCAATGAATGGTTTAATAGGAAAATACCCTCTTTTAATGACTTAAAGGACGTCACTGGAGTTGAGAATTGCACAGTTTGATCCAAGATTGATCCTAATTGAGGAAACAGCAAAATGAGGATCAATCTGACCAAAAAACATAGACACAAACAGGAAATCAGACCTCTCTTCACCATCTTATATTTATCTGTTGGTTCCCCCTGACACAACTGAATACCCACTAAACCACCATCCACAGCATCTATTTATTCAACACTACTCACATCTTTACAACTCTTCGAGGTTCTTCTTCCTTTATAATTTCACTTTTAATTCTGTGGTTTCGCTCTTGGTTACCCTCCCTCTGGGGGCGGATTTGTTTGCGGTTTGGTAATTCCGCACTGTAAGCCGTAGCATATTTAACCAGACGCCTTCAGTTACCGAAATAGAGGAATTTGTTGTTTATTATGTTAAACGATTTTACGGCATTTTTGGGATTCTTGTACTGGGTGGATTTTTCAGTATTTCCGTAGTATTCCGCCATGTTTCGTATTTCGGTTTTTTTTTTTGTTTACTAAATTTATTTTGTTTGTTTGTTTTTTTTTTCTTACAAAATTTCTCGAAGAAAGGCAATCGAGAAAATAATTTCGAGGTATGTTTTAGTTTCGACAACAGTTGGATACCATTCCTTGGAAAGATATCCTCCTCTCAACCTTTGGATTGACATAGATAGTTCTTTACTTTTTCATTGGAATAGTTAGTTAGTTTGCAGTGGTCCTTATATTCTCACATATTAAGAAAAGTATTAAGAGTAGATCTACTAAGGATAAGGTTGAAACAAATATAAACAGATATATATATATATATATAGACACCAAAATAATAACAATTATAGGTTAAATGGATTTTGAAACTAACGAAGATATTAATGGGATTCGTTTCTCTTGGAACGTTTTTCCTTCTACAAAGACTGATGCCAACAAAAATGTGGTTCCTGTGGGCTGTTTATACACCCCATTGAAAGAGTTTATCAGCGAAGAGGACGGATCCAACACTTTAGCTCTCGCACAATACAATCCAGTAGTCTGTGCAGGTCCACAATGTAAAGCTATTTTAAATCCATACTGTTCCATTGACCCACGTAGCAATTCATGGACTTGTCCAATCTGTAATTCGAGAAACCATTTACCTGCCCAATACGCTAACATGACTCAAGAAAATATGCCAATCGAACTACAACATACCACTATGGAATATATCACAAATAGACCTGTTCAAGTCCCACCTATCTTTTTCTTCATTGTCGATATCACAGCTGAAAAGGAAAACTTGGATGCTTTAAAAGATTCTATCATCACTTCTTTGTCTCTTTTACCTCCAAATGCCCTTGTCGGATTAATAACATACGGTAACGTTGTTCAATTGCATGATTTATCTAGTGAGACTATCGATAGGTGTAACGTGTTTAGGGGTGACAAAGAATATCAGTTGGATCAATTGGTAGAAATGTTGACTGGTCAAAAACCATCTTCTGGTAATTTAAATAACCCAAATATGGTTCCTCAATACAATGGTAAGATTACTCCAATGTCAATTAACAGGTTTTTCTTGCCATTGGAACAAGTGGAATTTAAGTTGAATCAATTATTGGAAAATTTATCTCCAGATCAATGGTCTGTCCCTGCTGGTCACAGACCTTTAAGAGCCACTGGTTCCGCCATTAACATCGCATCCTTATTACTACAAAGCTGTTTCAAGGGAGTAGCTGCTAGAATTATCTTATTTGCTAGCGGTCCAGGCACTTTACAACCAGGTTTAATCGTTAATTCTGAATTGAAAGACCCACTAAGATCACATCATGATATCGATTCCGATAGAGCTCAACATTATAAGAAAGCTTGTAAATTTTATAACGTAATTGCAAATAGAGTATCTGCTAATGGACATACTGTTGATATCTTTGCAGGTTGTTACGATCAAGTCGGTATGCTGGAAATGAGGCAGTTGGCTGATTCTACAGGTGGTGTTCTTTTGTTGACAGATGCCTTCTCTACTGCAATCTTCAAACAATCTTACATTAGATTGTTCGCCAAGGATGATGAAGGTTATTTAAAGATGGCTTTCAATGGTACTTTATCTGTTAAGACATCTAAATCCTTGAAATTGCAAGGGTTAATTGGTCATGCTTCCCCAGTACTTAAGACAGATGCACGTAATATTAGCGATTCTGAGATTGGTATTGGTGGCACTTCTACATGGAAAATGGCTAGTTTATCACCACATCATACTTACGCATTTTATTTTGAAATTGCTAACATTGTCAATAGTCCAACTGCTAATGCAATGATGGCCGGTCAACAACAACCAAATCTAGCTTATACTCAATTTATTACCTCTTATCAACATTCTTCTGGTACAAACCGTATTAGGGTTACCACCGTAGCTAATCAATTATTACCATTCGGTAGTCCTGCCATCGCACAATCATTCGATCAAGAGGCTGCTGTAGTTTTGATGGCTAGATTCGCAGTATCCAAAGCTGAAGAAGATGATGGTGCAGATGTGATCAGATGGATTGATAGAAACTTAATCAAATTATGTCAAAAGTATGCCGACTACAATAAGGATGATCCAAACTCTTTCAGACTGGGACCAAATTTCTCCTATTACCCACAATTCACCTACTATCTAAGAAGATCTCAATTCTTGAGCGTTTTCAACAATTCACCAGATGAAACTGCCTTCTATAGACATATTTTCACACGTGAAGATACCACAAATTCTTTAATTATGATTCAACCAACTTTGACTTCTTATTCAATGGAGGAAGAGCCACATCCAGTCTTATTGGATTCTGTCTCCGTGAAACCAAATACCATCTTATTATTAGATACATTTTTCTATATCCTAATTTATCATGGTGAACAAATTGCTCAATGGAGAAAAGCTGGTTATCAAGATGATCCAAATTATGTTGATTTCAAGACTTTATTAGAAGAACCAAAATTGGAAGCTGCAGATTTATTAATCGATAGATTCCCATTGCCTAGATTTATTGATACTGAAGCAGGTGGTTCTCAAGCTCGTTTCTTGTTATCTAAATTGAATCCATCTGATAACTATCAAGACATGTCTCGTACTGGTAATACTATCGTTTTGACGGATGACGTTTCATTAGAGAATTTCATGACTCATTTACAACAAGTCACTGTCAGTGGTCAAACTTAAATCTCCATTGATGGTGACCTCAAGACACCGGATCTGGTGATGGGGAATTCTACACAAGTTAACCTAAGGGGTTTTAAATATATATCTACATGTTTGCAAAAAAGACGTCAAAGAAATTTGAAGAAGAGACAAGAGAACTTATTTAATAATATTAATCTCAATTACAATTTGAAGGAAAATATACGGTTAAATAAAAGGAATAAAAGTGTATGGAAATTAATATTTAGTTGTATATTGAACCTATTTAAATTTAAATAAATATACCAAAATTTTTATTCTCTTTTTTTTTCTTATTCAATGAATAAAAAGAATAAACTTTGAAGAAAATATAAAGTTTTATTACTCAATGACATACACCTGAATATAGGGTTAAATTTTGATAAAGAAGTTTTGGTTTTCAATACAATTCAAATATATACATTGTGTAATCACTAAAAATAACTTATTCATCTTTTTTTTAGAATTCAAATATTGGCATATCTAGTGTTATCCCATCAAATATAATAAAATTATTTAATGGCTGTTGCTTTTTACCCAAGATATTAATCACATCTTGTGAAACAGCACCACCAAGGACAGCAGCCACAGGAGAGAACTCAACTCCATTTTGTTTAATAAATTGTTCTGCATATTCTGGTTTCAGAATTAAAGTTGGATCTATTCCCAACTGTTTACATGTCTTTCCAAGTTCTTCTTTAAATAAAGATACGTTATTGAGAGCCATATCTGTATCCTTAAGATGGGTCAAAGTTAATGGAAGTATAGGAGACACACGTTTAAGCTGTCTTTTTGTCAATTTCCCTTCCAAAGTAGCTTTCCCTAATAGTATCTCAAAGGGAATATATTTATTCCTTGTCACCAAGTTTTCGTAAATTTTCTTTGGATCTTCTGGATCAGTAGTAACTTCCAAAGAAATGATCTCTTTATTAGAAGAAATTGGACCAAGTTCAGATTGCTTGACACTTTGTAATTTCTTATCTCTTGCATCAAATTGGATCAAATCTGCGAATATGTAACCAAACAACCCATTGGACCCGGCTACATATAACGGAATATTATTGGAACGTGACCATTTATTTAATTGAATGATCTGATTTTTATTCAGTTCAGTACCAATAACAATATCATACTTATGATTTCTTTTTGAGATTAACTCTTCAAAAGTGTCTGCTTCAATGGAAAATTCTACTCTAGGGTTTAAATCCATGATTTTGTCTTTTATCGCATCACTTCTAAGTGTCCCAACATCTGTAGACGTTAAAAAAAATTGAGAACCTAAATCCTCTTCTGTAACTAAATGATTATTATCCAAGATAGAGAAGTGTCCAACACCACTTAACACAATATTCTTAGTGACTTCTGTACCTATGGCACCAACGTTAATTAGAAGGACTCTTGCGGAACGAATATTTGTCTGTGCTTCCAAACCCCATAGACGGATTTGTCTATCATAAAGAGCAATTTCATCTTCATCTAAAGTGTGTTTCACAGATTCATCTTTCTCAAACATTGTCTCAATCATTTAAAATATTTTTGTTTTAGATGTTTATATAATTATTATACTGGTCTCTAATTAATTTCTTGTTGAAAACCTCTATTCCACAAACTCCGCTTCCCCTAGACACAAGGTTACGTATTCACACCCGTTTATAACAACAACAATTAGTTGTAATAATATACCAACTCACCTTCTTCTATCCTAATATATCTGCTTCCTTGAAACCTTTACAAGACTCGTTTGGGATCAAAGTAGAATATTCGTTGACATTATTAGTGTTCTTATTTTTTTTTTGACATTGCCTTCGAAAATGAAATTCTTCGAGGGATCTTTCCAGGAAACCAAAAAGAAAAAAATTTAATAGTGGAATTTAAAAGTGAGATGCCTGAAATATTATTAAAACAAGATGTATTAGAATATTTTGGACCAGTGTGAGTCAAAACACTCTGAAGGTGTATTAACAGGTGGTGAAAAAACTATTATACAATTATAGACTTAGAGAGAGAAGAGTGAATAATTAGGCTAGCTGTTTATTTTTATTGTCTTTTTTTTAAATTGGAAATGAATTTATTGAGAATATTGGATGACAAACCTGCTCCTTCAATTGCAGATGCTAAAACACTGGGTGTATCCGGGAACACTTCCGGTGATTATTGGTTACCTACAACCATGTGTCTCTACCAAAAGGAATTAACAGACCAGATTGTCTCTTTGCATTATTCCGATATTTTAAGGTATTTCTCTACCTCGGATTTTAAAGAAGATGTGGTATTAGAATCAATGAAAACGATGTGTCGCAATAGTGCCAAGGTAGCTACCCATCCATTTCTTTTAATCGACCATTTTTTACCCAAATCCTTGATTGCTAGGGATATCCCATCGCATCTATGTGAAACAAGTGGAAAATTTGCTGTATTGAGAGACTTGATCACATTACTTCAAGACTATGAAACACAGACTGCATTAGTGTGTTGTCCAGGTCGAACAATGGACCTTGTAGAAGCTTTACTGTTGGGTAATAAAGTGAATATTAAAAGATATGACTCCAATTCTATAAAATCAAGACAAAAGAAACAAAAAAAGGTGTCGCATTCTTGTACTGTACATATTTTCCCATCTAAGGATTGGGACTCAAACCAACATCCAATTGATAAAAATATACCAAGATTCGATATGTTCATTGCTTTAGATCACACCGTTGACACAAATAATGAAGATATGGTTATGATTTTGACTCATGGACGAAGGACACGCTCCAAGGGAGCAACTACTAAAACGATAGAACCACGATCTCCTATAGTTCGTCTGGTAGCAATAAATTCCTTTGAACACTGTGATTTATATTTTAGGAAGAAATATGGTAAAGATACAAAGGAATATTTAGAATCGGTCACTGCAGCCGTTGTCGTTTTAAGAGATAGAGTTGGGGTGTTACCACCAGATTTACGACCCATCTATAATCAGCATCTTGGATACCTTATTGCATGGTTAGAAGATCCATCACTACCTTGGCCATTACCTGATGTATACACGATAAAACACTATAATTCAATGGATGTTGAAAGATCGTTGTTAAGTGAAGTAAATTATAAACAAAATGATGACCTAGATAGTGCATTTTCAACAAATAATAAGAAACGGTCCCGTTCCAATAGACCACAATTAAACGGTCTTAAAGAGTCGTCAGTAAGTTCGGATATTATGGTTAGTCCTGTTGTTCCCAGTTTTTATGAAACAAAGAGACTGAAAAATGATTACTCAAAGAACCCAACAAAGCAAAGAAAGGGTGTACTTACAGGTATCATAAGGAATGATGGTAATTCAAGTAGTAATTATCATTTGTCCAGTGACATATTGACTCATCGGTTAATACAATCCATGGCACAGATCTACTACGATTTAGAAAGGCAAAAGCAAGAATTACAAATGTATCAAGATGTTAATCCAATTGAAGAGCGTCATAGGAATTTTTATTCTAATGAAGATATAGACATGAGAGAAAAATTAAATAAGTGTGATGGCGACATTGAATTAAATAAAGACCATTATCGAGAGGTAGAAAGAGAAAATAAATTTTTTTATCAAAACATTGACTCATTACAAAAACAATTTGATGATATGCTTGTTGATTTTACAAAGAAGGGTGAATTATTTTGTAAATTAAAGGATTTAATATTGAAAAAGTACGATTTAGAAGAGATGTTTGAGAAGGAAACCAAAAAATGTGAGTCAAAGGATATAGAGAGTAATTATATGCAAAAAGAGATAACGCGAGCCCGTGATTCGATTAAAGATTCAGTAAAGAATATAGATAAATTATCTATAGAATGTCAAAAAATAGAAGATGATCTAAGGTCTATTTCCGATAATTTTTGTATCAAGACTGATGAAGTTAACAAAAAGATAAAAGAGTTGAAACAAGCATGGTTAATAGAAAAACAGTTAAATGAGAGCTTACAAGAAAAGCTTGAAACGTTAACTGAACGTTTGCAAAAAATGCCTGTTCAAAGAGTACGAACATCTCAACAAACAAATTACTCTTCAAGAAAAAGGTGAATTAAAGTATTAATTTTCTGTCACTAAGGAATAAATTACCATTTATTGAATACACAATATTCATTTTAAATATGTACATTTTACATTAATATATATATGTGCTTATTTAGATATGAGGTAGAGTCTACAGTCTGTTTTAGTGTCTAAAATAGTTAATTATTTATTTCCCATAATTTGACTGATCGATCCCACCCACTACTAATAATACTTTGTGAATGTTTTGCAAAAGCAACATCTAGGATTTTATCAGTATGACCCTTCAATGAGGCTATTTTATTCCAGTTTCCACTACTAAAAATATTAATTATTTTGTCATAACTTGATGAGATTAAGCATTCCCCATTTATCGGTTCAAATTGAACTGATGTAACAATACTATTATGAGCCAAGATCTTTCCACAAATACCCTGCTTTCTAATATCCCAAATATGGATGGACCCATCACCACTTCCTGTAGCTAGATTGTATCCATTTGGTGACCAGTCTACTGTATATATTGGTTTTACATGACCGGACAATGTCATCAATAAAGAACCAGACCTTAAATCCCATAACATTGCCATATTGTCTAATCCTCCTGTACACACAATAGCACCATCTCTGTGGAATGCAAGACTGTAAATTTCTTTAGCATGCCCCTCTTGTAGTAACAATTCTTTTGAAGTCTCTACATCCCATAATTTCCATGTGGTGTCGAAGGACGTACTTGCAATATATCTATCAGAGGGATGAAATTTTGTGGTTACTACCCTTTGATCATGAGCTTTAAAAGAACTTACAATATTAAAAATGTTTGTATTTTCTTGGTAACGGTGAATATAAACATAAGTGTTGTCTGATCCACTAACCAAGTGAGAACCCGAATGATTCCAATCGAGACCGCTGATTTTTCCTGTAGTCGTTATTGATGTTGATTCACAAGGTGACTTTTGAAGTATCTCCAAAGTATCAATATCCAATATTTTCACATCACCAGCCCAGCTTCCTGTAGCAAAATAATTACCCTTAGGTGATACACTAACTTTAGAAACCGGTCTTGTAGACACTATTTGAGACCCTACTAAACTAAAACTTTGTAATTGTTTATTGTAATTTCTTCTTCTTTTAATTTCACTTGGAATGTCTATTGTATTGACTATATCTCTCTGCTTCTTCAATCTTTGTTCTGCATTGGTCAATGAGTATTTTAAAATATATTTTCTTGCCTGAATTAATTCATCAGTAGCTGGCGTATAAAAATCTTCCTCCTCCTCCTCCTCCTCATCATCATCATCTTCTTCTTCAGATTCTCCTTCATTCAAATTGGAATCTTTTCGATTTTCCTCGAGTCTCTCGCTGATGTTTAATGGATTGAGATCTCCCAAATGGTAAAGAATATTCTTATTAGCATATAAAAATTTAGCTAATCTGTCTCTACGGCTCTCTACACTTTCATCGACTAACTGTTCCGGTTCATTAAATAATACCAATAACCGTTTTACGTCTTCATCATCCTTACACTCTGTAGGAATAATATTCAACCTTTCAATCTTGGCTTGTTCCAATTGAACGATACCGTTGCTAGACCCATTTGAATCAGAATTTTCATGATCTGAATGGTCGATTACCACTTTTAAGTCTTTCAAATTTTGCATAATCTATCACACTTCTTTAACGTACACGTATTGCTCTTTTAGTAGCTTTAAAGAACTCACACTTCATTTGGGTACGTATCAAGATCTTTTCTTTTATATTACTGTATGTAAATCTTGAAAATAATTTTGCTACCCGAAAATATCCTGATTCTTTTCTAAAGGTCATCTTAAATATTGAAAAGCTATAAATAAAGACAACATAGAAACTTAAAAGCAACTAACAAAGGCTTGCTTGAACAGACAAAAAACCCTTCTATCAGGTGAATTTATGTTGTTAACATATATTTACATTCTTTTTGTAAGTATTATGGGCAAAAAGAACAGAGAAAGAACAGTTGGAAAGCGATCAATATATAAAATAGATACAATTTAATTAGAAGCTCATGGTGAATACATTACTGAAAGAGAAACACATCGAGTACGTAAAATCATTGGATTCCAAAACAGACACTTTAGAGTATTGGCTATCTGAACATTTAAGACTCAATGGTGTGTATTGGGGGCTTACTGCTCTATGTATCCTAGATTCAAAGGAGACATTCCAACGTGAAGAGGTGATTCAGTTTGTAATGTCATGTTGGGATAATCGTACGGGTGGGTTCGGTCCATTTCCTAAACATGACGCTCATATGTTGTCTACTTTGTCTGGCTTACAAATATTGTTAACTTATGATGCAATCGACCTTATAGTGGAAGATTCTGAGAGATTGAAGCAAGTGGTTTCGTTTATTAAAGGGAACCAATTACCTGATGGATCATTCCAAGGTGACCGTTTTGGAGAAGTCGATGCTAGATTCAGTTACAATGCTTTAAGTGCGTTATCTATACTTGGCCAACTTACACCAGAAGTTGTAAATCCTACGGTAGAACATATTTTAAAATGTTTGAATTTTGATGGTGGGTTCGGTCTTTGTCCAGGTGCTGAGAGTCATGCATCAATGGCATTTACATGTCTTGGTGCATTGAGTATAGTCAACAAATTGGATATGTTGACCCCAGAACAAATTGATACAATTGGATGGTGGCTCTGTGAAAGACAAGTACCAGAAGGTGGGTTGAATGGTCGTCCAAGTAAATTACCGGATGTCTGTTACAGTTTTTGGGTTGTATCATCTTTAGCTATAATAAATAGATTGGACTGGATAAATTCTGAAAAGTTGGTTCATTTTATCTTAGAGAGTCAAGATGAGGTAAACGGTGGGATTGCTGATAGACCAGGCAATGAAGTGGATGTGTTCCACACCGTTTTTGGTCTAGCTGGGTTGAGTCTTGTTGGGTATGGTAATTTGATTAGAATAGATCCAACTTATTGCATGACTTATGAAGTTACTTCCAAAATACGTAAGTATCCTTATTGAGTTAGAAAATATATATTAAGTTAATATAAGATGGATAACTGCTGTTTCACTTACTGTTGTAACTATTTATGTAAAAATATATTATATAAATATGCTGAAATTATTTATAGATATTCGTGTGACACATCTTGAATACAATAATGATCAAAGATAGTAGCATTTGCTAAGTAGTGTGTGTGTGTGTGTGTTAATAGATTAAAATACAATCGCTTCTTCATGAACAGTTCTTGTAGTTGCATTGAAAACTAGATATCTGGCTGTTTTGTTAAGAATGAATTTACCTGGGTTGATTGTCTTACAACCATTATACGTTAAATCAAATCTTGGTACTGTTGGATCACACACAATAAGTACTGATGGTAATGGAGACAGTATTAAGGTATGATCGCGGTTATAATTGATTGATGAAGAGGCAAATGGTTTCAAATGCCCCTGATCTAGCAATGTCTTCACGTATTTCCTAGTCTCCGTGATATTAAATTGAACTTCTGGAACTTCTGGCAAAGTTTCATGTCTGACTATTGGACCATCCTCACTATCACTAGAATCCTCGACATATTCCTTATCTGAAATCTCTGCTTCATGGTTTAGATCATTGTTAAGTTTAGCTTCTTCTTCTACGAGGGGGAATTCGATAGAGTATTTTTTAAATTTCCTATTTATATCGTCTCTCACAAGGACTATCTCTTGTGATAAGAATGCTATTCTACTTGGATTTGAGACCAATTTGACATTACCCCCCAATTTCTTCAATTTTTTAACAAAATAAGAAGGAATTGGTTCTTGGGGCAAAGCGGGTCCATCTCCAAGAAGAACGGATCCTCCCCATGGATCATTAGGACCCGGTACAAAGATCAATTGGCAATTCTCCACGATATTGACAAATTGAGCCAATAAATGATACAATCTGTCAAAATTCATTTGGTAAGATTTCCCTGTAGTTATTTGAGTCTCAGAATATGATGGATAGATAGGAGATGATGTAAAGGATCCAAAGAAGATGATCCCTATTGGAGCCACACCACCCTCTATGAGATCATTTTCAATCCTTTGGAAAATTTTCTTCAATGCATTAAACGTATTATCTTCGTGTAAAAAAATATCTCCACCTAATATAATGAAGTTACTCAAATTCTGAGCATTCAATTCTTGTTCCAAGGATAACAATCTGATTTTCAGATCATTAGTTATTCTTGTAATTGGACCACCCAAAACATTATTATTATTATTATTGTATATGTTTAAGAAATCAATGTTTCCAATAGCCTCTTGTGTGACTTCTCTTCTCTCTGCAGGTGGATGCGTTAAAGACGTTATATGAAACCTATGCCCCACAGTGAAGTATATCCCCTCTGCAAGGACAATGCACCCTGGATAATAATACAACCCCTCTGTAGGGTTAGCTTGAGATATGTCTACTTCGATCTTACCAGACAAATCCTCCATTTGTAAATTACCCTCAGCGTTATAAGTTAGGAGTCCCAAAATCAAGAAATTTTGTCCATCTCTACCTAAGAGGTTCTTAATCTGAGTGATGGCCATATAGGTAGCAGGTGTTGAAGTATCTAAATTATTTTGTAAAAGGTCATTCTGTAATGCGACCATGGAAGATAATGGATTAAATGAATCATTTGCGTTTTGGAAATTCTCATTTCTTAAAGTTCTATCCCGTATGATGCAATAACGGGTCATATAACTAGATATTTTACGGTTGAGATCAGTGATTAGAGATATAGGTTGTTGTGGGGACAGATATTGTTTTTTGAATCCGTCATAGGGGAAATAGTATTGTTCGGACGCATTAATTATCTTATAATAATCTGTCCAAATCAGGTTGTTATGGTCAGAATTTGTTTGTGTACCCATGGCTACAGAATGGTCCGACCAATTCGAGTCACTGTTATATTGACTATTCTCAAAGCAATTTCGTTGTTCGATTTCGTCTAAGACATGTTGGCAACCAGATTGATCAATAAACAAGCCTCTATCCTGTTGTTTCCAGACTTGTGCAAACTCTTCTAAAAACCTTAAAGTGTCTGGATTTTTCTTCCAATTAGTACCGAACCTAGACCCAATGATGTTTGCCAATGCCGTCAACCCATCTGATTTGATACTTAGCCCATATTTTTTAGATAGGATTCTATATGCCAATGGTCTTAAATGGGCAGGTTGAATTTTGGCAGGTAACACAGTCCCATTACTTGGTAACGGCATCTTCCAATGGTAAAAAGGTTTCACACTGCTTCCTCTTTTCAATGGGAAATAGGAATTGACAGATGGAGTGGGGGAGGAAGAGATCACACCTAATCCCATCAATTCAAACAAGGCTTCTCTTCTTCAAATCTTCTGCATTCGAATTGTCAAAACATTCTACAGAAGCTTTGAATTAGGGCTTAGTTGGAAAAAACGAAAGAATTACCTCGCCAACCCTAAGTTATTTCCAGGAAATCATCGGGAAAAACTAGAGTTACCAGACCGAACCCTAATAAAGTTTCCCACTTCAGAGGGAAAATATTCCAAACCCTAAGATTTCATTTTAGAGGTGATTTTTTTGTTTTTTGTTTTTTTTTCCAAAAGCATTAAAATAATTAAAACACAAAGAGGGAAATGTGAGATTTTATTATTGATGTTTATATGATTATGGAAGTGAAGAGTGTGTAAAGAAGAGGTACAGTTATTGTATAAAGGCTTTACTGTTCTTCTCTAGGAGTTGGATATATATATATATAGAGAGAGAGAGAGAGATTGAGTGAGTGAGAATTACAGAAAAAGGTATTCGTACTATTTATTTATTTATTTGCTTTTGTTTTTGTTTTTGAGATTAATGGTAGATAAACAAACACGTCAGATGAAAGAAGAAAAATGGGGTCGTCATGTTGGTAGGAATCCTAGATTGGGTTCGGTTTCGAGTAATAGACATTTAAGGTACCAATTGGCTAGACGGTTGCATCACTCAAAGGCTTACAAGAACGTGAATCCAAGAAGAAGATATTATAAAAATCAAATGATGACAGTGGTTAAACAACCCTTGACTACAAGAGACAAACTCAAGAATATTTGGAATAGTGTGAAACTCTTATTTAAATCTAATAGTAGTACCGATGATGATGGTGTGTATCATGGGTTTGAATCGGGTATATCTTCTAATGATAATGTTCACTATTCTAATTCTATTGCTAAGGCGGGGAGCACACTTCTTTCTAATACAACTTCTTTGTTTACAAGAGAAGATTCTTCTCGTTCCACAATTGATACTACATTAGAATATATGCCAGTTGAACAAGAGAATGTCCCGTTGTTACAAGAAAATTCAACAACACATGGTAATAATACTAATACTAAAGAGAATCGTATAGAGGAAGATCCACGTGATGAGGTTATTGCTAAATTGAAAAATCAAGTAGCTTTATTAAAGAAAAAAGTGAAATATGCAAGGGAGAAAAACACTTTGTACAGATCTTTATTAGATGAAGCAAACATTGGAACCACTTATTTGGAATCACGTAGACATATTAAAAACTTGGTTAGAGATAACATGAAACCTGATTCTGAACTACCGCCCTCACCTGAACGGAAAGTGTATCCATTAGTGACATCAAGTCCCATCAGACAACAAAACGTAGGTGCTACTCATAACTCAGATCCACACAAATTCACTTTAGGATCCTCCAACGCCTCTCAGCAAAATAGTGTCCTTCAAGCTCCACCTCAAATAAAAAGTTATTATAGTAAATATCCTAAATTACCACACACAGAGTCCCTTATCAAAAGAGAACCAAGTACCAACCACGAGAATATCAAAGAGCAACACCCATGAGTTATTGGGATAGCTCTTTGAGTGACTGTCTTCTTTCTTTTTAACGAACATTATCATTACAAAAGTGATTTTCGTTTTTTTTTTGTTGTTGATAGAATCTCTACAAGTCACGTGGTTTTCTTGATGTCCGCTTTTTTTTTTGTGTGAAAAATTTTTTGTTTTACCAAAAAGCAATTGATTTTCCATCCCTCCTACAGAAGATTATTCTTCTCTGTCTGCTTCTATTCGAGAATGGGAGGTTGTTTTAATGTGTGAGGTAATTGTTCAATGACCTCATTGATATTCGTAAATAGTCTGTTAGAAAGGGGGAAAGAAAAAAAAGAAGAAAATTTGAATATTAGTGTCATTACGATAGACTGTTTCCAACAATCTGAGATTACATATTTTTTCATAATTTTTTTTTTCAATCATTTATGAGTACTGGGGATTTCTTAGCTAAGGGGATTGATTTAATTCAACATGCCATTGACTTGGATACGGCTACACAATACGAAGAAGCATATACTGCCTACTATAATGGACTGGATTATTTGATGCTAGCTTTGAAATATGAAAAGAATCCTAAATCAAAAGACTTAATAAGGACAAAGTTCACTGAATACTTGAATCGTGCTGAACAATTGAAAGAACATTTAGAATCGCTTAATAATAATAATTCAACTGATAATAAAAAAGCGGGGAATAAGGAGGGAATAGCTACTACGGATAAAAAACATCATAAAATTAATGGTAGTAGAGACGACGATGACGATGCAGAAGATAAAAAGAAATTGAGACTGGCACTCTCTGGAGCCATTCTAAGCGAAAAACCAAACGTAAGATGGGAAGATGTAGCAGGGTTAGAAGGTGCCAAGGAAGCTTTAAAAGAAGCAGTAATCTTACCTGTGAAATTCCCTCATTTGTTTAAGGGTAATCGTAAACCAACAACAGGTATTTTATTATATGGACCTCCAGGGACAGGTAAATCGTATTTGGCTAAAGCTGTAGCTACAGAATCTAACTCAACGTTCTTCAGTGTCTCCTCAAGTGATCTAGTGTCTAAATGGATGGGTGAATCTGAAAAATTGGTCAAACAATTATTTGCAATGGCAAGAGAAAATAAACCTTCCATTATATTCATAGATGAAGTGGATGCATTGACTGGACAAAGAGGCGATGGTGAAAGTGAGGCAAGCAGACGTATAAAGACGGAATTGCTAGTACAGATGAATGGCGTAGGCAACGATCCACAAGGTGTCTTGGTCCTTGGTGCCACTAATATCCCATGGCAGTTGGATAGTGCAATTAGAAGAAGATTTGAAAAGAGAATATATATCCCATTACCTGATTTGGCGTCAAGGACTAAGATGTTTGAGATTAATGTTGGTGACACTCCATGTAATTTAAGTAAAGAGGATTATAGATCGTTGGGACAAATGACGGAAGGTTATTCGGGTTCAGATATTGCAGTGGCTGTTAAGGATGCTTTGATGGAACCAATCAGAAAGATTCAGATGGCTACTCATTTTAAAAATGTATCAGAAGATCCAGATAAAAAGAAATATACACCATGTTCTCCTGGAGATCCTCTTGCTATTGAAATGTCATGGGTCGATATCGAGGCCGATGAGTTACAAGAACCTGCTTTAACGATAAAGGATTTTTTGAAAGCTATCAAGACAACAAGACCTACAGTCAATGAAGAGGATTTACGTAAACAGGAAGAATTCACTAGAGATTTTGGTCAAGAGGGTAATTAACCGTGTTCTGTTAAAATCAAAATACATTGATGTACTTTCTTAAGATATTAACAATCAATGTTATATATAATAATATAGATACATAATATGTGTTTGCGATTCAATGCCAAGTAAAAAAAAAATACTAATAAAGGTGTATTCGTAATTACACAAAATAAAAATAACAGAGACTATATCAATCTTTGATTATGTTGTATACTAAAGACACAATTAGTTATGTGCATTTTATATCATACGTAATATATATATATATATATATACTAATTCCATATTCATTTGTAGATACTAGTATTGTTTTCACTATCTGTAACTTTAGCACTTTCAATTCTGACTTTCACAATAACCGTATTTTCCCCCAAGATAAACACTTCAGCATCTGGATTTGTCTTCAATAACAAATTTTTATAATAGTTAGATTCTTCAGAACCTCTTTCAATAGGAATAGCATGACCTTTAATAGTGGCGCTCATTTCATTCAATTCAGACTGATTCAACTGTTGTAAAAGGTTTAACAGTTTGCTTGGATGTGGAGGTGTAGAATCCGTCAGTGGTGATGGTTTATCAGACATTGGTGAATCTCTTGGTGTACCCACCTGAGATAACGTTCTTTTCTTTGCAGAGAGACTGTTTGCTGTGATCCAATCATGGAACAAAAGTGATACAGTTGGATTTGTTAAGATATTGACGTATTTTTCTGTGTTATCAAAAGTGGCAAATATAATATAATCACTGTTATCATCCTTTTGGAAAGTCTTGTCTGAAGGAACATAGGTGTAGTTCATTAGGGAGACAGATGGGATACAATCCTTGGAGGCAGTAGCTAAATGAACATATTTCGAAGTCTTGATTAAATTAATCAAATGGTCAGGGAATTTCTTTGTACAGGACATAGCGTTAAACCTATAAATATCTAAATATATAAATATATTAAAGCTAAAATAATAACGATCTTTTTTGGGCGAATAGTATCAAATGTTTGTGTATTTAAACAGGTGTCTTATCTTACAAATAAATACATACAAATGTAATAGATACAGTTCTATCTATTGAGAAGTCAAAGAGTCTTAAATCTTCTAAGTATTAAAAGGGGAAGAAAATCGAAAAAAATCTGTTTTTGTGGAATGATGACAAATCATGGAGGTGTGGGTGTATGCCTTGATTACGTAATACAACCAAAAAATAAAAAAAAATAATAAAAATAATTTGTGACATTTTACAGATTATCTGTGCAATTTTGTGACACTCAAATGTATTGGTATTCATTAGTTGGTTAATGTTATTATTACTATTCTTAATCACTGTTCGAAACTGTACTCATTTATGTATATATATATATATATATATATATATGATCATAATATCCTTAAGAAAGTTTGCTTTTTTTTTTATTTGAGTTGTACCCAGTATTAATAAGGATTTATGATTTCTGCATTTTTGTTGGCAATTTTCTCTTTGGACCCTTTGAGCGTCCTTTAATTGGATGATTCAAGGAAGATGTACTAGTGTGAGAAGAGATTGGTGTAGATGTATTTGATGTTGATTGGAAAGGGTTACTGTTGACAGATGTGGGTGTTGATGAACGACTAGAACACTCGTCGTTTACTGTATGTCTTTTTTGTAGAACGAGGATTCTGGACAGTTTATCCTCGATCGATAGTGGTTTATCCGAGACTGGCTTAGTATTGCTGGTGTCATTAAAGGTACTGGAAACTTCTTTCGGTATGGTCGTATTTGCAATTTTCTTATTTCTATTCTCTTTTAATTCTTTAGCTCTTCTCAATGCCTCAGGCATGGATATTTTTCTTGCTGGGATTGCAGGAGCTGTCTTAGAATGGATCATATGTCTATCGTGGAAATTTTCTTTTGTCTTTAAATCAGCATGTTTTATTAATGCTTCAGGTAAATTTGGTTTAGTATCTTTATTTACAGAAGGCAACTGTGCCTTGTCCTTCTCCAAAGATTTTAATTTAGGTAATTCAATTATATTAGAAGGTTTCGTATTTCTATTCATTGGAGGGAATGCAGGTGTTTCAGTTTTCTTGACAGATTTCAATTCAGGTATATCTATATATTCCTGAATTGGGGTTTTTTTTGGAGACATTTTACTTGTTTGTGGTATTCCCACTCTACGTAACTGAGGTAATTGAATACAATCGTCAATATTTGGATTTTCCCTTTTATCATTTGGTGTAACTTTCTTTGGAGAACTATTGATTTTAAATTTTGATAAAGTGGCCGGTTTAGTTGGCAATAAAGGTTTCTTCTTTAAAGAAAGGGAATAAGTGGATTCAGATTTCTTTAGTGCAGATTCAATGAAACTCTCTGATTTAGATCCCTTTGTAGATCCATTGTCCACTTTTAAAGTGTCAGCTATAGTATTACTATGGTCAGACTTTTGTTGGTGTTTTGTTATTACAGTAGAAGAATTTTCTTGCACCGAATCTAAGTAATCTAGATGTGTTACATTGTATACAGGTGCTTTACGCATAGGTTCTTTCTTAATTGTTATTGTAGTATTAGGATTTTGTTGTAATGATTCCAAGTAATCTAAAGGTTTATCCATGGTGACTTTGGATACCTTTGTGACTGATTTATAGTTGTTGTCCTTATCTGGAGTTGGTTCCTTATTTTGCAATGAATCAAGAAAGTCAATATGTTTTAAATTTGTCTTTATAACTGGGTTTGGTTTATTATTCCCATTCATTAGAGATACTTGACCATTATCACTCTCGGATATGTCAATTAAATTTGTTCCCCGTGTCTCTCCGTATTTCGTAGAATAATATGATAAATCGGTTGGAAAGTTATTAAAATGGTCAATTGTTCTCTTTGATATTCGAGGGTTTCTTTTGTCAGTATCATCACTTTGTTTCGATTCTTCTTCGATGTGTTCGGTAGTGTATTTTGTCTTTGTATATCTTTTAAACCTTTCTTCATAGGGATCGATATTACTTGAATTGTCTTGTTTTCTGGGAGGCAACTTAGGGACAACTTCCTGAATATCGGCCCCCATTCTGGAATCGCTACTCCAATAACTAGTGTTACCAAACCTACGTGTTGATGATACTTCTCTGGACACCCCTCTAGAAGGCAATGTGGGTCCATTCTCTTGGTCCAATATTAAACTTTCTCTATATAACAGTTGTTGTTTTTTAATCTTTTGCAAAAGTAGATAATCTTCTTTAGATACTAAATACTTCATTGATTCTGGATTTGAATTGAATGTTTTATCATAGTTGTACGCTGATAGATATGCTAAATCGTGGATACCCATATTATTGTTATTATTCTTATCGAGTGTATTGATATTTGTGTTGTGTGAATATTGGACGATATCTGGATCCTTTAGAAAAGTCTGCATGTCATATATAGTCATTCGTTTATTTCCTTGGAAAGAATTAAAAACCCATCTAGAAATGACGTGCTGATACATATATATACGTATATACAACGTTTCAATAATGATTAGAATGTTCCAGTTGACCTTCTTTCAATAGTTTAAAATCCTCGAAAGGTCTCATTTGGAAGTACAGGAAAAAAAAAACATAAAACAAAGAAAAAGTAACGTTGAAATATAAAAGCATTCAGAGGGGAAAGAATGGATTTGATATGGTGTGAATACATTAAAAGGTATATATAGATATTTATATATGTGTGTGTATATAGATGGTATGAATCAATGGAAAAGAAAATTAACGAAGTTCGATGGATTGTTTTTTTGTTGTCAAATAAGCTTGGAATCCACAGAAGATAAAGAATAGCAAATAGACTAAAGCAGCAAGGTAAATCGTATGAGCCACACTGTATAAATAACAAAAGAAACGAAAGGTAAGTAGACAAAAATAATATATATATATATGTTTGTTAGTAAGTAGAAAGAATGTCGAATTGAGTGTATATATTGGTTAAAACATACGCTGGTCCATCTTCTGGCTGATTGATAGATCCTACAAAGCCTTCATGGTTAATATTAAACAGATGAGCAATGACACTAAGTATCACTACACCAAATGCAGACAATATGGTGCAAAACCATGCTTTACCGGCCTGAAACAAACAAATGCATAGTATATATATATATATATATATATATATCCTTCTGTTAGTGATGGAAATTGGAGCACTTGGCGTCCTTGGTAATGTCTGACATTTTAGTTTATATTTTGCTTTTTTCCTTTTTTCTTTGTATAAAATGTTACATACAATATTACATAGAATTGTACAAACACATGTTTAAAAGTATTTTCTTCTTTCTTAAAAAATTTTTTACTTTTAGCGAAAATCAAAAGTTTTCATTCATCCATCGTAACTTATAATTCTAGATCCGTACACCACATAATAATTCTCAAATAACTGAATTATAGAACAAAATATCATTGTAAATAATGATAAAAGATCATTATTTCCAACATGCCGCCGTAATTCAGTTTTTCTAGTACTCCCTAACTGTTCAAAATATTAATTTTTGTCAGAATTACCATGTTTCCACTGGACAGTTAGTGGGAGCAACATTTCTGGCGTCAAGGCATGTTGCATTATATCAACTAATTTGAGAAATTTATTACGGGGTAAAGGTTTGGTGAGTGCATCAGCCGGATTATCCTCACCTTTAATTTTTAAGATTTTACATTGTTCGTCTTTTATTCTTTCCTTTAATCTTTCAATTCTTAATCCTAAAAATTTAGTTCTTGCTTTAAAATATTCTTGTGATAGCCAGTCAAGTGCCGGTTTTGAGTCTGTGACAACTCTCAACTCAATGATCTGGTCATCTAAGATCTTTTCTAATTTTAATTTTAACAATAATGCAATTTTATCTGCAGTGTTGATAGCATCCAGTTCTGCCTCAGCCGATGAAGTGCAAATAATTGATGATTTCTTCGAGAATCCATAAAAGAAATTGTTTCCAATCCATATTAATCCACCAGATCTTGATTTCAAGTCGTATTCTGAGGCCAATGATGCATCCGAAATCACGGTTATATCCAAACATTTCCCAAAACTTTCTCTAAAAAATTCAGTACGTAAATTTTTAGTATTGTACACGTATCTTAAAATCTTCTCAGTAGCTTCAATTACCTTTTTATGAGGATATAGTACTAATCTAGCAACTTTACTAACAGCAAATTCTAAATCAATTCTTCCCCTAGACCTAATATAATTTAGTTTACCAATCAATTCTTGTAGGTATTTTACTTTCTTCTTATATTCATTCTTTTCAAGTATTAAATCATTTTTCTTTGGGTCCACTATATAGTTATTAACATATGGAACAATTTCCTTTTTCATTTTATCATTTATTATTTGAGGATATTCATCTTGTAACTTAGCAATATAACTTTCCATACTTAAGGTGACTTTACCCATGTTGTAGTCATAAATTAAGTCCATCCCTAAGATGTCGGTACTAAGCTTATCATTTTCCATAGTTCCAACAATCTTTAGTGAAAATCTTGATTTTAACTTTTCAATAATATTATCCAAATCTGCATCAGACTCTGCTGCTACAACACAGTCATCAACATAAGCGGCAATCATAATCTTTCTATCTTTCGAAACAAATAGGCCAGGAGAATATATACTGTCAAACAATCCTAATTTATTCATAAACTCCTTTAATGTTATATTCCATCTTCTTGGACTCTGTTTCAATCCATAGAGAGATTTTCGTAATGGTGTGACTGCCTTTGGATTTTTCGGATGAGTGATATAAACTTCCTCCTCTAAATCTGCATAAAGGAATGCATGATTTATATCTAACGTCCTTAATCTCATCCGATTATTGTTAGCAATGATTAATAGGATTTTTAATGAGTCTAAGTTTAAAATCGCAGTGTCGATATCTGTATACGTGGACTCAGATTGTTGGTCTCCACGGCATACTATTCTTGCTTTATATGTACCATCTCTTTTAATATTGAATATCGTGTTGATACCAACAATCTTGTCCTTAGGTACCTTTTTTTTGTCTATAGAAATATTCATATCAATGACTTTCATGTTAACAAGATTATTCAATTCTTTATTGTACGCCTCAATAAACTTAATCTTTTCCTGTAAATTTGAATTATTGGTTATTGCTTGTTTGAAAAATAGTGCTCTTATTTTTCTGGTCGGTTTCTTTTCTCCAAAAAATTCAACTGTATTGTTTTCCCAATCTTGTTCGGGATATAATAATCTAATTACCTTTTTCTTCTTGAAGACCTTTTTCGGATGCACTACTTCTTTTTTATCAATTTGTTTTTCTAGGTCAGCTTTCGAAATTGTATACACATTGTTTCTGTTTAATTCTTCCTCTAGTAATTTGTGTTTTAACGAATCTTGCTTTTTCGATTTTTGAATATCATCCTTTAAATGCGATCCGACATCATTTTTCTTTGGTATAATTGTGATAGTTTTCTCTATGGTTGAATTGTTGTCAATTGAAGTATCTGAATTTTCTTTAATTAATTGCCTATTGTCTTCTTCAGTGTATAATGGAATATCATGTTCATTGTTCAATTCTTCTACCATTATACTCGATGCTTCCTCTTGTTCTCCATTCTGAATTATTGTATAATTCTGTTGTTCTTCTACATCAGATAGGTTATCAGAATTGTAACTTATAGTATCCGTATCATCTGTTGATGGTAAAGTGTCATTAATAACATCTGTCTCATTTATCACCTCTTCAATTATATCTTCTTGTGTGACGTTTTTAACTATATCAGTCATATTATTATTTTCATCATTTACATTATCTATATCTTTAAGACTTTCCAGATATTCATTATTGCCTAAGTTTAATTCTTCCAAATTTTCTGTATTTTCAACGCTTTCCTCCAATTGGTCTTTGCCTTCTATTTCTTCTTCAACATCTTCTCTATCATATATTTTTTCTTCAACATCGTCTCTATCATCTATTTCTGCTTCAATATCTTTTCTCTCATATATTTCTTCATCAAAATCATCGAATAGACTATCAAGGTCTGCATTTTCTATATCGTTTGGATGTAGACTCAACACATCCTTATCTCCTTCTCGGTCCTCATTATACGAGAGGTATTCCATAATTCTTCTATCATCTTCATTTTCGATATCTTCATCATCACTCTCAGGTTCATTATCCATTGGTAAGGCATTCGTAATATCATTTTTGTCAAAGTTGACATCATTGGTATCTCCTATTTTTCTCTTCATGTGTTCCAAAAACGTACCAATAATATCCTTTTCTTGATTTCGTCCAGTTTGTCCATGATCAATGGAATAATCTGGCAGAAGGTAATTGGTAGTACTTATAACTTTTCTTTCTTTTGGAACATAAAAGTAATACCCAAATCCATTTGGATCCTTTGATAATGTCACAGCCTTTTTCCCGGGTGCTTCTGTTTTCTTCGTTCTATGATCCCATATTATAGCAGGTGCACCAAAAGGTAGAAACGATCTTAATTTAATTCTCACTGAGTGTTTACTTATGTTCATCAATGGAGACTCTCCGACATTTTTGTTGTATACACAATTTCTGACATTTACTGCAGCCTTAGCTGCATAGGTCCAGAAACTCAAAGGAAGTTGAGATTGTAAAAGTAATGTCCTTGTATCTTCAATAATCGTTCTAATACTTCTCTCAGCTCTCCCGTTGGCTTGATGATCTTCAGTAGAGGTGTATATAACATTTATTCCTCTATTATTAGCCATAGATTCTACAGTCTGGTTATCAAATTCCTTCCCGCGATCCATAATTAATTCTTTAACAGAAGTATCAAATTGTTTCTCGACCCAACGAATATTATAGTCAATTTGATCACCAATTTCATTTTGATTTTTCTTGGTATGTGTCGTTGCGATAATAAATCTTGACACATTATCGATCATGATCAATAAATACCGTTCTTTCACATGTGGAACTGGACCAAATATATCCAGACTCCATGACTCACCAGGTAACTTTTGTTGTGAATAGTGGTTCATAGATCCAGTGTAGTGAAAATGTCTATGAATTCTTCCTGAAGCACAAATTTCACACCACATTTTCATTGTCTTCCTACCTTCTTTGATTTCTTGTACATCATCAAAATTATTCATATTGATAGACTTAATAATACCATTAGCTGGAAAATGATTCAATCTTAAATGAGCTTCTAAAAGACTTATTTTAGGCTTGTAGGTTAATGGATTCTGCGGTCCTATAGCTCTGATTACATTTCTCTTTCCTTTTTCAACGTCTATAATTTTCTCAGTATCAACCCACACTGTGTTTCCACTTTTGAAAGTATCTGTGTTGAACTTGTATTCTTCACTAATTAAAGAGTTATATCCTCTATCTAATGTAATTCCAGTTTCATGATATAATTTATCAGCGGACAATATGGTAGCTTCCTGATCAGGAGAGTAAAAAGCTGACACACCAATTGACCTATTATTGCCTACTTTTATGTATAATATACCTTCTCCCGGAATATTAATAGGCTCTGTGTCATTTCCAACTCCCCAATATTCAGGTGCTTTTATCAATTTTGTATAATCATGTAACCAATCTTTATTGTGTACCAGGTGAATACCAGCAGCTGTATCTATCACTACTTTATCATGTATTTTTCCACTATTATTTATTTTCCTGATAATACCCTGTTCAGCAAACTGTTTATCTTCGAAATTCTTGTTTGTTTGACTCTTAATCTTTAAATTTACCTTAGTTTTTAAAATTTTTTGTTTATTTTTTATACTTGTACTTTTGCTTTTGCTTTTGCTTTTATTTTCTAAAACTGTTTCCATTAATTTCACATTCTTTTCGTTATCTCTAATATGGTCTTTGTCATTTCTTACCATATTATGGATTTGTCCTTTCCCATTAGTTTTCCTTGTATCAGATTTCCTTTTCTTATTATGACTAATTCTCTTAACACCACCACTTGACTTATCTGGTGTTTTTAAATTAGTATTCAGCGGCATTTTCACCTTCAAGCCTAAGTTTACCATTTTGATCCGAGGAATCAATTTGGTTGGAGGAATTTTTATATGGATAAGTACTGAATCTATATCTCTTTTTGCAGTTTTTTGCATAGTGGAGATATGAACCACAATTATCACACTTTTTCTTTTCCAATCTAATTAAACCTCTGGATTGGCGGAATCTTTTGTTATTCAATTTCACTGTGTCTCTAACAGCCATGATGTATCGGTCAGTTGCCAATTCCTTGATATTACCTTTCAATTCACCTGATGAAAAGTTGGTTATCAACTTCATGTACAATCCATCCGATAGGCACTCACGAATTTTACTATTTAAGAATCTAGAATTCATTTTGATAAAATCGTTATCATCATGACTCCAAACTTCAATATTAACCATGTACGTCAATTCCTTGACAATGGAATCAGGATCAGAACAAAATTCATCAATCATAATTTCATCCCACATTCTGTCCTTGGTGATCCTGTCAAAATCTTGACGTAGTAAATCTTTGATATACAAAATGCATTCAACTCCAGTTTTATTATCAAATTCATGGTCGTTCATGTTCCCACAAATTGAACTACAGATAATTTGTCTAATAATTTCATCTTCATTTTTATCGATATTAATATCACTATTAATTCTAGTGATATCGTCAAATTTCCAAGATCTTAGATATCTAGATAGAGCTCTAAACCAATTTGGAATATCTTCGATAGTTTCCAATTTTTTATCAAACTTATAAGATGAATTATCATAATAATACTTAATCTTTTCTCCTCTCAAGTTGACAAATTGATAAAAATTTCCAAATTCATCTCTTTGTATTAATAAAACATGACGAGTTTGTTCCTCAAATTCCATCTCGTCTAGTACGGAAGTCAATTTTGTGGATGTTATGCTTTGTTCTTCATTCTTAGCTCCGTCATCAATATTTATATTCACAAAATTTTTTACCAAATTTAACAATTCAGTTAATTCTTTAGTCTTAGCATATTTTTCTGAGATTGCTAACTTGTCATCTCCCATAATCTCAGCAAGTTGTTGTTGCATCTTATCCATTTCCTTCAATAATTGCTCTTTTCCAGAAGGTTCCTGATGCACAGAATCTAATTTAGCGACGCTACCATGATGGAAATTGGAGCACTTGGCGTCCTTGGTAATGTCTGACATTTTAGTTTATATTTTGCTTTTTTCCTTTTTTCTTTGTATAAAATGTTACATACAATATTACATAGAATTGTACAAACACATGTTTAAAAGTATTTTCTTCTTTCTTAAAAAATTTTTTACTTTTAGCGAAAATCAAAAGTTTTCATTCATCCATCGTAACTTATAATTCTAGATCCGTACACCACATAATAATTCTCAAATAACTGAATTATAGAACAAAATATCATTGTAAATAATGATAAAAGATCATTATTTCCAACAGTTAGTATACAAACTAATGAGTATATTGTTATATATATATGTAGAGAGAGAATCGTCACATACCGATACCACTGGTTTCATTCTTATATATGCAATTGTGATCTAGATAGAGGACGTACAGTTATTATGATAATAAGGTACACATAATATCTCTTATACCACACAATCTATAATAACACACAACTTCTCTGTTTGAGAGTGTAGAATACACATTCAGCAGTGTTTTTTGTATTGGCCATCACCACTTTGTTTTGTTCAAATAATAAAAACCCTCTGTTGTTTTTTTTCTCTCCAAACAGGCACAATACACCCATGCACCCTCGACACTAAGAGAGATCGAAAATCCCAAACTGCTTTTATCTTTCTCATTGATTTGATGTTATTTAATAGCTGTAAAGGTGGTCTTGTGAGGGGGAATAGCTTGTTTAATAGGTTCCAATGACTTTCACACTTTGATAAGGTGTATTCGTTTCTTTCCCCCATATCCATTTGTTTGAATAAATATATGTAATAGATATTACTTGCTTAAGCAAACCTTTTAAAAGTATTACTGTCACACATTGTTGAATCTTATCTGTTTATCTATTTATTTGTTTATTTATTTATTTCGATACAATGAACATTCCCCAATATAATGTTCAGAATCAGAACGAATAAAATTATGAAATGTTTAATCTTTTTCTTCGCTTGTTGTATAAAATATACACATACTCACAACGATAAAAGATTGGTACTGTTGTTGTTACTAACAGTGATGATTACAAACCTTCAAATTTAAGGATACCATGGTTATTATTACCTTGATTATTCTTCTGCTTTTTATTCTTCTTTTCTTTCACCTTTTGCTTACGTTTATTTGATTTGTTCTCAATATCCAATTTTGGATCTTTGTTACTTTCTGACCTTTCGTTAACATCACTTGCATTCTCTAAATCTTTATCTAGTTCTGCAAGTAATTCTTCCTTAGATAAACCAACCAAAGTTTCTTCTTCTTCTTCCTCCTCTCCATTGGAAATACTGTCTTCACTATCAGTAGCTCCTGAGATTGAACTAGCATCGCTAATAGATTCCCCTTCTTCTTCTTCTACATCAGTCCATAACTTTATGAAATCCATACCACCACTAATTAACCTATATTCATAATCCAAATCCATCATACTCACTTCATCCGTCCCATCCAAATCATGGTTTCTAATCTCTACAATCCTATTACTCTTCACATTAATCCTATACAATTTCCCATTAGAACAACCACACCAAACACAATTATCATCCTGCAAAGTAGAGATAACACAATCGATACTCTCTCTGGGACACACTCTAATACGGGACATCTGGTCCTCCAGATCGTTGATCTTCGGCTTCCAAATAGTCAAAATCCCTTCCCCCATCCCACACACAAGAGTGTCCCCCTTAAGATTACTCTCCTCGGTATCCACGAAACAACCACACAGGATCTCATCCTCTTGGTCATCACTCAACATTATCTTCTCCTTGTCATTATTATGCGTGTCCCAATACGCCAACGTTGTCTGCCCTAAAGATATGAACTTATGTTTAGACCTATTGACAAACTGGAAGATATCGTTAATGGGATCACCGAAATGGATCTGATTGATCCTATTCTTCATATGCAGGGTGTTCGGATCCAAGATAATCACGTCGCCGATTTCATTACCGATGATCAAAACGTCGTCAGTGACCACCATCTTAGTGGAAGGTTGCCAATCATCAGGCAATTTCACCTTTTTGACCACTTGGCCACTCAAAGATTCAGCCTTCTTAATGATGTTGTCGTTGCCTACAGAGAATAAGTACTGGCCGCTTGCATCCATGGTTAATCCATGTAGACTTGATTTATGTCTCTTTGTCTTCCATAGTATCTGTAACCCAGGGACAAGGTCACCGATATCTACCTCTAGGTGGCTAGCAATTGAATTGGATGGGTTGTTTGTTTGTGAGGCTGATAGTAGATGGTTGATGTCGTATTTATAGCAGTATATGTAACCATTAGATAGACCGAAGTATAGGATCGGTTCAGTTGGATGTGCCACAAATTGGAAAAATGAAGAACCTGGCTTTGAATTCCATTGTAAAATTGGGTTTATTTTAGATTCTTCTAAAGTCTGTGAACGTTTCTTACCCATTCCAATTGTAGATTAGAGAAAAAAAAAAAGTAGCAGTGCAGTAATAATAAGAGTAATAATATCCTAGCTTTTTTAGGGTTAACTACTTACTCTAGACGGAGGGGAATGGAGAAACGTCAAGAGTAGCACATAGCTGCTGCTGCTGTTTACTCTTGTATAGTTGCCTTGTGTCTTTTCTCTTTGCGATGAGCTCAAAGAACATTTATTTGGAAAGGACAAAAAACGAGCGGTCCTCGAGAACAAGTCTTGTTTATTTTTTCTTTCCTCTCAAAGGAACCCTAACTTTTGAATTTGGACAAACCCTAGGGTTACGTCCACAATTTCTTCTTCACATGTGATCCACAATCTAAAGACATATTTTCAATGAGAAGAGTGGGTGTCTCTTAAATATAATAATAATAATAATACACAGTTGTACAAGGGCCATATACAAGTCACAATATATTGGTTGGAATGTTTATAACAGTATGCGAGTATATATATATATATACGAGGTGGATTTGGTCGAGTATGGTTCCTTTCGTCTTTTTCTTTTCTTGATTTTAATTTTTGTTATTGATGAAAGATGTATACTATAAACAACAACAAGTAACTCTTGTCCATCGTTACTATCCCCATCTTTCCCACAAAAAAAAAAAAAAAAAAACGTGGTGCGACATGTCTAGCGTCAATAGAATCTACCAATTAAATAATAACATCACAGTGACTCAAGAACAATTAGACTATTGGAATGAGCACCTATCCAACTTAAAGACTCCGAAAGATATCTTGAGATGGGCTATTATAACATTCCCACACCTATACCAGACCACAGCCTTCGGTTTAACTGGGTTAGTTACAATAGACATGTTGTCTAAGTTGCATACAGAGAACAGTGAATTGTACCCTGTTGTGCCATTAATCTTTATTGATACATTACATCATTTCCCACAGACGTTGGATCTTTTGAAAGTGATTCAAGAGAAATATTATACGCCATTGGGTTCCCAAATCAATGTATTTAAACCCGATGGATTGAATTCAGAGGCTGAATTCGCTAACAGATACGGCAATATGTTATGGGAGAAAGATGAGTTAAAATATGATTTTTTGGCGAAAGTGGAACCTGCGGCGCGTGCATATAGGCAATTGAATGTGAGTGTTGTGTTTACGGGGAGAAGAAGATCACAGGGGGCAGCCAGAACGAACTTGAAATTTGTGGAAGTCGATGAAGTAAATAGGATTTTAAAGATTAATCCATTGATGTTATGGACTTTTGATGAAGTGAATGGGTATATTCAAAGAAATAATGTTCCGTGTAATGAACTGTTACACTATGGGTATAGATCGGTTGGGGATTATCATTCTACGCAGCCTGTCAAGGATGGTGAGGATGAGAGAGCCGGTAGATGGAAGGGTAAAGCAAAGACGGAATGTGGTATCCATGAGACCTCCAAATTTGCTCAATTCTTAAAAGAAAATAGCAACTAACAACAACAGATAATATAGTAAGTAGCTACACGTTGTTCTATATACAGTAACTGTCATGTATACAGCAAAATCTTTTTTTTTTATCCTTTTCCCGCCTAGACTATTCATACGTAACAAATCAGTAATTAATCTTCAGATATTTTTAACGACTTTGCCCATAATTCGAGTGTATTACACAATACTACCAGTCTGTGTGGGTGTGTGGGTGCTGCTTACTTCCTCGAACTAAAAATAAAGGCAAATTTTGTACAGTGACAAGGAATTGAGAGTAAAGAAATAAAAAACAAATCCTGTTCAGTGGCTGTTTATGGTTCATCAGACATATATCGATCCAGGTAGTAAATATCACCATGCTCTTAAAATAAATAAACTATCATCAACATATTTAAATAATACAGCAACTCATACATGGCAAGGAAATGAGATTCCCTGTTAAAACTAAACTACCTCCTTTATTCAATACCGTTCATATAATTAGAGACAACTTCAAAAGACAACAGTTTAAAGAATATGAGTTGTTGACTAAAGCACTGAAATATATGGCTAGAAATACAACTTTACCATCTAAGACAAGGTTGCAAGCACAACTGAAGTTGAATGCCTTGCCCAACTATGTTCACTTCACCCAGGTTAAAAACCGTTGTATTGCATCTGGTTCTGCTCGTCATGTTATCTCAGATTTTAGATTATGTAGGCAACAGTTTAGGAGTAAAGCTTTGAATGGTGAATTACCTGGAGTAAAGAAAGGTGTTTGGTAATTTGTATTTACCTTTATTTGTTGTACCCATCTGTATATACTATTTTTTCATCATGAACACTTCGTATTTATTATATACCATGCATGTATAATAATATCAATATTCAAATATAATATACGATAATATCCGATTTTACAGGATTTGGTCATCTAAGGAGTAATATGGTCTGTTTTCTAGTATCAATCTCCCCCATGGGTCAATACTTTGAAAATATTTACCAGAATAAGGTACATTTCTATCATCTAAATATGATTTGTCATCTGGAATCACATATCCACCGTTTTTGGTGAATAGTGAATCAGCTTCATTGTTTTGTTCAGTAGTAAGAACACCACGTTTATAATCGAATAGATCTTCATTAGGACCAAATTGTAATACCGTTTGATCATGACAAAGGACAAATAACCGATTGTTTACATATTTCGCATCTAACACTTTTTTATCAAGTGAAATGCATGTATTTCTCACATCGATACCATATCCAAATAAAGGTAAATGAATATAATCTGTATAAAGATAGGATCTTTTGGTGTTATATTCACCCTGGATATTTTCAAAATAATGGTACCATGAATTAACCATATAACTCCAAAAGCATACCACGTCAGGATCGTCATATTTTTTTACTCTGTCTTCATAAAACAACTTTTCTCTTCTCTTGTGTGACCTACACTTTATTTCATCTGTTAATTTTATAATATTCAAACTGGATTTAATATCTTTGTTGTCATTATCATCATAGATTACTAACATAACATCGTTGGCGATTCTTAATAATTTTTGAATTGGAGGGTAACGAAGATTTCCAATTAAAGCATTTTTAAGTAAAAAATCTTCTGTTAAAGCCCCATATGTATTATATATGTGATACAATACAACTAAAAGGGGTTTATTTTCAGATTCGCCTGAAAGTACTATATAATTGATACCAGTAAGAAAATGCTTTGTGGAAGATTTTATCTTCAAAGAAAAATTATGAAGAAATTCAATGCATTTATCGCTCATATTAAGCCTTATTTTATGAAATATTTCTTTATCAGTTTGTCTCTCTAATAAAGTTACGGTATCTGCGTAGATACTATATTCATTGTGTAAGATACCATCGAACGAATGTTGGCACATCTCCACAACTTCTATATCGTTTTGGATAGTATTTAAGTTAACACATTTTATCATTGTATCAAACATAACTAGTAATGAGCAATGTTTGGCTCTATTGATATTTTCATTGTCACAGTTGTTAGGGAACCGTACTATGTTTTGGATTTTTGCATCTGTAACTTTTAAAACTTCGTCGTTCAACGTTTTGATTTTACCATTTTGAATATTTAACAAATACCATCCATTGGTGTCACAGTTAGTGACCAAAATTCTATTTAGATTTTCAAGGTGGGTAAACAATTTATTTTTACTTCTTGTGTTTTGTAATAGGTAACTATTTCTATTCCAAGTAAGGTATAATGCCTCGATGCATTGCAATCCTGTATCATATAATAGACATATGATTTTTTCCCCATCTTTTTCATATATGTCCACATCCAAAAGGTATGAGTTTTTATAAGAATCTATGATAGGCAACTTAATTTCCTCTAAACTAATAATATGATGCTCCCAATAATTGTTGGAATAACCATCTGAAATAAAATTATCAACAAATGGCATTTTCTCATTACAAGTAATTAGGTATAAATTGTCAGTGCATATTAAAGCGATACTGCAATTATCGTATAAAGGTTTGATTGTTAGGTCTATATCAAATTCATCACGATTTACCAATCCATGATCAATCGTAAAAGCTTTCCCGGTTTTTAAATCACTTCCATACAGAATACAAGGAGCCATCTCCCTATATTCTTTTATACAAAATAAACCATTGTGTAATACTGTAAAATAGTTGAAGTTCCCCTTATAAATAATACGTAGGTCATTAATAACTTTGTCTCTGAGATGATGGACTTCATCCTTTTCCCAGGGTTGTACTACCAAACATTTTGGCGTAAATAAGACCATATCCATTTCTTTATGAGTATATGTATTGCAATACAAAAAGAATGAAAATTCTGGTTCATCTTTAATAAAGTCATAAAATTCTTTATTCTCTTCCCATGTTATCTGATCAACATGGGCGATGTTATGGAAAAACCAAACTTTTTTATGATGGAGATTCCACAATACCATTCCGTTATGAAGAGAACAAACACCATCGATATTAAAATCAGAAGAAAACAATATAGTTTCAGAGTTATCTCCAATGCAAATCACCTCATGTTTTGTAACTTTTAAAGTATGTGTATCATATTTCTTTTGAAAAAGATGATCACATTCATGTTCAATATTGTTTTGTATCTCAAATGTTTGCTCAACATTGTTGAAAGCAAAATAACTATTTACTTCTTCATTTCTTGTAGCATGTAAGTATGGTATTTTTTCTCCACGACTATTTATACTATTAACAATTTGGATATGGTTATAATTTCTAAAACTTCTCTTAAATCTACCAACAGTTTTAGATTCTCTTATTGGAATAATCGAACTTCCTGACAATTGAGATATTGAAGAACTCCCTGATAATATCACTTCATTCTTGGGAGTCACATGAGTAATTGTATTATTATTTTCATCACTATTTGAACTGATATTTGTTCTACATTCTGTAGGCTTTCTATTTGGAAGCTTCGTAGATAATGGTGGGACAAATTCGACACTGTTGAGGTCTAACTCTAATCGAACTGTTCTATTAAATATTAATGCAATTATCATATGTGAATCAATCTTAGCATCACTTTGTTTTTTATCAGAGTAAGCAAACCTGAGCTGTTTAAAACGGCCCAAAGAAAAATGGTAAAGTCTTCTGTCAGTACCAGAGAGAAAAATAGCGTAAAGAACACAAGTATATGTAAGAACAATAGTACATTGATCATCGGTATTTAGTGGTACTGGTAATATTTTTTTCTTGTTTATAATATATATCAGTTTCTTTGTTAAGATTGGATCATCAAACCAAGACCGTATCCCCCACATTATATTATTCTTATATTCAATGAAATTCGTATCACCACATATAATTTGTTTCGTGGATATTAATAAAATCTTTTTGTCTAAACATAGTAGAATATTATCAGGACCTATAGGGATAGAGTTTTTAACGCTATATGTGGCTAAATGTTTCAGTTTGTAAACTTTCATTAGCGAATCATTTCCCCACTCAATAAAGTAGTGAACCATTCTATTAGCCACGATTGTGGAAATAAAAAGTTTATTGTTCTTATCTGGTAAAAAGTAACAAGATTGAATCTTGCAGTTATCAAAAGAGAATTTTTCAATGAATTTAAATTTACAAAAGATTCCTGTAAACTTAAAAAAGATAATGTTACCTGATTTAAAATCAGCCAATATAAAATGTTTACTATTTTTTGGATTTTTGATTATTTTCCAGTCATTACTTGGGTTTAACTTCATAAAATGTTTAATTTTGGGATAAGGTTCTGTATCAGTCAATATAGGTTTAGGCTTATGCCCCTTAATAGATTTTTTTGGTAAATTGGAGAAATGAGTAAAATTATTATGGTTTGTAGCGTTGTCATTAACATTCCTATCTGCAATCCCATTGAAACCATCGTTTTCATTATAATTGTCACTTCTATAGATATCATTATTGTTAATAGTAGGATAAATACTACTGTTTTGCATAATTTCTCTATTGTTATGACGATGTAACATGTTATGAATGAAGGGGTTACTGTCATAATAGTTATCCATAAAATTGTATGCAAAATCATTATCATCATTAGATGCATTCCCTCCGATACTCATGTTGTTGTTTTGGTGGTTATGCTCATCAATAGTACTATTACTAGCACTATTTTCATTGTATATATGGTTCTCACTCAAAGATGGCAAATAGGTATTATTATTCTGTATACTATGGAAGATATCTCCTACATTCATTTCGTTTGTAGGACAAGGGCATATCTCATCACTCTCTGATGTAGTTGTGGTAATATTGTAGGTATTTTTAATTGTTTTCTTTAAACGATTAGGTATCTTTATTCTTGGAAAGTAGTGGTATTAGTAGTTAATGTAGTCATGACTTAAGGTATTAGTAAATTGGATCTCTGGTTTATTAAAAAACCTATACAAATAATATACATAAATATATAATATGTTTATAAATAAATACAAATTGATCCTTCATATTTTTATTTCTCTTCTTAAAAAAAATTTTTCTTCTTAAAAAATTTTTTCTTCTTGAAAAATCTTTTTCTTTAGAATTATCA
This sequence comes from Arxiozyma slooffiae, assembly GCA_017347545.2. NCBI lineage: Eukaryota > Fungi > Ascomycota > Saccharomycetes > Saccharomycetales > Saccharomycetaceae > Arxiozyma > Arxiozyma slooffiae. Next base: position 465,747 of record JAFHAQ020000022.1, on the reverse strand, counting down.
TTCTTGACGATATAAATAAAAACAATCTTTAATAAGGAAACCTAATGAACAATGGTGTCCATGTTCTAACACACCCCCGTAAAGAGTGTTTAATTTTTATTTTAAAAACTTTCGTGACTGAAACCAAAATTACTATAAGTCATGCTACTTTCCTTATTCAGTCATTGAAAGTATATCATCTGGTTGTATATCATTTTTTAAGATATCAATTAATTTTGAAAAATTAACCCATGTAGTTTCCTTGGTTAGTGGATCTGCGAAATTATGTTCTCCTTTTATTTTAAATATATTAATAGATTTTTCATTTACTTCTTCCTTTAATTTCTCTAATCTAAGACCAATAAACTTAGTTCTTGTTTTAAAATAATCTTGTTTGAGCCAATCTATTGCCGGCTTTGAATCTGTAATTATATTAATGTTTGGATCAATATCTTTAAAGATACTCTTTATTTTACATTTTAACAAAACAGCCTGATCTTCCCCCATAGTTAAGGCATCTAGCTCTGCTTCTGCTGATGATCTACACACTATAGTTGATTTTTTGGAAAAACCATCATAAAAATTATTACCTATCCATATAATAACACCAAGTCGTGATTTTAAGTCAAACTCGGATCCCAATGACGCATCTGTAATAACTGTAATATCTAACCTATTCTTATCATCTCTTTTTAATGTTATTCCAATGTCTCGGGTATCATAAACATATTTCAATAATTTTTTGGCTGCTTTAATTACTTTAGGATGAGGAAATAATACTAAACGTGATAGTTTACCTAAAGCAAATTCGATATCTAATCTTCCTCTTGTTCTAATATAATTAAGTTTTCCTATTAATACTTGAAGCCATTTTATTTTTTCTTTTAATGTAGATTTATCCATGATCAATGTATCTGTTTTGGGATTTATTGTATACTTGTAAATATTTGGTACACTGTTAATTTTTTCCTTTCTTGATATAATTTCTTCATAATCTTCAAACATTTTTTCGATATAATTTTTTATATTCAATTGTATTATTCCTTCTGCTCTATCATAATCTAAATCTAAACCCAAAATATCAGTTTTTAATTGATTATTTTTCATAAAACCCAACTCTTTTAATGCAAACCTATTTTTTAAAATTTTCATATATTGTTCTAATTTATCTTCTTTTTCAGCTGCAATGATACAATCATCTACATACGCAGCTATCATAATGGATTCATCTTCGGATACATATAAACCAGGAGAATAATTAGAGTCGCGAAGTCCAATAGAGTTCATAAATTGTTTCAAAGTTTTATTCCAATTATACGGACTTTGTTTAAGGCCATACAAAGATTTCTTTAATGGTGTAACAAATTTATTATTCTGTGGATGTGGAATATAAAGCTCCTCATTCAAATTAGCATATAAAAATGCATGATTTATGTCAAATGTTCTTAAAAACATTTTTTTTATTGTTTGCTACAGTCAAAAGAATCTTCAAGGATTGCATGTCCAGAATTGATGTTTCAATTTGATTATAGCTATTTTCATTTTGTAAATCCCCCCTGCAAACTATACGTGCTTTATAGACACCGTTACGTTTGCGTGTAAAAATAGTATTAATGGGAATTATTTTGTCCTTTTTCACGTTATTTCTTGCTAATTTTATTTTAGGGTCATAAACCCCCATCTCTGTTAAATTATTTAACTCTTTTTGATATGCTTCTAAATATTTCTTTTTCTCTTCCACGTTTTTATTGTTTGTAATTGCTTGTTTGAAATATAGTGCATGAATTTTCTTTGTTGAACTTTCTTTTGGATAGATGAAATTAATTCTAAACTTCTTTGGACCTTTTGTTATATATTTTCTATTATTATCTGAACCGATGTTTTCAATATCATTTGTTTCAAAATCGTGCTCAAATCGTCTTTTGGTAACCGATCGTTCTTGAAGATTTTCATTTTCCTGGTTGTTTGTACTGATGTCTATATTATCTGGTTCTTGCCTTTCATATTTTTCTTTATAAGAATTATTATCGTTATCATCGATATTATTTTGTTCTTGGCTTTCAGATTTGTCGTTATGAGAGTTATTATCGTTATCATCGATATTATTTTGTTCTTGGCTTCCAGATTTGTCGTTATAAGAGTTATTATCGTAATCATCTATATTGTCTGGTTCTATGTTTTCCTCATGATTATCAGAGAAACAGTCAAGTGAATTCGTTGATGTTGTTTCGTCCAAGTCTTCAATTGTTTCCATTATTGTCGTTTCCGACAGAAGTTTATCTAATGGCATGCTTTGAATATCAGTTGGATCAAAAACTTCTTCATCTTCTATTTCATCAGTATTGTCTCTCCTTTGATCAATTAAATCTAAATTGTCGATGATTTCATCGACTGCAAAATCTGTATCTTTATTTTCTCCTATTTTCTTTTCTAATTCTTTATTATACAGATCTATTATAGTTTCATAGTTCCTGGACATATATAATGAATGATTTGTAGTAAATGATGGCATATAATAATTCGTTGTAGATATAATTTTCCGTGTTTTGGGTATATAAAACCAATAACCGAACCCATTTTTGTCCTTACAGAGAACTAATCCTTGTATGGTGGGTGCTCTTAATTTACTCTTGATTGGTTCCCATAATAAGGCAGGAGCACCAAATGGTAAAAATGACCTAAGTTGTATAACTGGTTTAATTTTTGAAATTAGTCGGAAAGGAGCATCATTAATAGTTCTATTAAACGAACAATTTCTAATATCTGCTGCTGCTTGGACAGCATATTTCCAAAATTTTAGTTGCATTCTAGATTGAAGCAACATAGTTCTTGTATCAGTTATGATAGTACGAATATTTCTTTCAGCCCTAGCGTTACTAGAATGATCTTGTGTTGGAGTGAGTATTAATTGAATACCCAGTTTATTTAACACTTCCCTTAAAGCTGCATTTGTAAATTCAGTCCCTTTATCACTAATAATTTGTTTTACTTTCCTATCAAATTGAGTTTCCACGAATTTGATATTATGTAAAATTTGGACTTTAATTTCTTCAGCATCCTTATGGCAGTGAGTAGTAACCATTATATATTTTGACACATTATCTACCATTAACAGCATATATCTATCCTGATTCACTGGTAGACCATTTATCGGCCCAAATATGTCAATCGACCATGATTCCCCCGGTAATTTGTTTTTGTTATAGTAATTCATAGAGTTTTTGTGGTGAAAGTGGCGTGTCATTTTTCCAGATATACATGTAGCACACCAATCTTCTTCTTCGTTTGCATCTTTTATGTCACTTACATCCTCGTAAATGTTTTTCTTGACCCCCTCTGTAATGATTCGTTTAGGTATATGATTCAATCTTATGTGAGCTTCTTCTAATTCCATAGTTGGTTTGTGTACAATCGGATTTTCTGGCCTGATATGATACACTTTACCTTTTGGCATGTCAATAATGTCTTCTGGTTTTACCCAAACAGAATCCTCTTTTATTAATGTATTAATTTTTTTACCTTCTGAGGTTTCTAAAGTATTATATCCTTTTAGTAGGGAGATTTTTGTTTCTTCAAACAATTTAGATGCGGATAGGATGGTGATTTGTTCTTGAGGAACATAATATGTTTGAACAAGTACCACATTTTTCTTATTTACCTTGATTGGTAGAAATCCTGATCCCACAATGTTTAAGTCCTCCTTTGACCCAATTCCTCCATATCTAGGTGCATTTTTAATCTTATGATAATTCTTTAGCCATTTTTTTTTGTTTGTTATATGAATGGGGGATCCAGTATCTATTAGAATTAAGTTCTTATTAATTTTTAAATCTTTTTGTCTGTTTTGTTCCCTTTTGTTTTTAGAAGTAGTTTTAATGTTGTTAATAGTGGTTGTTACCCTTTTATTTTTTGTATTTTTTAAAGTGTTGTTTAATATTTGATTGCTATTATACATATAGTTTACAATATTCCTATTATTATTATTCGATGTTTCTTGTAAGGTCGTCTTTATTATCATATTCTTGCCTAAGTTTATTTCTTTTCTTCCTAGGACAGTTTCTTGGATGGTGGAATTCGCATTCACAATATTCACATTGAAAAACCTTGTTATCATAGTATCCTTTTTTGTGTTTATAGTATGTAATAGTATCGACAATATACATTAGAAATATTTTGGGTTGGATATCTGGACTCAATGGTAGACAGTTTTGGGTTAAATAATTAGACATTTTATTTTCAAGATCTATATTGACAGTTTGTTTAATTTTTGATACCAAAAACCTATCGATGATAGGATTAGAATCCTTTGGATCATAACTCCATTTTTCAATTTGAATTAAGTTGTTTATTTTCTTCTCATAATCATCTGTGTTAGAACAGAATTCATCTACCAAAATTTCTTTCCACATTTTGTCTTTTACATCTCTTGGATAGCGAGACATAAATCTTTTCTTTATAAAGTTATAATTTTCAGCAGCAGAGCCTTCAAGATTTCTATAGTTGTTAAAAGTTCCATCGATAGAATTTTTAATTACATTTTTTAAAATTGTATTTTCGGTCTTATCAATAGGGCAATTCACTTCTAAAATATTATCAAAGCTCCATTTTTGTAAAAAATCTTTGATATAGTAGCTCCACACTGGAAAATCATCCATATTTCTCAATGTATATTCAATTTTTGCAGATTCAGACTCCCAATAGAACTGAATCTTTTCACCACGACAATTGTAGCATGTGTAATATTTACCACTATCATCTTTGTTGGATAGTAGAACAACGTTTTGATAATTGTTATCATTAGTCACTTTATCTTCATTGTTATTATTTAAAATATCATGATGATTATTTTCATTGTTAATTTTTGTTAAGTAATTAATTTTGTTACTATAATCTTCTTTACTGTTGCTAACATAAATTTTTAACAACTCGTTAAGATTTTTATTTGCACTGTTTAATTTTTTAGTAAATAAAAATTTTGATTTTTCAATTTCATCCATCTTATTATTAATTTCTGAGTCAGTTAAAGTATCGTTTTCTAATAGTTTATTTTCTTGGTCTATCAAGGTAGCCAATTTATTTGTGAGAAGATCAATTTGCTTCTTAAGTTTGATGATTAGATCATCATTATTCACGGCGACGCTACCATCTTGTAAAGTAGTGGTATTAGTAGTTAATGTAGTCATGACTTAAGGTATTAGTAAATTGGATCTCTGGTTTATTAAAAAACCTATACAAATAATATACATAAATATATAATATGTTTATAAATAAATACAAATTGATCCTTCATATTTTTATTTCTCTTCTAAAAAAAAATTTTTCTTCTTAAAAAATTTTTTCTTCTTGAAAAATCTTTTTCTTTAGAATTATCATTCTTGACGATATAAATAAAAACAATCTTTAATAAGGAAACCTAATGAACAATGGTGTCCATGTTCTAACATTTATATTAGTCTGTTTTAGTGGATAAGCATAAATTTGAGGAAATAGAGAAAACAGAGTACCATCTCTTTGTATGATTAAAAGTAGATTTGGATAATTATATTGAGAATCAGACTCATCGTAAAAATCGAAAAGTTCACAATCAACGATCCCTCCATGTATTCGATTTACAACATTAGAGTCTGTAAGATATATGAAATCGTCACCTACTAATAAACATGAATTGTATAACAATCCTGGTTCCAAGTTTTTTAAATTTGTATGATCATTGTTGGCACAATTTTCCATATTTCTTTCATCCAATGGACCAGTCTCTTGGGGTTCCTTAAAATCAGATTCTACTCCCTTTTTATTTACTACTCTGAATGGGAAACACCATTTAACGACAGTACCTTTATAATATTGTTGTAAATTTAAGATATCAGTTTTAATTTCACGTTGGCCTTGTTCCCTCTTCCCGGGCATATCTTTGAAGTTTAAAGTGTCCCAGTATTCTGAATAGTTCACACAATCTTCAATAGTTAGAGAATCTGGTTCAAGTACTTTTTCAAAATTAGAAATAGATTGTTCATATAGGTCTTCCATTGCATTAGTTTATTTAGATGACTTGATTTGTTGAGGGATAAAAATGGAGGGGAAAAAAATACTACTAAAAAAACTAACCAATTAAAATTTTAGAGGTTTTTGTACCATTAATTATTTGACAGTAGAATGTATCTTTAATGAAAAATATATTGTAGTGTTCTGTGTCCTATTTTTAGTGCCCTGTCGGTACCTCTGCCATATATTCGATTTATGGTTATGTTCTTCTCTCTTTTTTTTTTGTTTTTTCTTCTCATGATTTCGGTCTTTCAATTCCTTAAATGGAGTAAAGAAAAGAAACGAACAACTTTGGGGAAAGTGACAAGTGAGAAGTATTTGAAGTATGATTTTTTTTTTAAAAAAAAAGAAAGCCTGATTTGACCATGTATCAAGTGAAACAAGCAGAATATCAATCCTTTAAAAGCATTTAAAGGAAAGAAAAGAAGAGGAATAGCAAGGAGAACAGTGGTCATGAATATAAATGTCATGTCAGATTTTAATACTGTGTCAAAGGAGGGAATTTGTGAAATTGTTGAAAAGCGAATATTTGTAAGATATTATACCTTAAAAAAAGAACATTTAATGGAAAAAAAAATATTTCAACCAGTTAACAAAATTCTTGTTCCAACCTTTTTTGTTTGTTATCTTGTGTTATATATATATATAACACTTCAACATAATAGAAATCCAGTTGTTTCGGGTTCTTTTTTCTGTAATTTTTAGCTAGAGGAAAAGTACAATGGGAACCGTAGCAACCTTTATTAAAACATACTGATTAACATTGATGCAATTTTCTGTTGGAGAAGTTTTAATTGATAACTTTTTATACGGTCTTAAATTACTGGCCATCAAACTACAGGGTGCATTCCTTCCTACCAGGACCCTTCTGTATCAATATGACAGAGTGCCAATCTTATCATTGGAAAAACCAACACCACCCCCCAATCTTTGAGGTGAACATTTATTATAGTTCATCCAATAGTAAAAGCACAGATTAAAACTTACACCCTTCTCTCCATAGTCAAACCACAAACTGATAATTAATAGCTTTCCAAACCCTCTGTAAATAAAGGAGAAGAAGAGGAAGAAGAAGAATCATTCCACAACAAATTCCTCTGTTTTCTCTCTCTTTTATATGTTTCTTTAAAAAGTTCCTATAAATTAGCCGCCCAACTTTTTGTGTTTCCGTACATGGTGATGTTTATCTTCAACGTTTTTTTTTTTTTTTTTTTTTTCATACAGAAGAAAGAAAAGGTAAACAAAATAAAAGAAGAGATGATCTTAAAAGTTGGGAATAGTGGTTGTTGCTGTTGTTGTGTTCGTGATTGCATTGAATAGAAGAAGAACTGATTAAGTTGGTGTACATATTTTGGGTTTGTATTAAGTTAGGAACTCAGTTTTGCCTTTTTTTTTGATTTTGTCAACGGTACTTTTTGTGTTTTGTGTTTTTGTTTGTGAATTATAACCAAAGTTAACATGACTAAAGAACAGGTGCCACCACCACAACAACAACAGCAGCAGCAAGAGGATATGGAGGGAACGGGTACTATTCTAAAGAATCATGAACAAGCGAATAAAAGAATTGTATCTAATGGAAGTGAAGATTCGACTAATGATCTTGTTGATCTCAATATTTTACCCGTATTGAAGAGACAAAAGAGGGGAAATGATATGACAATTTATTCAAGGGATTACATTCAAAGACTATTAAATAGTGAGAAGGATCCAGGACCTAATACAGTTAACCCACCTTTTAAAGAAAGGGATGATTTTGAAGATTTCATGAAATTTAAAAGATTCATATTGAGTCACTTGAATCTTACATTACCTTCAAAACATATTAGATTGTATTCATATTTGAAAGATACTTATAATGAAATATCTAGAATCTTGGAACAGTCAATCATACAAAAGGAGAGTCATTCTGTTATTACTGTGGGGCCTAGGAATAGTTTCAAGTCGTTTTTGATCAATTATAAGTTAGATTTACTATCTGAAGAATACCATGACCAGTTTATTACTATCAAACTTAATGGGTTCATTCATTCAGAGAATGCTGCGATTAATGGTATTGCAACACAATTAGAGCACCAATTGGAAAGGATAAATTTACAAAGAAACAAAAATATAGTTGTTGATATAGGAGATTCAAAGTCAAAGAAAAACAGAAAGATACAACAAAAGGAGAAAACTCCAGACGAAGAGAACAATAAAAATGCTGAAATAAACCAGAATGACACTGACAATGGTGATGATTCAAACAATATTAGTAGTGGTTCATTGACAGAAGTGTTTGAAAAAATTTTAAGATTATTAGACTCTGCTTCAAGGGAGAAGATTTCGAATTCCAGCAATCAAACTTCGGAGACCACAAAGATCACTGTTGTATTAATATTTGATGAAATTGATACTTTTGCTGGTCCTGTAAGACAAACTTTGTTATATAATCTATTTGATATGGTTGAACATGCTAGAGTACCAGTATGTATCTTTGGAAACACCACAAAATTGAATATTCTGGAGCTGTTAGAGAAAAGAGTTAAGAGTAGATTTTCACAAAGAGTCATTTATGTACCAAAACCCAATTCTTTAGATGAATTTAAATTGGCCATTGAAGAACAATTGGTTCCAATGGAGGGAGTTGAAATTTACAAGGATATTAAATATGTGAGTGAATGGAAACTTTTCATTCAGACACTGTTACAAGATGAAAATTCTAAATTATTCCAAAAGGTTAAAATGAATTATGAAACTTTTAAATCTTTAATCATATTCAGAAATGGTATAACACCATTAATTTCTAACGCTACAAGTTTCGATGAATTGAAAGACATGTTTCAAGGCATGCAATTGTTTACAGATTATAGTATAAATCAACTACAATCCAGTTTCTCAGCAAGAGTCAAATCGTTATCTGATTTAGAACTAGCTATATTGATTTGTTCTTGTCGTGTGGCATTAAAGACAAAAGATGATACAACCAACTTCAATTTAACTTATTCAGAATATAAATCAATGGTCAAAATGATGAATAATATGATACCGTCCTCATCAACTGCAACTTTATCCTCTAGCAGCAACAATAACAATATCTTTGAACATTCAATGAAATTGTGGTCCAAAAAGGACATTAAAAACATTTGGGAAACTTTACAGGCATTGGATTTCCTTACTGATAGAGGTGCAGTTGGGTTAAGAGAATCTGCAATGGCTGTATTCTATGCAAGTAATTATACATTACAAGCTACTAATATGCCTTTTGATTTAAGAGTTTATCAGAACCAAGTGACATTACAAGAATTAAGAAGAATAGTTCCCACTTCATCTATCTATTATTCCTGGACCCAATTATAAACTGCATCACCATATATATTTACCCATATTAACACTTCCATCTTTTTTTTTTCCTTCTTCCTTTTCATTCATTCTTTCTTTCTGTCAAAAAAAAAAATTAAAAAAAAACAAAAGAAGTTACTATCATTGCTTGTACTTCAATACCTAGAAGATTGGTGATACCCATCCATTAATGTGTCTATTGATTACAGGATATGTCACCTTTAAATATATTCTTTTGTATTGGTTTACTCTTAGTTTACTGAAATCATTTATGACGACACTTTTAACAGTATTTTTTTTTTCTTTCGTTATTTTATGAATTTCTTATATCGTTGCCTAATTTACAATTATGAAAAAAAAAAAATGAAAAGTGAAAAATAGTGTTAAATAGTGCTAAATTTAATGACTCTTCTACGTTCTTCTTTTACTTAATTTTAATCAGAAGAGAACAGAGCATTACTTCAGTTACCCATTATCTTTATTTAAGGCTCTCAGGAACGTTTTGAATAACACTAAGTATATACTAAAAAGCAGAAGTGGTTTGTTTGATTGACGCTAATATAGACTGACTTTCAATAGAAAACATATAAACGTGGTAATTTTATCGTTTCCTCTTCTATTATAATTGAATATGTCACAAATTTCTGCATTTACATCAAATAGATCTACCACAAATATCAATGGGATAAGAAAATATAAAATAGGCAAAGTTAAACAGACTCCCATAGTTCAAATAGATGAAAGAACAGGTGACTCTTTTATTCAGTTAAAAGCTAGAGAAGATGAAAAAATATATGGATGTACAAAATTCTTGAACCATTATAAAGAGGAGGAAAAATTGGGGCAAGGTACCTTTGGTGAAGTGTATAAAGGTATCCATCTAGAAACACAGCGACAGGTGGCTATGAAAAAAATTATTATTAACATGGAAAGAGATCTTTTCCCTATAACGGCACAAAGAGAGATTACCATCCTTAAAAAATTAAATCATCGTAACGTAATAAAACTTCTTGAAATGGTTTATGATTTTCCACCATCGTCGAATCAACAGGCACGTATGTCACCACAAAATGATCCTAGCAGTCCTAGATTGAACAAAAATTTCTATATGATTCTTCCATATATGGTTGCTGATCTTTCTGGTGTGTTGCACAATCCAAGAATAAATCTACAAATGGCAGATATCAAAAACATGATGTTGCAGATCTTAGAAGGTTTAAACTACATCCATTGTTCCAAATTTATGCATAGAGATATCAAAACAGCAAATATCTTAATTGATCATAATGGCATACTGAAAATAGCAGATTTCGGTCTTGCAAGGCTATATTATGGATCACCTCCAAACTTAAAATATCCAGGTGGTGCTGGGAGTGGTGCTAAGTACACATCTGTTGTTGTCACTCGTTGGTATAGGGCCCCTGAATTGGTATTGGGTGATAAATACTATACCACTGCAGTGGATATTTGGGGGGTTGGTTGTGTATTTGCTGAATTTTTCGAAAAGAAACCAATTCTTCAAGGTACGTCCGATATTGATCAAGGTCATGTTATTTTTAAATTGATGGGGACACCAAAGAATGGAGATTGGGAAATGGCTAAATATTTACCGGGGAAAGAATTATTATTAACCAATTACAAGGGTACTCTAAGAGAAAGATTTGGTAAATATTTAAATGATACAGGTTTAAATTTCTTAGAAAAGTTACTGGCATTAGACCCTATGAAAAGATATACTGCTATGTCTGCTAAATTAGATCCGTTCTTTAAGGAGGAACCCTTACCTTCTGAAAGATTGGTCTTACCTTGCGAGGAAAGTCATGAGGCTGACATTAAAAGATATAAAGAAGAAATGCATCAAACAATGTCTCAGAAAGCCCCAACTGCTCCACAAGGACATAGATTTGAACCAACTTCGAATCCAGCAACAAGCATTAAGGGTCCTACTCAATTAGGTTTACCCTCAGCTCCAGTAAAAGTCCCAAAAAAAGAGTCGCCTTCAAAACCATCTGTGATGAAATCCAAAACATCACTTGTGGTACCTAGTGCACCATCTGCTGAGAGTTATAAACGATATAATAATACTAAACAGGTGAATCAACAATATGCAAACGGTAATTACAGCAGAAATTCAGTGAAAAAGAATGAATTTGTGTTTAAATCTGTTTCAAGATACAATACGTCTAGCAATGGGACGTCTGCATCTTCGTATCAAGCGAATCAACTTAAATATAAAAATGAAGAACAAAGTATAGAATATTCCAATACACAACATAAGCAAAACAGATATCAACAGAATCAAAATTATAATCGTCCAGCTACTAATTTTAATCAGCCTTCTAACTATAACATTAATAATAATATACCTACCCAGAGCGAAAAATATGATAGATATTCGTCACAGGATTATTATAGATATACTAAAAATGTTCCTAACCGTCAACCGTCAAAATCTAATAATCAAGTACCCTTACCTAGACAGACAGCTGGTCATTCTTTTAAGGAAACTCAACCGTCTCAGATATCAAGATATGAACCAACCAAATATATATCGAATCAAACACGTAGTATGGATAGTACATCTTTGTCAAATAGAATAATGACTAATCCAATACCAGAATCAACAAATACGAGACAGAAATCCTATCAACAGAAATCATACACTTTCAAGTATACAAAGAGAACTCAGGATTTTAGTGAGCAACATGATTCTGAAGAGTTGCAAGATGATAAGCATGACTCTGAGGCAAATATAGCGGATCTTTATTGATACTAATGATATTTTGATGATGTGTAAAAATTATAAACTGTTTTCTTTTTCTTTTTTGTTTGTTTTAATTTTAACTTCTAATGATACAATGATCTGTATAAAACATAAATGAAATTTTATATTTTATTATTGAATTTTATATACTGATTTATATATATGTAGAGGTATTGGATCTTATTTTGTTGTAAAGTTGAAATAAATGAGAAGAAGAAAAAAAAACACTCAATAACAAAAATATCAAATAAGTAAACTTAGATTTGCTTCCCAGATATTTCGTGCTTCTTTTATTGATTAACTGGATACATTATTGGCTGGGACAATAACATTGCAAGTTGTGAATGTTTGAATAAGATTTGATATCATAATACTTTTCACCAATACTGCATAAGATATGTCCCTTGAAACTATTTGAAGATAATATTGAATGTGTCAGGTGCATTACCTAGGTTTCTAGATAAACCTTCATTCAATATTTTTAATAAAGGCACTTGGTTTCTACCAGCTATTTATACGTTTATACTCTTTTAAGATTTTATTATATTAAATGATCTAGTTTATGGTTTAGAAGTTTTACTAAATGGTGGATCTAACGGTGTAATTTCAAATTTAATTCTAAAATCTTAACCAACTTCTTCATTGTTATCCATTATGCTCTTATCGTTTCCATGATTTAATTCAGCCTATGGAAATTTAGTAATGTTACAGGGGGGTTCATTAGAATATGTAAATACTCATAGAATACACTAACAGCCCTCTTACTATTGATCCCTGGGGACAAAATAAAATCAAAAGAGAACTAGAATTAATATGCATTATATTTTATTGCTTTAAATATATCTTTGAACATTCTTCATACATTCTTGATAATAATTGGGAGTTTGTATGCAATATTGCATTTAATGCTTAATGTATTTAACGTGAATCATATAGACTCATGTTATAACGTTGTCTTCTTTCCTACAAATAAAACATAAGTTAATTTTTTTTTTTGAATTAATTTACAAATAGTTCATTCACGTTTCCATATTTTTAAAGCCAACATTCCCAAAAAATATTTGAAATGTTTTAAAAGGATGACATTCTTATTAACACAATTTTGGATTCAAAAAGCCACTTCCTATCTAGACATATATATTAGATAGTAAGTCAGTAAGTTTTTGTCTTTCAAATAACAGTAAAATCCTCGTATATTGCCCAATCAAACTAATTCTCTCTTGTGTATATTTGTTGTCTTTCAGTTTTATCCCTAAATCTTATACCTGTTTATTTGAAAGTAAGATTAACACAAATCTTTCCTTGTACAGTCCCTGGACTAAGAGAATAACAGGAATTAACATGTAATGTAAATTGAATTTTTATTTTTAAAATAAACGATTTGTGTCATTTGTTTGATTGTATGCAAAACTTTTGTTTTTTTTTTTTTTGCTAGTTACCTTTATCATCTTCATTTAATATTTTTTCTTATATGGACTAAAAAAATCCTAAGCTGAAAACTCAAAGGAAGTGTCCTCTCTTTGAGAAACAAAATTACAAACAATCCACTTTTTTGCTTGATCTTGCTTTAATTTTGGAGTACTTGTGGACATCTTTCATTGAAAAATCAACTGTTTTGAATTCTATTCTGAGAGCTTGAAACAACACAGTCCGAGAAGATGTCGAAGATGTAATCGCACTAAAGGAAGAGCTTAATAGTGGTCAAAATATGTAAATAAATAAAAAAAAATCTTATATTGGTTACATTGTTGCAACGTTTAATACCGATTCATATGTTTCGGTGAAGGTACAGTAACTAATTTGAGATAAAGTTATTTCAGAAAAAAATATGTATAACCAACAAATATAAGCTTCTTCATCAAAACTAAACCCTTGTATTTAGAATTTAATCCAGTTAAAAGACAAGTCCAAAGATAAAAAAGGGAAGGGGGGAAAATACTATTATAAATCATTTCTGGATCAATATGAAGTGGTATTTTAATTGAAAAATTGCTGTTTATAGGCAATTTTACAATATTTTGATTTGATAATATATTTGAATAATGTTTTGCTTCAACTTTCAATAATTTTAGTTCGTATTGTTACATATGTCACCTGGAATATATTTTATGTTTACAACCCCAAATGTTACTTCCCCATTGGTGTACTTAACATGTTGCTTTTACCAAAAGGAAAAAAATAAAAAGGAATATAACTAGCACTCAACTTAAGTGTATACCAGTCAGTCCGGTGCTGTTAGTTCAAGATTAATATAATGGATATTTTTTGGTATACTTTCTTTAAAAGTAGAAACAGCAACAACGGTATAACAAAAATAACTATTAAAATAGAAGAAAATGGAACAAAAAATAAATGTAAGGTAACGTTACAGTACTAATTTATATATATATATTTTTAACAAACCTCTCACAACACTAGTGGAAATTTTCAAATTGAAAACATCAGCTGTTTTTTTTTTTTTTTGAAATGTTTCTATTCAAAGTAACAACTTGAAAATTCCACTACTCTATATTCTTTCCAATGAGTCGATTCTCTGAATTTAAGACACTTTAGCTAAATAAAGAAACCTCTGGAGCAACAGAAAGGTTGTTTCCGATATTTTGAGAGACACCGTCAAAGGAGGGGTGGAAACAGTCAAAGGGAAGGTGAGAAAATTTATGAAGAGATGGATGTAAATGATGGAAAAATGCTTAATATCTTATTTGCATGATACAGATATATATTAGAATGAATATTTGTACATATTTCTTTAAATTGAGAAGATGAAATAAAAGAATAACTAATTCCGGATTTTTTATTATTTTATTCTTTTTTTTTGTTTTTGAATGGTTTGAGTTGAATATGAACTAGGTATAATTTTTTTTTTTTAATTTTTTGTAATGAAAACGTTTATTCAAATACAAACACTTTTCTCCCGACATTGGAACGATCAAAACCAATTTCAAATTTGGAATTGATGACGTTACTACAATGTCTTCTACTTCTTGAAGTCTCTGGTCTTGAATACGATGATTGTGAAGAAGGGGAACTTACTTCTGAATCATTGTCAATTTGAGTCTCTGACAAACTATTTGGTTGTACTTGCACGATCTCATGACCTGTATTTAATTTTTCACTTTCAGTAGGAATAGATAATGCCGACTTTGAATGATGTAGGAAATTATTATAATATTTACTTTGATGATTGGAAATACTGTTATTGGACATTGCTAATTCTGTGAGTCTTGATGATAATGTATGAATATTATTTTCCGAAACCTCTCTTTTTGTTTGTATAACAGAGACATTTCTTGAATGGCCGTCTATATCAAAGAAACCATAATTGAAAAGGTGTGAATTTTTTGATTTTAACGGAATTTGGTTAGTTTCTTCTCTTTTAAAATCTGGAGGTGATAAGATTACTTTCTCTGAACCCTCTATATCACCTACATTTATCTTATCGTTTTGGACAGGATCATTATTATGTGCCTCTTTGTTTATAGCATTATCTAATTCATATAATTTATCAATCAAGGGACTAATTTTGACACCAGTCTTATTACGTGAAGTGTGACAAGTATCTTTCCAGAAAGATTTAACCTCTTGTAAAACCCAATTCAACATAAACATCAATCTTTTACCTTGTCTAAACTGAGAAGTAACAGTCAAATCAATTTGATCATCTTTAATAATATAGCCGATACCAAACCCTTGTGGGATAGCAGGTGTAATACCAAAAGTGGTAGTAGCTGCATTTCCACAATTAGTAGCGATTAATTCAGGTTGTGAGAATGGTGCAATTAATGATGAATCGAATAAATTATTGGCGATTTCAATGTCTGTATCAGATAAATTTAGATTAAAATGGTTATGAAATTTGTATAAACTCTTCAACGCATTAAAATGTTTTTCATAACATTTACCATTTTTAGCGGCTTTAATTGATTCATAATGTTTTTCGCAAGTTTGTATAAACTTATCTAATTTTTCTGGACCATCGATAGTATCAGAGATGAAATATTGACATAATTCCAAGACATTCCGGTTTTGTATATTAATGAAAGAAGATCTTGAATTCTTAAAATTACGTGTTGAGATGGGTTCTAAAGTAAAGACCATTTGACCATAGAGGGCATAATGAGCGATCTGCAAAGCAATCTGAACCATCGAGTCTGGTTTAATACCTAACATCTGAGCGGATTTACGTCCCAAGGGGATTGAAACACGTACAATAGCATATTTTGAGATCAAATCTGCTAATTTAGTCTCGGAGAGATGAACATGAGTGTTTAAAATATTATTAAAAGACCAGTAAATCTTTGATATTAAAGTTTCAGGAGCTCTCTTTGAATAATCCTTATATAGATCCATTTTACTTTGGGACACTTTTGGCCATAGAGAGAATTGTGGGTCATTTGCATTAACTTCTCTAGCTAATCTAAGAATGGATTCAGTGTACATTTCGGAAGCAAACCTTAAAACAACAGAACCATCACAAGTGAATGAGTCCCAAATAACGGCGGCTTTAGAATCTCTTGTGACAACAATCTGTAATTTATCGAACCATCTAGAGACACAAGTACCGACTTGATAACCTCTATGGTCAATGATAGAAGTACCATAGAGTAATCTTTTACAATTAGTAGAACGTTCTTGATCAAATTCAGGGAAATAATTAACATTTTGAGTGTAGGTGTTATTATAATGTTTTTTGACATGTTGTTGAGAGTCATCAAGAACTAAAACAAATAGAGCTGAATCAATCAAATAAAGTTCCTTTGGATACCTTTTCAGTAATCTTTTCCTTGAATACTTCCAATTTTTATAAGAATGTGATGTTAAAGAACCTAAAGCAGTGGATTCTCTATGTAAATTTGAATCTATTTTTTCTGAATCCTTTATAATGAATTCAAAAAATTTAGATAAATCTGTACTTGTACAAATAATATCATTATTTTCATCTAAGACGTCCAAAATATAATATTGACCTTTAGATATGATTAAAATATGTTTTGATTCAGAATATCTATTAATAGTGATGCCATGGCTAATAAATTCATCATTTTCATTATCTGACAGCTCACTTAGACACTCTTCAGAAGTATTTTGATTCAAATCTGAAATAGTGGAAAGTTTATTTAAATCAAAATTTTCAATTTCTCCATTTTGGAAAACAGGATACCTTGTTGTACCGAATAAATTTAAATAAGGGAACATGGACAAATATACGCCTGTTTTTGAATTAATATCATTTGGTAAAAAATGGGTTTTCAAAGCGGATATGAACCTCAAAGCAGAAAGAACTAGAACTGAGGCTCTTTCTACCTGTATAATATCAGGGATAGCATCATCAGCCAGGATCAAAAATGGGTTACGTGGCAAAATATCATTTTGTATATTCTTTGTACCAATATGATTATTTACATCTAAATGTAAATTATCCAAATATGAGTCATTCTCCAGATGAAACTGTTTCAATTTTTTTTGTAAAACTGTAGCAACTTTAGATTCTTTGAAATCGTTTAAAATATCATGTAAATGAGAAATTTGTTGTGGATACAAAGGATGTTTATGGTAACCGTCTGCATAGTATAAAGGTTCTAAAGATTTTTTTAAATGATCCAAAGTGTCATTTATGTCAGGTAAGGGCAATTTGGGTAAATTTTCTTCATGAACAAAAGTAGCTTCAAAATCACTCATTTCAACTTAGTGTATCTAACAATATATATTCAAAGGTTTGTGTTTCCAGTTTTGGTGGAGAGTTAATGGATACACATTAGCATGTATATTACATATTACACACACACACAAAAAAAGCCTTCCAGTAAAAGGATAGAGCGAATATCAAACAACCTTTGCCACTTATATATAGTTACCAAAGACAACCATGAAGTCAAACGATGGATCATTCCTTAACCATCTTGTTATTTTCTATTAATCAATTAAACCATTAAAAGGTTTTGTTATAAAAAAAGATGAGTCTCTTCTTCTTTTGCCGCCGAGAATCATAAAAATAAATTAAAAAATTAAAAATTTAAAAAAAAAATTGAATGACCCTCCCCTTTTTTTTAGGGTTAGGTTTTTTTCTCGTGCGGCTGTGATTTTTTGTTAGGGTTAGTTTTCTGTTTTTCAGTTTTTTCCTGTTTTTCCTTGTTTTAATTGGCTATAAAGTTAGGGTTTGATTATTTTTTACGTATATTTCTATATATTTTCCTTCCCTTTCTTTCCTTTAATATATATAAATATATTATATATAGATAGATTAATATATATGGATTAATATATGGATTTTACCTTTGTTTATTTCTTTTTGCCCAGTTTGGCAGCTATAATGGCACCTTCTTCAACACCTTTAATGATACCATTCTTAACACCATACTCTTCCATCTTACAAAGACCTGCAATGGTGGTACCACCTGGTGTACACACTTGATGTTTTAAAACACTTGGATGTGTCCCACTCTTCTCCACCATCTTGGCTGTACCTTCAAGAACCTGCAATGTACACTTTAACGACTCATTCAATGGAATCCCCATCTTGATACCACTCTCCATCATGGACTCAATCATTAATAAGACATATGCTGGACCAGACCCAACTAAAGAAGTGGCTGCGTCCATGTGTTTCTCAGGTAATTCCACACAGACACCAACGTGTCTAATCAGTTCATTGACTAACATCTTCTGTTCATCTTTCACTTCCAAAGAATGAGCAATCACCGCACAACCGTACCCGTACCTTGCTGGGGTATTAGTCATTATACGTGACACAGATTTGGAGTAGAATTGCAATTGTTCAATGGTCCATCCTGCAGCAATGGACACAATCAATTTCCCATCGATTACGGACTCTACTTCGTTCAATACAGGTTCCACCAAGTATGGCTTTGTACCCAAGATAACAACATCTGATTGTTCCACTGCAGATAAATTGTCACCGAATGTGGATTCCACAACGATCCCGTTTGGCGATGACTTGAACCCAGAGATTAAGTCTGTGACTTGTTTAGCTGCTTGTTCATCACCGTTACATGCAATGATCTTACTTGGATACAAGTTTTGAATGGTTCTGTCCTCTGGTTTAGGGGCATTGTATATGGCTGAAAGGATCGCTTGTCCCATAACACCACAACCTAACATAGTCAAAGTATAACCAGTCATTTTCACTTCTTGTCCTTGATTTGTTTGCTTATTGACAATTCTTGACTCTATTCACCTTGTGATTTGAATGTGGTTTAAAATAGTGATTGTCTCTTAGAAGGAATCCTTCTTCCAATTGTGCCTCTTATTTTTTTTTTTTTCGAGCTTTGCTTTTCATTCGACGTTTTTAACTGTTTGTTCCGTACACCCACAAATTGTTCATACATAACATACTAATCTTTAAAATAAGTTTATATATGAATACACACACACATATATATATATATGGAACCAAATCTATATTGATTCCTTCCTCTCTATCATATATTCTGCCACAATAAAATGTAAAAATTCTTCAACTTCTTTAAATTCTGAAAACTCTGAATGGAATAATACTCGTTGATTGGTATTCATCGTCTGTCCAGTGCCGTCTAATTGTAATAAACTGTTACTACCATTTATGGTACTGTCAGTATTCTTACTGTTATTGTTGTTACTACTTTCATATTGTATAGTGATCTTGGCTGTACAATAATTTGGTAATGATAAATTGATCTTTAAAATATCGCCTTTGGAATTCTCGATTATATAGTCAGACGAAGGTGGATTCAATAATCTATCAAAGACAGCAATCTCTTTATTTAGTCTCGTTATATGACGGTCAATCTTTGGCATTTGGTGCTGATTCACACCTCCATTCACAGAACTCACATCTTTGGTGACTCTTGTCCTATCCATCTCTACCACTGTAGTAGTGGTCTCTGGTAAGAAATCCATTACATTATCTTTGATTATCTTCTTCAATAATTTTTTATAAATTTGATGTCTCAATTTACTTAGAATCGGTCTGATCAATAATATATCATTAACGTTTCTTTTCAACCCGTTCTTAAGGATCCCATACCTATCTCTTAGATTCTTCTTGAAATGGACAGTTAATAACATTCGTAACAGAACAAGAACCAGATTGGCCCTCTTATCATTAATCTTGGGTGCATCTCGTTCATGGTTAGACATTATTATATCATCCCGATGAATCAGTTCAATCTCAAATCTTTCGTTAGGTAATTCAATTAGAATCTTGTTTTCATTTTCAATGGTAACACCATACGACATCAGAATTGAACATTCTTTCTTCAATTGATAAATCAGTTCTTTTTCAAATATCATATCTTTCAAATTCTGTATTTGCTCCCTTATATTCTCTTGTTTAATGATAGTGGGATCCTCAATCTCATGATTGATTTCTTTAAACTCATTTAGTGTCATAGGAGAACTTTCACCACTCAGAATATAATCGTCCTCGGATTCAATCTTGGTATATATCCTAACTTTAAGAAACGTTGTCTCAACCGTTTTATTATCGTTTGATAAAATTTTCATCTTTGATATACTATTACTGTATTTGTTGTTATGGCTTAGGGGAACTAACTCTAACATATTGTTTGCCATATTATTTCTTAAAATGGCTATACCACGATCACGGTCATAATCAGACCCAGAATCCTCAAACCCATATTTAATAGCCAAACTTCTCAACCCGGTGGTCTTGTCTCTCATTTTAAATAAAACATCATTGTTACTAATATATTTCCCGATCTTCCTCCAATAAGTGTGTTCCTTCATTAAATCGATCTTTAATTTATCTACAGTATCCTTTAAGATCTGTTTTGAATCACTAAGACATTTCAACTTCCAACCTATGTTAAACAACAAATCTTCGTTCACATTCTGTGGATCTTCTGGTACAACATCACTATTTAATGAACCTAATGGAACGGTACTTTTCAAGAATGGTGATATTGTAGCTTTAGCGTTATTTTCTCTTGTAGCAGACAATAATAACGATACGGTCTCTAATGCTAATGAGGATTCATTCAATGCAATATTCGTTTGTTCCAACATACTCGATCTAACCTTGTTAAAATCTGATAATTTCATCATATTACTTGGAAGTTCATCTATGTTAGTTTTATTATCATTATTATTATTATCAACGACGGCATCATTTGAAGAGTTATCTCTGCTTATTGTGTTTTGTATAATACTAACGTTTACACCACCCATTGCAATATCTTCATTTTGTAACCCAGAGAAATTCAATTGATCGGACCCAATCGTACCTTCATCTTGTTCATGTTCCATTTTGATATCTTTACTATCTTCTTGTATCATTGAACGATTTTCAAGTTCATTTTTTAGAGAATTCATAATATCATCTTCAGATAATTGACTAAATGGAATCTTCCTCTGTTGTAATATTAAAGGTATTAGATGTGCCAATGGCATTTGTCCATATATTTCATATGGATTATTAATCAGAGATCTGGATGGCTTGACAGTAGAAGCTTCATTCGATGATGGATCCGGATCGATTCCTGTCTCTGTAGTGTTTGAATTGGCTTGTGTATTAGCTGATCCATTCAATGGTAATGTGATTAAATTGGGGTCTATTGCCAAGTTTATGCCTTTTTCTGTATCCAATTCCTTATTATCTGTATTCATAGTTAAAGGAGTTTTTTTTTTTTGTCTTTGCTTCTTCTTGACCTTTTCTATCCTTCTAGACAGAAGGATGATACATAAACTCAACTTAGAAATATATATATATATAATAATTGTTTGTAGTTTGTTTGTTTGTTTGAAACTACCAAAACTATCAGCTTTTATTTCACATATTATGTAAATGTTTTGATTTTAAGTGATTTTTTATTTTTTATTTTTCATTTTTTCCACTTTTCAATGTTTAAAGTATGTTTGGAAAGCTGACCATTTACTAATGAGAAGCAAGGAAAATGGGACATGCTTAGAAACATTAGTACAAATGGGAAAGGCATTACAATATCTCGTCATCATTATTATTGTCATAATTATTATACATATATATAATATTGTTATTAATACATAAATTCTATAGATAGTTATATCGTGTCAAAGTAATAAAATATAGCAAAACAAAAAAAATGCAATAATAATAAATAGTAAATAACATGAGCTTCTTTTTTTTATTATTTTATTTTCTATTGTAACATCCCAGTGTCTTTTAAACTATTCTCCAGGATAGATTCTTTAATAGCAGCAAACACCAGTTTAATATTGGATGTATCAGTAGCTTGTGTGACGTGAGGATATATATTTAAATTAGCCCTATTCAATTGAACAAACCTCCAGAGGATATATTTTGTAGCTTTATTGATATCTCCGCCACCGTTATAGTCCGGGAAATAGTCCTCCAATGGTTTCCTTTTAAGTTTTTCTGCGAAAAGATCGATTTTGTTTAGGAACAACACTATTGAAGTCCTTGAAAACCATCTTGAGTTAACGATATTGTCGAACAAGACCAAGGATTCTTGGAACCGGTTCTGTTCGGTGTCCTCTATTAGGAACTGATCATATTCAGATAACGAGACACAAAAAATTACCAGTGCCACGTTATCGAAACAGTGGATCCATTTTTTACGTTCCGATCTTTGTCCACCTACGTCGAAGAAGTGTAGTTTCAAATTAGACCCCATGTTGATGTGTGTGTCGAAGATTCCGGATGTCTTCTGTCTCGAACGCAAGATGTCTTGTAGAGTAGGCTTATAGTTATCTGAGGTGATTCTTAACAGATTAGACTTCTCCAGGAAGTATGGTGCAGAATCCATCAGATAGAACTGTGATGAGTTTGGTCCGTTGACTAATTCTTGTGTCCTTGGAGATTCCCATATTTTACTTAGAATAGGAACGAACTCAGATGGGAATTTGAAACTTTGTAAATTAGAGATCATATCATCATCATCATCAATTTGTTTGTTTTTGTTGTTTTCTTGCAGTTTTGAATCCAAACTAAAGTTATAATTGACAAAGGATTCGATCTCTTCATCCGAAAGATTATCCAATTGATTATCAACACCGAACCGTTCCCTAGCATTGATCAAGTCCCTACCGATTTCAAAAAGATTATTATAAATAATAGGCACATACCCCAACAGTTCCCCCTCAGAGAACCCATTCTGATGTAAGATCTTCAATTGTTGCAGGATAGTAGATTTCCCAGACTCTCCAGCACCAAGCAAAAGCACTTTGATCTCTTTATCTTTAGTACTCGTCAACGAATCGTTTGTGTCGTTGACTCTGGCTGTTATTCCGTGATCAGTGGAACCGCTAGTTGTGTCATTGGCTTGCACTTGAGTCCCCCTATTACTACTACTCTTGTTGTTGTTGTTGTTATTTTTATTACTGTTGGCGATTGTTGTGGGACTAGTACTGTCCTTTGAACCACACAACCCCATTGCATACACCACCGACTATATGTATAAACAACTTTGCTCTTTTATTCTCACTGACCAACCTCTACTTGAAGACAAGTTAAGCAACAACCAACATACAAAAAAGAGAAGAGTGCATAAGAAACAAGCTCTTCTCTTTTAATGATCATCATCATCTTCTTCTTCTTCTTCTTCATTATTATTGTTGTTGTTGTTGTTGTTATTAATGCAACTTGCAGAAAACTCACCACACGCGCGGGATACAACCCGTAACTATTCCGTGTGCAAGCCTGTGTCTCGGAATATTGGAGGTTGCTCCTCTTTTTTCTGTTTTTTGCTGGTTATGTATGGAAGACGGAATCCACGGAATACAAACCCGGGAAGTGGAACAGCGGCGGCATCTGCTAACCGAAAAAGAAGGAATTTCAATTCCTCCACAAGCACCTAACGGAAAAGCGTAGATTCTAAAATAAAATAAAATAAATACATGAATACATAAATTGAATAGTAAGAGACACTTGAGGAGAGACTTGAAGAGAGACTTTCTGAGGGAAGAAGGATCTTATTTGAGGAAGGTGTCTAGTAGAAGTTAGATTTTAACAGGCAATCAAAGAAACTATTATCATAGTCAATGTCAACCCCTGAAGAATTGTTACAGCGTGCAGAGAAGAAAGGTCAACCAAACACAGGTTTCTTCAAATGGTTCTCTGGTGATCAGTCCTATAAATACGAGGAAGCATCTGATTTATGTATCCAAGCAGCCAATCTGTATAAACTACAGAAAAATTTGAAGTTGGCAGGCGACTGTTTTGTAAAAGCTGCTCAGTTTCAATTGAAGGCCGGTAATGAGGACGATGCTGGAAACATATATATAGACTCGTACAAGAGTTATAAATCCAGCGGTGACTCGTTGCTAGCTATTGAATCCCTGAAGAGAGCCATTGACTTGTTCACTAAAAGAGGACAGTTTAGAAGGTCTGCTAATTTCAAGTTT
The DNA here is from genome assembly GCA_017347545.2 of Arxiozyma slooffiae. Taxonomy (NCBI): domain Eukaryota; kingdom Fungi; phylum Ascomycota; class Saccharomycetes; order Saccharomycetales; family Saccharomycetaceae; genus Arxiozyma; species Arxiozyma slooffiae. The sequence goes on along the minus strand of JAFHAQ020000022.1, from coordinate 441,284 downwards.
GAACTAGGGGAGATCTATGAGAATGATTTAAACGACTATCCAAATGCAGTCAATGAATACGAGTTGGCAGGAGAATGGTACGAACAAGACCAGGCTATGGCGTTAGCTAATAAAGCCTGGTTGAAATGTGCGGATCTATTGGCGTTGAGTGGGGAGTATATTAAGGCAAGTGACAAATATTCTAAACTGATAAGCAATTCAGTGGGCAATAAGTTGTCACAATGGTCTTTGAAGGATTATTATTTGAAGAAATCGTTGTGTCAGTTGGCTGCTACAGATTTAGTCGCTGCTACAAGGACATTAAACGACGCAATGAGTGAGGATCCAAATTTCAATGGGTCCCGTGAATGTCAATTATTGAATGGTATCATTGCTGCATATAACGAAAGAGATTCAGAGAAATTGAGTTCTGTGGCATTCGAGTTTGATAAATTCTGTAAATTGGATAAATGGAAAACCACAATCTTATTGAAGATAAAAGAGAATATCACAGAAGATGAAGATGATCTGTTGTGAAAACACCAAATATATATATATATATATACATATACATATGTGTATCAAATTGTTTCAGCATCATTTTCTTTTTATATATAATACAAACACAATCTATAAATAGCAACGGTTACTTGAAAAAAGAGTAGTAGAATTGATCAACAACTCTTCTTGCCTTTGATTCTCTTGTTAAGAAGGGAAATTTAATTGAAAAACGTTTTAACGTGTTTATTGATACTTTTTTATTCAACGTCCATTGAACATGTGTACAACAAGAACATAATAATGATTCTTGTTCCCTCTCTTTGTAAGTGTCGTGTAATAGTACCACCACTACCACCACTACTATTATTATTATTATTATTATTTTGTTCTTGTCTCCTTATCCTTTACTTACTGTCCCTTCAAAGACATTCTTAGAGGGATAGAAAAAAATAAAAAGATAATAATCTCCCAGTTTAGACTCTATATATATTCTATATATAGCATTAGTCCTTACTCTTTCTTCATGATATATATATATATACATGAAGGTGGTTTTCTACTTGTACTAAGGTTACTTGCCACATTATACACTATTTAGGTACTCTCTCGTATACATATATCTACATATACTTAATTTTAACTGCACATACCCTCCCCCATACATATTCTTTTAGCTTATCCTATCTATATCTATATATAGTATTAAATAACTACTGTTATAAACACTCATGGGTATCCATTTGACTACATATATTGAACCACCTGGTAGGACAGGCCACCTACATAATTTGAATCATTGTGTCTATCTGTCTAACAATAAACCACGTACTTACACCACAACTGAGGCAAGTATTCTTTCTATCATTACTGGCCATGTTAGTGATACAGATCAAGATTTAGATGTTGATATACATATGGATCATACAGATGACGACGATAGGAGCAGTAGTGGCGACAGTAGTGAAGAGGATGAATTGTACACACATAGGAGGCTATTACGAAGACCAAGAAATATCCCCCTAAGAAGATCTATGGTGCCTTCACTGCTCAGGAAACCATCAGCAGCAGCAGCAGCAGCTCATGGTGACTACAAGAAATTTGTCACATACGGTTGTCGATATTGTAGAAACCATTTGTCGTCCTCTTTACATATCATTTCAAAGGATTATAGAGGGAAGACAGGAGATGCGTATTTGATTTCTTCTGTGTGTAACGTTTTGGAAGATAAGGTTGAGACTAGGTCCATGTTGACTGGTGAGTACTTGGTATGTGATATTGTTTGTAGTCTTTGTAAGAGAGTGCTGGGTTGGAAGTACCTTAAAAGTCAAAGGAAAGAACAACGGTATAAAGAGGGAAAATATATCCTGGAAGTAGAAACTATCTGTAGATGTGATTGAATGTTATATATCTATATATATATATATATTCTGTGTGTGTGTGTGTGTTTTTTTTTAATATATTACAGTTTATCATATCTATATATGCAGCAGCTGCTTATACTTTGTTGTTGTATGGGTCACAGTTCGTTATAGTTTTGTTACTTCAGATTTCCATTGGACACCATTCCATTGAGAGATTAGGATTGCAAAAGATCTAACTTTATTCACCGTCTCCATATCCCAACCAAAATTCAATGCACTACGTAAATGTCCTCTTAACTGTGGATTCACATCCATGGGGATCAAACTGCTAATCATCAATAGACTAGTCACAGGCCCATCAATGATATCATTACACGACAATATGTCACCATACACATCCTTAATTATAAACTGCCATAGATCGGGATAAAACTGATTCATATCTTGGATCACTCTATTTGATACCTTCCCATACGTAGTATTCCAATGTCTCATCCCTCTTTGTAAACAACTATCTTGTACCGTTTCCATACTCCCACTTTTCCTTACCGTCCGTGACTTCTCGATATAATATGAGTTGGGATCCATCTGCAATGGGGTCTCACTTAATAAAGATCTAGGTGTATACATCTTAACATATTTAAGACCGTTGATGGCTCTTGGTATTCCTACAATAGCACTAATCTTCAATATGGATTCCTTTATCCTACTCACAATATCACGTTGAACTGAATCGACCTCATGGAATGTGGTGTTAAGTAAAATTGGGTCTTCCATCATCTTATTGACTGTTTCAATCAGCCAGTCCACTGACTTATCTTTGTTTCCAGGTAAGGAACTCAACAGTTCCAGTAAGTATACTTGAGGGATCTCGTTAGGTGCATTGGATGCTGTTAATACTGCAATTGCTAACAGATACCACTCCTTCTGGGCTGCTTGTCCCAGAGTGTATTCAAACAATTGTTTTAACTGGTCTTTATTCATTGCTAAATAAATGTTGTTACAAAACTTTGCTGGTGTCTATTATTATATTTCTAATTGATTTTAAAAAAGAAAACTTGTTGGGTTGTTAAAGTAGATGTTCTTAAGTAAAACAACGTTCTTGAACTAGTTTCTCTACATGTTATAAGACCTTTTTAAGATGAAAAAAAAAAAAATAAAAAAGAAGACAAAAAAAAGAGTAGCATATGTATATAAAACGTTAAAATTACTATATATTACATTAAACAAAGAATACTGAACTGTGGTAAAATAGAGATCATAATAGGTCATATATTGGCATAATAAAGAGTTCTGTTCTTAGAAAGATCAGATATAATACTGTTTCGTTGTTGTAGAGAAGGAGGAGGAGAGGAGTAAATAACAAGCAAGCAATAAAATAAAATATGATAAACCATACACACAACAATAATTTGCACACGTATACGGTTACGTAAATATATGTTGTATTATTTTTTTTTTGGTTCTTTCAATTATTGTCCCTTTCATTTTATGCACTATCAAGCAAATAGTTTGTAGCATCTTCCAACACCCAGTTGCATTTCTCTAAAGCACGAGTAGCTTCTTCTTCTGTGAAACCCATGCCACATAACTCTTCTACCGCTAAAGCCTTTGGTGTAGTGGCAATACCACGGTTGATTGGTGGTTTAGATAATGGTTGGACATGTTGTGGTTGTGGTTGAATAAAATCATTTACTACCGGAGTTTGTGGTGGAACTTGTTGTGGGATATCAGATCTTTGAGTGTTGTTCATTTGGGCTGATTTACTGTTACCAAATCCAGCAAATATTTCATCCCATTCATCATTAGTCACTTCATTAGTAACATTAGATAATCCCGACTTATTGTTCTTCGAAGTATTTTGAGTTTGTAAGTTTACAGATTGTGTAGCTGGTGGTGCGGTAACTGGTAAAGTAGATGTCCCAGTGAATGCATTATCGTTTAATTCTTCATTTAAATCATTATGAGTAATATGTTCAAATGATTCATCAAAATTTTGTAGTCCGCCTGTAGAAGTGTTACTTTGAGGAGTACCATCTTCTTCAGCAGCTGCTTCCTCCAATCCGGCGAATTCATCATCAAAATCATCATGAACTGGTGAACTCATGGATACAAAAGTACTTGAAACAGGTTCCTCTACAGTTTTTGAAGCATTAAGACTTGGTTGTACAGAAGAAGAATCAAGTTGTGGTGTTACGACTTCTTTAGTGTCTTGGAATTCATCATTAGATGAAGAGAAAGAGGAGGAATCACTTTCATTGATTTCTAACTCTTGAATTGGTGGAAATTCTTGATCGATTGGATTGATATTCTTGTTCTCATTAGTATTATCTGGAATATCTACAGTCGAGATAGCATTCTCCAGCTTGCTCTTTTCTTGTTCTTCTAAATCTTTGTTATGGTTTTCTAATTTTGGTGATTCAAGGATAGATGATCCAGATACATTATTCTCATTAATAGCATCAGTAGAAACGTTAGTGATTTCACCTTGCTTGTCTGCATGAGCAGAATATTCAGTAGCAGGAGCATTACCTTCTTTAGTTGCGTTGGACCATTCACCTGGAATATGTTCAAAATCAGTCTTATCAGAAATTTGTGTGTCATTTTCTGGACCACCAGTAACAGTCTGTTCTGGTGTCAATGATGTCGAAACACTTCCATCAACGGTAGCAGACTGTATTACTTGACCAGATGATGGTGGTAATTCCACATCATCTCTAACAGACTGTGGAGCATTGTTTGCTACTGATGAGGTAAAAGATTGTGTTCTTGGAATATCATACTCATCTAAATTTCCTTGGAACCTATCTGAAAGTTGTTCTTCATTAATATTCATATCACCCACTTCACTTTGTGATGCAACAGTTGGAATGTCTTTATCAAATACATCGCTTTCAGTTTGTTCAGTCTTAATATCTTCTTCATCGTCCACAGATTTATCAATTGATTGTTTATCAGTTTCATTGGATTGCAAATTCTTCTCATTCAAATCAACAGTTTTGGATACATTACCTTCAACTATTTGTTCATTCTTCTCTGTAGAAGCAAACTTGGCTACAATTTCATTAGCATCTTCAGGAATTTCACCCATGGCTAATTGCATTTGTCTTTCGGTTAATTGTTGTACTTGATTAGCATATTCAATATTTTGTCTTTTCAATTCCTCATCTGCTTTATCAAAGGCTTCCTTTCTTTGAGCCAACTCTTCAAACATGGTTTGTAATTGGGCAACGTGTTCATGGTACAATTTTTCTTGTTCTTCAATTTGCTTATTTCTGTCATCTAGTTGTAATTGACGGTTATTTAAATCTGTCTCTGTATTAGATAATTCTTCGTATCTTTTTTGCAATTCAGCATGTTGTTTTTCCACGGTATCTTTATAATCATTTAACTCTTTTTGTTTAGATAGGTAGATAGTCAAACTTTCCTCCAATCCAGCAATTTCCTTCTGCAAATTAGCTACATTAATTTCACTTAATTCCAATTGTTTAGCATTTACATCTGCCACTGATCTTTCTTGTTTGATATGTTGTTGTTTTTCTTGTAATTGTTGATTCAAAATATTGTTTTGATTGTTTACATCTGCAAGCTTTTCCTTTAATTGTGTGTTTTCTTGTTGAACACTTTGTAAAGACTGGGTTAATTCAGTTAACTTAGTCTGTACAGCATGGAAATTGGCTTCTACTACATTCAACTCATTTTGTAAAGCATCCCTTTCTTTATTAGCAGTCAATAATTGAGATTCTAATAATTCAGTTTGTTTAAGATTTTGTTCATGAGTGGAACGTAAAGTAGCCAATTTTGTCTCAATACTCCTTTTCATTTCAGTGACACGTTGTAATTCTTTATTAGCTCTAGCCTTTCTTTCATTAGTTAAAGAGGCTTGAGTAGTTAATGAAGTGACTTGGTTGGATAAATTGGCTAAGTCTGTAGTAGCGGCAGACAACTGGGCAGATGCATCCGCATCAGCATACAAATCAGTATTGTGGAACACATTAGAAGCAGAAGTCATTGATGTACCAGTACTATGCATATTTAGAGTAGAAGCAAAATTTGGTACTTGTGGCAATGAGACAGATGCAGCTCTTTGAACGGGTGGTGCCGGAGGAGTCTGTTTAGATATTGAATGTGATTGGATTTGAGGCAAAGGAGTCACTTTATCTGATTCTTCCTTTATTATACTTTGACCGAAATTTGAAGTTGGTGTGAATTTCTTTAAATGTGATGGTTGAGATGAGGCAGTGGATTGAGTTTGATTAAAAGTGTTGGATGTGGTGTCAGTATGTAAAGTTTGATTGCTTGTAACTGTTGTGGAATGTAATGGTTGTGTAGGTGATGGAGAGCTGAATGATCCATTTAATGCCATTAAGTCGTTCAAGGATCCATTATTAGAATTTTGAACTGGGACCTGTGCGATTGTATGTGGTTGTTGTTGTGGTGTTTGTGATGGTAAGGTTTCATCAAATGTAGGTTTAGTGGCTCTTGATGGGATTTGATGAGTTTGAAATAAACCTAGAGATGGGGAATGCAACAATTCATTAGGAATGACATCTGGTAATTCAAAACCATTATTTTTCTTTTGAATTAAAAACATGGCTATGGCGAATTCAATTTTAGTGAAAGATGCACTGTTATGAATGTCGGCTAAATCCCAGATAGTAGCCAAAGTCTCTTGATTCAATTTAGATGAAAGGAAAAAGGGGACTAAGACTTGTGAAGTCAAAGAACCAGTCTTTTGTTTATCTAGTGAATCAAAAATGATATCGAATTGTTGTTTCTTTTCCGGAGAAAGGGTCCAATCATTAGATGCACTATTGAATACCCCAGTGGATAAACGAGATATAGTTGGTGTTCTTCCAATAGGAGATTGAGCAGGGTTACTAGTAATAGAAGAGATGCCAGTAGAGCTAGCACTTAATGGATGTAGCGGCATTGTAGTAGTAGTAGTAGTAGTAGTGGAGACATTGTTGTTTAATGAGTTAGAGACAGATGACCACATGTGCGAGGGTAAAAGTTGGTGACTGTTAAGTAGTTGGATCATGTTAGGATTGTTATTTTTCACTAATTGGATCAAATGCATAGCCATTATGAATTCTATTTTATCCAATCCACCAGAGGCGTTTCTGTCGCAAAGAGCCCAAATTTCACCTAAAGTTTGATTTGGTAATTTAGCTTTCAAAAAGATGTCTTTTGCTTTATCACCAGGTAAAACAGATTGACCATTGGATGATCTATCGAATAACTGACTGAACTGTGTAACATCGTTATTAGATGGGACAGGTAAAATAGTAGAGTTAACACCGGTAGTAGTAGTAGTAGGGGTGGTGGTGGTGGTGGCAGTAGAACCAGTAGGAACAATATTTAATTGAGGTAAACGGCTTGGAGTAGTTTGATACAATTCACTGTTAATCGGGGTAGTAGGAGAAGATTGTAAAATTGCGATAGATCTCAAAGCAGCGAAAAACTCAGATTCATTTAAAAACCCTTTATTATTTATATCGACTAATGCCCAGATTTGGCCCAATACAGTTTGTGGCAAACCAGATCCAGCAAATAGGGGTCTTACAGCTTCACCTGTCACTATACCTAAATTTTCTTTATCTAAAGTCTTGAATTGATTTGAATAAAAATTGGACTCCTCTTGTGTAAGCGGAGTCCTAAATATAATAGAACTCATTCTTATTAGTATACTTGTTATCAACCGATGCTGTGCAGTAGTTAAAATTCAGAGTACAGGTCCTCTCAAGAATGGCTAAGTGGTCATAGAAACGTTGTAGAATAGTTACTTGTCTCCATCTCTCTCTATCTCAAATACTTCTTTAATCTTCCTCTCTTTAAGCAAAAAAAAAAAAAATTGTCAACAAAAACAAAAACAGACAAAATTCGTATTACATGATAAGGCATTTTCTTCCCGTGGAAGATGACATTGTGAAATAAATATTATTATTATATTTTTATTCGATAAGCTGTATATAAATAACGTAAATATATATATATATATATATATATATTATACATCTATCAATAGATGGAAGAACTAACTAATACGTGTATATATATATATATATATATGAGTAATAGAGAAGATTAAATAACAACACAAATCGTAGATATCAATAAATAAGGATAATAATGAGGATACTAATTAGAAAAAGATACACTATATTGTTTCTTTTAAATAGTCTTCTGTGTCTTTACCTTAGGCCTAATTAAAACAGTTCCATCGAATTTACTATTTATATCAAGTCATGACAAATTGACCCATTTCACAATGTTTTGTATCGAAACAATTCTATTTTTATCTATCTTCCCGTTTAAACAATATAACGTTGTTTCATCTGTGGATAATGATTTAGAAACATTTGAAATGGATTCCTATTCCTACTCATACTATCATAATTACCATGACCATAACGGTGCCAATAGATTTGCTTATGTTAAACGCACATTTCAAAACTTAGTATCTTCGTCTATTTTATTAAACAATAAATATGCACTAACCATTATTCTATGTGTGACGATTGGATCTATTGGAAGTGAATTTTTGCAATATTGGTTAACCAAAGGGTCAAGAAACTTCGATCTATACGACATGATAGTCAATGTGCTGGGGAGTACACTGGGGTTAACGTTGTACTATTCATTAGAACGATGGATGATGTCCTCCTAGTGTTATATTTATACGTCTGGTAACCTTCAATATGTGGTGTACGGGTTGTGTAGGAAAATAGTTTAAAGCAATTTTAATGAAATAAAATGACATTTGTTTTTTTTTTTAATGACAAAAGTATTCTAAGATAGGATGGTTTACAATGAGATGGGGGGGGTTGTTTATTTTCTCAATGATGGGATGTTTGAGTTGTTCTATGGTTGGCAATATTGAAGAAGTGACTGAAACAACGGTTGACAAAAATGGATTCGAAGAAGGACACATTATTTGCTTGGTTACGTAACGCAGTGGAAAATAAAGATCCAAAGATTTTTGAAACGGTAGATCAACCAATACTCGATGCTTTGTTTCTATATATGAAAGATTCAATCCCAAATGACGTTTTCCTTGTGTCATCAACAGATAAGACACAGAATCCTCTTTTATTGAAGTATACAAACGATATCAATTTATTAAACGACAAATTCTTCAAAAGATCGAAAGTACTGTTCACTATAAGAAGGATATGTGAATTGGTGTATGACCCAATGAAATATTTTCAAAGGGATCAATTTATTAAGTTTGTTAATTCTTTGGAAAAATGCATATATGTGGAATCTGACTACGATTTCGAATTGAGACAGGGTTTGAACCAATTAGTTGATCAAACCAGATCGTCGTCGAGTTCTTCTTCCTTGTCTCATAATGCTACTGCTACTACTACTATTAACAAAGATATTTCAATGTCACAGATACCTTTTTTGTTGGAGGATGGTGGAGATGGGGGTATAGGAGGAGATGAAGTATCTGAATTAAGGATAAAAAGAGAATACAATGAGTTTTTAAGAGAAATTGATTCTGTGATGAGTGTGAATTATGAATATGAGGATGATGAAGATATGGAGGAGTCTGTTGGGGATATAACCAGAAATGAGTTAGAATACGATGAGGAGGAGGAAGATGATGATGACTATGTGGAGGGAGAAACGTCAAGTGATGATGATGAGGAGGAGGAGGAGGATGAAGAAACAGTAGATGAATAAGTATATAAGTGAATCTTAAGAAAATTAGTTCAAATAAGTAAATAAATAAATAAATAAATAAAAACTTAAAATTATATATAGCTTTTAAAAAGAATAAGAGTGAAATTTAAAAGTTAAAAAAAAAAAAAAATAGAGGAATAATAGTAGTGGAAAAAGAAGAAAACAAGAGAGAAACAGAGAGTAGGTTGACGTAGACGAGAATTGTTAATATGAATATTCATAAGTTGTTGCTATACACAGGGATTTTGTTGAAGAGGATAGAGAATATATTTGAGGTAAATTGAGGGGAGGGGAAAGTTAACAAGAGTCAGACAACAGGTTTATTTAAAACGTACATTAAAAAAAAAAATAATAAAATCACCATCTCATCATAGACATATCATTTCTTATTCTCATGTAATCTAACAGATCTTCTATTTGGCCCATACCTGCAATAGCGACATCCTGATCCCATAACCTCTTATTAGCCCAAAGTTTCAAATCTCTGACAGTAACTTTATTAATATCGGCGAATATTTGATCAAGTGATTGATAATTTGGATAATTTACAATGAAGTCGGCCCAGTTTTCAGTACCAGAGAATCTTTCAGCTAAAGAAAGTTTCAGCATGGCTTTACCTCTCTCCAATTCGGTCTCAGTGACAGATACAGATAATCTGTTCCATTGTTTCAAAAGGAAATGAATCAAATCATCGATACCTGACACATTGGAAGTACGAGTGACCATCCCCCATAGACCGGAATCTCTATGAGATAATTGGAAGTGTCTGAAATTGTCACATAGGCCATACTCTTGTAAAGTGTCCAGCACTTTAATACCTTGTAATCTAGACCTAGGTTCAAAGGCGTTGTATTGACCAAAGATGGATGCAGCCACTTGAGAGGCCAATTGGTCTGGACTGTCGATAGGTTCACTTTCCACGGCGATAGAGATCCATGCATGTGGCAAAGTGTCATCTCTTAATCTGACTTCACTTCCAATAAATTTAGATTTCCCCAAAGATGAACTGTTATGAGTATATTTACCCCTTGAAGAGACTAAAGAAAACACTTGGTCAACTGTTTCTACTATAGACTCGTGAGATTGGTCAGTGACTTGTGGACCAGAGACTAAGACAGATAAGTTGTCTGTGTTATTGAACTTTTCCTTAGCGAATTTGAATAAATCATCTTTAGTCAAATCTGAGACGGTATCTTCCGTGCCTAAAAGTGGTAATCCTAATGGAGTGTTTTGGAACGCAGTTGAATAAAGATGTTCAATGACTGCTTTATGCTGTTGTTTATTCTCTTGATAAGAGATTTTATCTATGACTTGTCTTTTCAGGATAGATAAATTGTTTGAATCAAATATATTAGTTTGTGAATTTAAGATGTTTGAATATAAGAATTGTAAAGAGTCTGTTAAAGAGAGTTGTCCATTTAAAGAGAAAGTTTGAAAATCACGATCTAACTTGGAAGATAAAATGGTACCATTTGAATTAGCCCATTTATTTAAAGTTGGATCATTTTGATAATAGTGAGACCAAATATAAGATACACCATTATTATAAGGTGTTTCAGAAGTGACACCTGAGTTTTTAACTAATAAAGTAATCCTATTATTATTATTATTATTATTTCCAGTTTGTTGGGAATTTGTGTAGATAGATATACCATTATTGAGTTTAGTATGTTTAGTAAGAGTGGCATTTGATACTTGGGTAGCTAATCCACGAGACAAATAGATCGGTTTAGATAGATAATGAATTCTTAGCATATCGGACTAGAGTAAGTGGTAGTATATTTTCAATTTGATGTAACTTGACGTGATTTTAATTGGGGAGCTAGCTAAGTAACAATGTTGGAAATTGTTCCTTTTATACAAAGAATAAGCATTCCAAGAGTGTTGTATATAAATGAAATAATACAAAAAGAGTTAATAATACGATTTCTTACTCTCGACAGGGGAATGGTTATGGCATCGAATTGATTTGAATATTTTATTTTATTCTATTCTTTGGGGGGGGGGGGGGGGGTTCAAACTCAAATCTCCGTGAAATTCCCTTTAGTCATTTTTTTCTTCGGACTATTTGTGTTTTTCCCCATTGGTTGAGACAGAAAAGTTAGGGTTTGTTTTTGTTTTGGAAACTTTTCCTCGATTTTCTTGTGGAAAACTTAGGGTTTGGCAAATTCAGAGGGAAAAACAGGAATTTGTTTTCCTTGCCCTAATTTGCTTGGTTTTTTTTTTTTTTTTTTCCTTTGAATATCAGTTTATTAAAGTGATTGAACTAGTTGTGGCAAAGAATGAATAAAACAGATAGATACAAAGAGTGGAATTATACAGTGTGTTCATAGTGACACTAATTTGTTTTAATAGTTTCTTTTCTTCTACTGGCTAGTTAATCCTTCCTTCTAGTTAAATATTCCATCCAACTATATACAAAACTACTTGCTCTTTATTTTGTTGTTGTTGTTGTTGTTGTTGTTTACTATTTTTTGAATAACTGAAAAGAGAGGGGAGCCCCAATAATAATAGTTAATAAAAGAAGAAACAATGTCTACAGAATATGATAATTCAGTGAAACATACCCCTATAGAACATAAATTCAATCCCTACAGTGACAACGGTGGTACTATTCTAGGTATCGCAGGTAAGGATTTCGCCGTTCTAGCCGGTGACACAAGACACACAACAGATTACTCTATCAATTCAAGATACGAACCTAAAGTGTTCCACATCGGTGACAATCTCTTGATATCTGCAAATGGGTTCTCTGCGGATGGGAATGCCCTAGTTAAAAGAATCCAAAACTCTTTGAAGTGGTACCATTTCGATAATAACGACAAAATGATGACTGTGAAGACAATGGCAAGGAACGTGCAACATCTATTGTACGGGAAAAGGTTCTTTCCTTACTACGTTCACACTATCTTAGCTGGTTTAGATTCAGAGGGACGCGGCGCAATCTACTCTTTCGATCCTGTTGGTTCATATGAAAGGGAACAATGTAGAGCGGGTGGTGCTGCTGCGTCTTTGATTATGCCCTTCTTAGATAATCAGGTCAATTTTAAGAATCAGTATCTACCTGATTCGAATGGTAAAGTGAAACGTCCAATTGAGGATTTAGCATTGGATGAAGTCATTAAATTGGTACGTGATGCCTTCACTTCTGCTACTGAAAGACATATCCATGTTGGTGATGGGTTAGAGATCCTTATTGTCACAAAGGATGGTGTTAAGACTGAATTTTATGAATTGAAAAGGGATTAGATTATTTATAAACATAAAAATATGTAACATAAAGAAGGATATATATATATATATATTTAATACTCTCGTCACTGTTTAGGTTTTTTTTTTATGGAAACTAATGAGGTAACTCGAATTTGGCTGATTTGATGACTTTCTTATAATAAATATAGAAAAAATCACTGTATAATAAAGTCTGTAAGATACCTGCAGTAATGGCAATATAGTCCCATTTTCCCTCACTGTAATATCTCCAGATCCAATTGAAAATGTATAAGAACCTATATATCCCCAAGGAGAAAATATAATGTACAGTCAATGATTGTGCTTTACCCATCTTACTTAACATAAATAATTGTGGTAAGATTGCTACACTTTCCAACCAAACAGAAAAACTCCATAACAATTCCAATACAGTAAATGTATGGTGGAATATCAACGACATAACTAATGCGCCAATCAATAGGAATTGTATTTTAAACGTATCGTTCATGATCATTTCTTTATAAGCAATAGGATTTTTCTTTTGGAAACTTTGAATTAACACAACGATATACACAGATGATCCAATGAAGAACAGTTTCATTAAAGTGTTGTATAATGAGACCCAATGGAAGGTCAATAGATCCATGTAACGTGTCAAAAACACCAAAGCATAGAGTACTTGTGTCTTTAATGATATACCGTCGATAGCAATTGTGGTGGTCACAGTATGAATAAGGATTCCAATACTAGCTAAATGAGACAAATCTCCTAATATTCTGAATATATTTATCATTCTTTATCGCTGATTCCCTCTATTATCCGATAATTGTTACAGATGTACACAAAATAAGTACATATATATATATATATGCCTCTTTGTTTAAACAAGAAAAAAAAATCTTGTGTAACCAATACAGGGCCTTCTTAATAATGAATGTAAAGAATTCAAGAATTTCGAGTTTTACATCAAAAAACAAAAAAAAAGAACCATTAAAAGTTTACCGCAACAAAGAAAAGTGGGAAAGGCTAGTATTGGGAAATAAAGTAACTTTGCACGGAGGATGTCGTGAATGGTCATGTGACACGTACCATTTTAACTGTGAATGAAGTGGTTTACAAAGGTTAAAGACAATCATGAACTTCAGAGTGGTATCAGTTTAAGAGTAGAGTTAATCATCTCAAACTCTTGTTGGCTCTTCCATATTTCCCCGCTTTGCCCTTTTTACCCTTCTGTATTTTACATATATATATATATATGGTAATGTGTGTATTTTCAAGCAAAAGTATTACTCACTAATATAAGCACAGATTGATTTCTAATATATATATATATATAATTATATAATTATAGAAGGATGGACAGATGATGAATGATATTATATAAAATAACTATATATTTATTTTCTTGTTTCTCTTTTGTTTTTTTTTTTTTTTTTGCTTTACATCATATTTGTAAATCTCTTAAAATTCACTTTGACCATGAATTTGATATTTCCCCTCTAAGACATCTTCCAAAATACCAGCAGAAGCAGCAACAAGACCTAAGAAAGGTTTTGATGGGTCTAAAACTTTAGAGGTATATTCTGGATGATATTGTGTAGCAACGTAGTATGGATGGTTTTTCAACTCTAAGATTTCACAACGGTTGTGAGTTTCATCCTTACCAACAAAGATAAGGCCATGAGCCTCCAATTCATCCACAAAAGCAGGGTTAATCTCGTAACGATGTCTGTGTCTTTCTTCCACACTCTCTTGGTTACCGTAAAGTTTCCTAATAATGGACCATTCAGTATCTTCCTGGAAATAAGTTGGTCTTAAACCTAATCTCATGGTACCACCCATCTTTTCTTTATCAATCTCAGGCATATAGATAACGACCTGATCATCTTCTGGTAAGTCACTGACGAATTCAGTGGAATTACCATCCTTCTTATTTAACACATCACGAGCAAACTCAATAGTAGCGATCTGTAAACCAAGACAAATACCTAAATATGGGATTTTATTTTCACGTGCCCAACGAGCAGCCAAGATCATACCTTCGGTACCACGGACACCAAACCCACCTGGAACTAAGATACCGTCGGCTGTACTGACTTTGTTCCATGCTTCATGGAACTTTTCTTTATTCAATTCTTGCATTTCAGGTTCCAAATCGGTAGCTTCAACCCATTCGATTTCTAAGATACGACGGCATTGCATAGAAGAATGTTCTAAAGCTTTAATGACAGATAGGTATGAATCCTTCAAATGGGTATATTTACCGACAAGAGCGATCCTAACGACTTCCATGGATTCATCGAAGTTACTTGTAGTGGCTTTCCATTTAGCTAACAAGTTTTCACCTCTTGAAATATCTTCAGATGACAGAGTGATATCATTCAAATGTAATCTAGTATGTAAGTAGTCTATCATTTTCTGTTGTAGCAATAATAATGGGACGTGGTAAGTGGAGTTAACATCATGGACATTGACGACTTGTTCAGGACCCACATGACAGAACATGGCTATCTTTTCAATGGTGGCTCTTTCTAAGACCTCAGAACATCTACATGCGATCATGTCAGGGATCAAACCAAGCGATCTCAAGTCCTTGACTGCGGCCTGAGTTGGTTTTGTCTTTTGTTCACCGTGGATCACTGGGACTAAAGAGACGTGAATTAAAGCAAAGTTTTCTCTACCGACTCTGAATTGGAATTGTCTTAGGGCCTCTACGAATGGAGCACTTTCGATATCACCGACGGTACCACCCAATTCGATGATACAGACATCAGGTTCTAAGCCAGTGTCATCGACAGGGATCTTAGATACACGTTCGATCCACTCTTGGATGGCATTAGTCAAATGAGGGACGATCTGAACAGTCTTACCCAAATAATCACCTTTTCTTTCTTTAGCAATAACATGAGAATAAATCTTACCGGTAGTGATGTTGTGATCTCTAGTTAAAGTGACATTTAAGTATCTTTCATAATTACCTAAATCCAAATCTGTTTCACCACCATCGTTCAACACGAAACATTCACCATGTTCTAATGGGGACATTGTACCTGCATCGATGTTCATATATGGATCGATTTTAATAGAGGTAACTTTTAAACCTAGAGTCTTTAAAAGCATACCGGTTGAAGATGCAAGAACACCTTTACCAATACCAGAGATAACACCACCAGAGACGACGACGTATTTCATTTTTTCTTTTCTATTTCTCTATTTTGTTGCGATAAGAAACTAACTGATATGATCACTTAGAGTGGATAATATTAGCAAAAATAAAAATATTTAGAGTATGAGAAGGGAGGGAAATGAATAAAATGATGGAATAAAAGCAAAATGCAATTGGCCCTTGTAGATATAAATAATACCGGGAAGAACTGTAAAAATTAAAAATAAAATTTGTAGAAATATAAAAGAGATATAATGTACAAGATAAAACGATAAATAAGTATTCTTTCTTTCGAGAGAGAAAGAGAGAAATACGGCAGTAACACTGACTCTCTTTAACTTAAAATACTATAAATCTGAGAACTTTAATCTCATCATTTCATCAGATGTTTCTTTAAATATTTGAAGAAGAGAAAAAAAAAAGTAAGAAAAAATTTTTTTTTCATTTTGGTGATGAGATGAAAAAAAAAGAAACGACAAAGTACCTAGCCTGATGTGTCGTTTCAGACGGCAAAGGTCCAGAGACGTGTGGCACGTGCTGGGAAGCCAATTCAAAATGGTGTCATTCTCTCCTTTTCAAGTATCCATTCTTCTTGAAAGATGTGTCAGAGCTGTGATAAGTTCGACTAATGTAGTGTTTTCTCTTTCCATTTGGATATCTACATCTGTTGAGTATGATGATGGAGCTGTAAGAGGATCATTGTTGTTGTTGTTATCACTCCCCACAGTATCTCCACTTGTCTCCTCCAGAGGAAGGTCTGAAATCAATTGATTTAACTCAGATTTCAGTTTCTCAAATTCCTGACGTCTTTTATTATACTCTTGAGATAATTGTCGTATCGGTTCCAGGGCCTCAATTAATTTGAAATCTAATGAAAAGTTGTCCTCACTTAACTTGATTAGTTCAGACGCCAATCTGTCTTCACTTGTAGTAGATATAGTAATATGATCATCGATATCAGCATTACTCGTAGTAACATTACCTACATTATCTAGTGGCTGAGATTCCTGTAGATTTCTTTTGATAGCTTTCGAAATAGCGATACCTTTCTCCAACGACATCTGCAACATGTGTCTATCTTCCAACCGAGCCTCTTGTTCCCTTGTCAAAACAAAATTTTGACGGTCCTCCTTCGTCAAATACAATTCATCCAAAGCTTTCAATAGTTGCAAATGGACCTCCACATGTCTTCTTTCCAATTGCCTCACTTTTTCTAATTGACCAGAGATATTATCACTAGTAGTAGTAGCATTCATAACTTGAAGATATATTTTTTCCTATTGAGATACATATATATATATGTATATATATATACATAACACTGGCAATAACAGTTAGAATTGTCTCTCCACCCATTTCACTACTCTTTCAAGTTTCCTTTTTTATTCTTTTTTATTTAGTATAGTTCATTGAATGCTATTACCATTGTTATAACGACAGACACTACCTCATATTTGCGGTACAATATTTACATAAATCATGGATTCAAAGGACACAACAACAATCTCTACAGATCATACAACAATTAATAATGAAAATTCTGCATTTAGAGATATACTGAATGGGTCCATCGCAGGCATATTCGGGAAATTTATAGAATACCCATTCGATACAGTCAAAGTAAGATTACAAACACAAGGTTCTAAAATGTTTCCCACCACTTGGTCTTGTATAAAATATACTTTTCAAAATGAAGGTATAATCAAAGGGTTTTACCAGGGGGTCAGTTCCCCACTTTTTGGTGCTTCTTTAGAGAACGCTACGCTATTTGTTGCCTATAATCAAACATCCAAATATTTGAATAAACATACCAATGTCAAAGAATTGACTAACATAATCATGTCTGGTGCTGTATCTGGTTCCTGTGCAAGTTTCGTACTGACTCCTGTCGAATTGATTAAATGTAAATTACAGGTAGCCAATTTGGACAATAGTGTTCCTAATGGTAAACAAAGGACTACTAAAATATTTCCTACTATATCAAATGTAATTAAAGAGAGAGGTATATTAGGATTATGGCAAGGACAATCAGGAACTTTCATTAGAGAATCAGTTGGTGGGGTTGCATGGTTTGCTACTTATGAATTAATGAAAAGAAAATTAAAGGAAGGGCATCCTAGTAAAGAAAATAGAACATGGGAATTGTTGGTCAGTGGTGCTAGTGCAGGTATTGCTTTCAATGCAAGTATATTCCCTGCAGATACAATTAAATCAATTATGCAAATTGAACATACTTCTATCAAAGACACCTTTATGAGAATTATCACTAAATATGGAGTTATGGGATTCTATCGTGGTTTAGGAATAACTTTAATTAGAGCAATACCTGCAAACGCTACTGTATTTTATATATATGAAACGTTATCTAAATTAGAGAACTGATCATATTCCAAATCTTCAACTTTTCATTTGGTTAGTTCTTATTTTAAATTAATGATAAATATAAAAAAAATAAAGTAAGAGGACACAACAACAATCTTACCCAATATTAGCGATCTTGTGGTATCTTACTCTCAAATATTTGTTATGAAGGGTCCAGTATAATCTAACCAGCACATGTAGCTAGTAATCGCTCTGTTACTATAAACTGTCATTGGATCAACATGATACATACACATACATAACACACACACACACACACATATATATATATCTGTTAAAAAAACAGTTTGTACATACGCTTGCATAAATTTATATCTTCTCATATGAAAGATAAGACATTGTTATACTAAACTTTATGTACTTTGCTTTAAATTGCAACTTCTTTTTATTAATTAGCTAAGTAAGAAAAGTTAAAAATTAGAATTTTACAATAAAAAGAGGGAACATATATGATCTGTTTCTTTAGTGAATCCTCATAGATACATATTCATAAAAGTTTTAAAACTGACCACATGTACCCCATTTAAATTAACCCATCCATTGATTAGTCAAAAACAAAACATATAAAATATCTTCAATAATGGAATCATTTAACTCTTTCAGGAAAATTGGGTATGTTGATACAAGCCTCTCCCCTTTCAGATTTCCTATATTCCTCTTTTCCACTATTTAATAATCACTTATATTAAAAAAAAAAGATTTACAGTTAATATATATTGAAATCAACTACTAACAGCAATTAAATTCTCCATCACATCTCTCTAATTTTTTATTTTCATTTACTTTCAGTAAGACAGTAGGTTACTTATTTTTTGGTAGTGCTATCTCTATTTATATTGTAAAAACAATAATTAAATCCAGAAGAGATGCAAAATTCAAGCCACAAGCAATGGTTCAAGACTATGATGGTGTATTAAATCAAGATAGAGACAAGATGATAGCTGACTACTATGCAAACATCGCACAAGTAAAACCTGGGTTCCCACTACCAAAACCTTCTTCAAATAATAATAATAATAATAATGGTCGAGACCTCAATAATAAAAATGAACATACTTTCCAAAGGAAAAGCGAATATGAAGCCGGTGGTGTTAGTGCTGTGACGAGGAAAAGAGGTGATAAACTAGGTTTTTGGAATAGAAGAAGTAATAATAATTAAATCTGTTTTATTAGTTTTCTTCTTCTTTTTGTATTCAATTTTAGGATCAGCCAGAATTTTTATCTGTATATAGTTTTAATAGTTTTTAGACATTACGTAAATATATTTTACATTGGTATAGAGGAATTTCAATGGGAACACAGGAATGAGTTAAACCATATCCGATACCCACACAAAGATACTTTCTTAATTATAAACATTGAACAGTTCATTGAAATTACATATAGCTACACATAATGTTATTATTTTAATATTTATTTCAGTAATAATATAAATAATATTTGAATTTCCATCAAATAAAGAAACCCGGTTAAACAACAACAAGAAAAGGGAAACACACACACATAGACAACTTCCAGTGTTTAGGCTTTCTTATCTTCAAAATAGTCGGCCATTTCCTTGTCTAAATCTTCTAAACTTTTCTTGGCTGGCTTGGGTTTTCTATGATGTTGTCTTTTAGCCAAAATAGCTTTCTTATTTGGACCTCTTTGTCTATTTTGGACATTCCTTTGTGGAACAGATTGGCCTCTTCCTTTAGCTGGCAATGGCTTAATTCTTCTAGATAAATCTTGTTGACTTGCAACGGCCGCAGAAGCAGTAGAAGCACTGACAATAATATTTAATCTTAATCTTGATCTACCGTTATCAATTGGTGCACCATTGAATTTTGCAACAGCTTTTTGAGCCAAATCACCATTCTTGAACGTAATATTGGCCATACCAGTGGACATACCTCTCTCGTTATATGATAATAATACACCAGTAACACCACCAACATGAGTAGAAAAGAATTCCTATACGAATGATCATTATTATCAACAATAATATTATTATCTCAAATAGTATTATTAAAAAAAAAAAAATTGTTAGTCATATATTCATCATGGATTAAATAAGAAATTTCAATGCAACAGGAAAGACATATAGAATAGTTTAATTTTGGAATTTCACCGCATATTATTCTTTTAATTGAAACAAAAAACAACGCAGAAAAAAAAAACGCACAACAAAAGAATATATATATATAAAAATTGATACTTTCCAAACACAAGCTGGAAAAAGGGCCTGAGAGAACCACCATTCCTGATAGTCAGATTTCAGTTAGCGAACTAATGAATTCCATTTGGCATTAGATCAATAGGGTTTCATTAGGTGAAAGAACTGTACACCAAACCTTTTTAATATATGTTTGTACATATACCAAAAGACCCAATACATAAGTAATAACGTGACTTTTTTTTATGATTAATATCTTTTCCTCCCAAAAAAAAAACAAAAAGAGATAACAAACTTAATTGCTCCCTTAAAAAGATAAAAATCATGAAAAGAAACATCACTGCAATAATGTAAAAAAGAACTAAACAACATTATTGTTGCATAAAAATAGATCCTTATCAAAGAAGATAAGTTGAAATTAATCAAGGATTTTTCACATGGAATAAATCCATCTCACCGTACAGTTCCAACAACCCAGTCTATAATCTATGCGGATAATGATAGAATAAAACACAAATGTTGTTAAGTAATGTCAACTACTGGAGGGAATAAAAAAGGATAAAATGATATATCCTTTCCCAAAGTTCAGATGTTTTTGACACCTGGTCTAACCATCTACTCAAGTCTCTCTAAACATTATTCTATAATCCACTTTCAGAAATGCAATTAAAAAACAACAACATGCGAATGTCAGAAAGGAAAAAAATACATTATTTCCTTTCTTACAAAAAGTAACATTCCAACAAAAAAACTATTTCATTCTTTCCCCTTAACTTTATTTTCAAATAAAACTAAAAGAAAATTTGTTTCCAGAAACTAAAAAAAGAAACATACTCTAACAGCATCTTGTTTAATATCTCTTGGCAAACCTTCAACATTAACCTTAACTTGGTGATTTGAGTTTAAAAGTCTAGCAACTCTAGAAACAGCATTAGCTGGTGCTCTAATATGTCTTTGGACAGCTGATCTGCTCACTGGAGCACGGCTACGATGAACATTGACTTGTTTTCCAGCCTTTCTTGGGCCGACCTTACGACGGTTTTGTGATCTCTTGCCGATGATTTCATCTAATGATTTATCTAAGTTAGCAGACATTATCACTACTTATATGTTTAGGTTTAATGAGAAAGGTAAATAAAAGGGAGGAATTTTCAAAAACTTTAGTTCTTTTTACTTGACTTAAACACCTTATTCAATATGGTTAAATAAAAATGCTGAATGTCCTTTTCTTCTGAAGGGGAAAAAATCTTTTACGATAAAATTTTTTTTTTTTGAAACGTTTTAAGGAAACTTAAATTTCCAAAGTTTTTTTATTTTTTTTTGAAAATTTCACCGTCCTTTTATATAATTTTTTTTGTTGAAAATAAGCGAAGAAACTTCGGGAAATTGCAAAAAAAAAAAAAACACCAAAATGAAAATTTCCTTTTAAAGAAAATGAAAATAAAAATAAAAGAAACAAGAGAAAACTGCAAATTTACGTATAAAACAGTATAATTCAGTATTAAATTGATAATTGCAATATGAAAACTATTAATCTATCACCGTACTTTGTTTTTTATTATGCTACATATTACTATTTTATACACTTGAATTGATTGCCATGATATTCATAGAAATTCATCGTCGGAAGTATAAACTATATATGTTTTTTTTTCTTTTTGGAGAGAAGACAAAGAGAACTTACCATCTATCCAATAATCTGACTACATACACTCAACAAAACGTTAATGAACTAAAACCAGAAAAGATAAGCAAGAAAAAAGGAAATACTTCAGTAACAAGAGGATGCTTCAATATTTCTAATCTTTTCTATTTTTCATAATTGTAACCATGCTTTGTAATTGTTTTGGATAATCAAAGATACCAAGCTTAACTTCCATCAATTCTATGTTATCACGTTGTTTTCTATCTTTCAATTGTTTCATCTTCCATGCCAATTTGGATTTTGTTTCAATTAATGTACTTACCGTTTTTTGACAATTAGTATCACCGAACGCTTCAAATAGTTTTGTCCAATTCCAAGGCATAATATCGTTATACGATCTTGTAGGACCACAGATTGCACGCTCTATAGTATAACCATTATTATTCCAAATAAATAACTCAATTGGTACTTGATATCTCAACATCGAGGTCATTTCTTGCACCGTCATCTGTGCAGAACCATCACCTTCAAATAGAATTAATCTTGGTACGTAATCTTTAGAAACTGTATTGTCTGTTATATGGTGACGTGGGTAATCTTGCATTGCAATACCAACACCAAATGCAGCAGGTAGAGCGGTACCAATTGACAAGTAAAATCCTTGTGCAATATATTTAAGTTCACTAGGGAAAACAAGGTCTCTAATGGCAAATGCGATTGAACCTGTCTCTGCAACTACAACATCACCTGGATTGAAAAAAGTGGAAATTGCTTTTGTTAAATAATCCACAGTAATATTTTGCTCCTCAAAATCTGTATTTTCCATGTCTGGATAAACTTCTTGACTAGAATATGCCTTCACATTGGAATCATATTGGAAATGCAAAGATGATGGATTTATTCTTTTAGTTAATTCTTCTAAGATAAAAATAAAATTTATTCCTCTAATTAGTTTTTCAGTATTGGCATCAGTTTCAATGAATCTAATGTAGTCAGGGTGAAATTCAACGATTCTTGCATTTTTCTTGTATTTGAAAGTGTAATGACCATGATTAATTTCGTTGGAATCAACACCAAAATTTAATATAAGGTCACATTGTGAGAACCTTTCAATAACACATGACGCACCTTCTTCACCGTTATAAAGACCCATATAATATGGATTTGATTCATCAATTATCGATTTCCCATTAACTGTTGTAAAATTCCAAATCTTGGTCTGTCTGATGAATGAATTTAGTGCTTCATTAGCTCCATATCTGTCAACAAGGACATCTCCAATGATAGCAGGCGTCTTACTATGGTATATCCAATTACAAATTGTCTCAGTGATCTCATTCACCGCAGTGGCTGATGGTTTATCAATACAATCTCTCATAGAAATACTAGGCTCATTAAGTAAATTATCAGTACTAACCATTTTACTTACCATATCCATAGGAACAAAAATATAACCTGGTTTAGAAAACTTATAAATATCTTTAATAACTTTATCAACTTTATCGCATGCAGTGTTAATATTATCTAACCATTCTGTAGAACATGAAATCTTATCTTTAACCATTTCATAATAAATTTTATGATTTGGACCAACAAAGTTTGAATCCTTTAAACTAGGAACTAAATGATGTATATTTATCTTAGAATTTGCTGTATTAGGTCTTGAATCCCTTTCCCTAGCGACACCAACAATATGTAAAATTTTAACATTTTCTGCAAATGCACCAGCAATACCATTTATGGCACTCAATTCCCCAACACCATAAGTTGTAATAATACACCCAATTTTATTTGAGTAACGTGAAAACCCATCTGCTGCATAGGCTGCATTCAACTCATTACAATTACCGATCCATCTTAATCCTTGTTTAACTAAGGAAGGTTCATAAAGATACTCCAATAATGGCAAATTGAAATCACCAGGAACACCAAAAATTGATTTAGTACCTGCGGAAATGATTCTTTGAAATATATACTGACCTAATGGAATCATTTTAGTTGAACAAGAAGTCCTAGAACCATTATCCACGTTTCCATTTTGATTACTAACACTTTTATTTCCAGATTTTTGTGTACTTGATATATTGTCTTGAGCAGATATTATTGTCATAGCGAATGATATTGTCAGCTTATCTCCAATATGATAATATGTGTTACTTATTCTATTATTATTATTATTAGTGTATTAATATCACAATTATGAATTGGACAAGAGTGGTAAATGACACTTTATTACACTTTTTTTTATAAATTAGGAAATTTTTTCTAATCCCAGTACCGACAAAACCAGTATCTCATATTCCATATACTCCTTTCCTTATATATATTAAAAATTTTAAAAGCATTCGATAACAACTTCGATTCAAATATAATGTTATATGTTATTTTAAATCTAGCATATTCAAAAAACAATAGCTGTCAATAACGGAATTCCGTGATTTACCGTGCTTTTTTTTGTGTCTCCGGCAAGCAAAATTGTACTTAAAAATTTTCTTGCCGTGTTTTCCCGACGAAAATATTAACCGATGTTAAGTCCCTAAGAAATGTTAACCACTTTAAAAAAACAAAAAAAAACCCTCGTAGAAACCCTAACTAATATTAGTACCATCATCTTATTTATTTATTGTTTATCCTAAATGGACATATTCAATCCAGGATTCTGTAACCTTTTTAAATTAATTTATATAGGGTCAGTCTTAAAGTACCATTTCCACTTAATTCTAATGATTAAATAACAACCACAATGAATAACTAATTGTCTTGGCAAATAACACGTCCTTTGTTTACCCAACCCGTACTTGTCTTTGACTTTAAATAAAGTAATATATCTTGATACTCATAATTATTCACAACCGTGTTTTATGCGCTTTCAAATAAAAAAAAAAATAAGATATATTTCTTCTTAAATCCTTCTAATCCAATAACTACTACCCAATAATGTCATTATTTCCTTTTATATGTATATATGTATATATTTTCCTAATATTTTGTCTTGCTTTATTTTACTTACTAAAACAGAAATATAGAAAAAAAAAAAACAGGTACTGAAAAAATGAGGGGAAGATCGATTCTCAATTATACTGAACTCTATTATAAATAGTAGGAACTTAACGTATATACATAATAACTTAAAATATCAAATGTTATTCATGAATTATATGATCACATATATTATAGTGGCTTAAATCGTGTTTATTTTAGCATTTCCCCCCACAATTACATCATTATCCATAATTTATATATAAAGAGGAATTTCTCTATGTTTACTAGTTCTTTTAAGAGATGTCAAAACTATCTGGGTTACAGAGAGATGTTTTACACTCTTATCGTCAATGGATAAGAATGGTTTATACAAAGCCTATAGAAAATAGACCACATTTTTTAAAATATATTCATGAAGAGTTTGACAAGTATAGAACATTGAAAAGAAAAGATTTTACTATAGTAGAATATCTTTTAAGAATCGGTAAAAGAAGATTTCAATTGTTATCTGCGCCAGATGTCAAAGATATTTGCTGATCGTCCATTTAATATTAGCTGTATCTTTTCTCTTTTCATTGTAAATATCATTATTTTGTTCTTATGTGTACAATGTTTCTTTATATATTCAATATATACTTTATTATAATTTATAATGAAATCGAAATTGTCAATCATCAGATTCAAGTTTCTTTGCACATTATCTACTTATATCAGTTTGTGTAATAATGTAAATTCCACAATGTAATTTCTTTCTTTCATGTCTATCATATCTCTTTCTCCCGTCATATCATGTATTAAACTAGGTGTAAATACTAATGCTAAATTATGAAGATTCATCAAATTGAATCTATGATATTGTGAAACCAAATTGATATGTTTTATTATTAGTCCCAAGACTTTTATATTCTCTTCTGGTAATTGTCTTAATAACTTAGTAACAGATTCTTTAGCAAATTCAAATAACTTGTTATCTGTAACTACATTATCCTCTAGAGCTAAAGGGAGTTTTTCAATTAGATTATTATCCTTCACTAAAGATATTAATGGATCATATATTTCAAATGTGAAAACAGGATCTGGTAATCTTCTTAAAAATCTTTTTAAAACATTTGTAACAACATGAACATCATCACTTTCCAAATCTAAATCACCGTTTTCCACATACAATCTTTTTTCTACATCTTCAACCAATGATAGAGATCCTGACTTTCTATAAAGACCTTCTGCTTCTAAGTTTCGTTTATTCGTTTCTATAAAATTAATACATTTGAACATAATATCCGGTACATTCAAATTATTTTGACTGTTGAGACAATATTGATGTAGAGACAAATTATAACAACTATCCATAGAATTTGAAGTGTCTGTAACACTACTATTTTCTCTAGAAGTAACCGATGTTAATGCGACCATACCACCATTACCACTATCATTGATCTCATTATTAATAAAATCTCCACTATTCAACTGTACTTCATTTTGTTCAAGTGTTAAATCTCCACTGTTGACTAATGAATGTGTAGCACTTAAGTTCCCAGTGGTTTCATGTGACGTATTATTAGAACTAAATAATTTCCAAAATTTAGGTTTACTGACATTTAAATTAGTATGAGGTTGTGTCCTTTCGTGCTCTGGACTTACAATGTTCTTCCTAGTAATACTAATACCATCGTTAAATATACCTACATTGTTATATCTCAGCATATTTGTCTTTCCATTAGAATACATTTTTTTTGATTGATTCAGTTTATCAATTTCTTCAATAAGCTCATCTCTTTGATTTCTTAAACTACCAATTTCAATAATCAATTTTTGTTTGGAAACTTCCAGCTCTTTCAACTCAAGTTTCATCTTTCTTAACTTTATATCCATATCATCTATACTATCTACAAATTTATCTTCTTCATCTTCTGAATCGCTTTCAGATTCTTTTGTAGAATTCTTTGATATAACATTTGGATGCTTTGTCTCTGTTGTATTCCCTTTAGTTTTCAAAGTTGAAAATTCCTTTAGTAAAGTGGCATTTTCATTTTTACCATCATTCGTCAAAGAGGGAGGGTTCGTATTAAGACTTTTCGTTTGAGTTGTTTCAAACATATTATTATCCGATGCATTAATAAAACGTCTAGATATAGGAGAGTTAACCGAATGCGTAACCGAACTCGACACTGATTGTGGTATTCTTCTGAACATCGTTTGATTATCTAATGGGGGTGTTCTAAACATTGCTACACCTGGGGTTAACTTAGTTTCGATCCCTCCGTTACTGTTATTTCTCTGATGTTGGTTCCTTGGAGTAGAGAAATTAGTTGAAGACATAACAAGGTTAGTCGGTTGAGTAGTGTTAACACTAAACATCGGTTTAGATTTGTTATAGATTAGTGTATCACTCTTCCCTCTACTTGAGTGACGAGTAAATGTAGCAGATTTTCTATTTGCAGTAATCATATTTTTGTCAACCCCAATATGCATATTGTTTTGGTCATTTGAAACTACACCCCAACCTGCATGTGTATCAAAATTCTCGTCAACTATATTTAGATCATTTGAAGGAAAGTTATGTCCCTTATTTTTCCAATGACTAAAAAAATTTTTGGATTTTAACGACAAAGATCTACCCAATTTCTTCCCACCAGAATTTGTAGTGTTATTACCATCACTTCCACTACTCTTTGTGACGGAATTATTCATATTTTTAGTTTTTAAAAAGTTATTTGATTGATCAGGTGAGGTGATTGCCGTCATCTTTGATCCTTGTTCATGTGCGTTGTCAAAATGCAATGCAAGTCCTTTATTCAATGAAGCCAAATTATGTATCGGACTCTCTTGGAGTATGTCAAATATTTTGGAAGATCTTTTCTCTGTTCTTTCATTTGCACTACTTTTTGAATTTCGCATTGCAGTATTACTTGATTGAACCGTTGACATAGGACTATTTAAAGGTAGATTTATAGCTCTACTGACACTCTCACTCCTTTTATTTAATTCTGGTGTTTTTAATAATAGATTCATATTATTATTATTATTATTATTATTTCCCACCACATCTAATAGACTTGTTTTACTCCTTAAAGAACTATCAGAGGGTATATTATTGGAAGTATGGTTATCTGCAGCAGCAATGCTACTACTTGGGATTGAATTCGTTGGTGTAATCAAATGAGCTCTACTACTTTGCATATTTTGGTTCTCAAGTTGGTCGATTTCTTTGGATTCTCTTATATCATTTGTTATTTCGTCGTTATTATCATCACCACATAAAGAAAGGACATCATTTTGTAAAGTTGCATTCAAGACATCATCTAAAGATACACTTCTAGAATGATTTGCCTTTGATTCAGTAACACTATCATTAGGTGACAACGATACTCTAGATGTATGATCGGGAATTTTTGTTTCAAAGTCCGATAATTTGGAATTAGATACTGATCTTGAATGCCTATGAGCCGAAAGGTTATCAGCATTACTGAAAAGGTAATCATTTTTAGGTCTCATACTCGATCTTTTAGGCAAAAACAAAGATTCTGGAGTATTATCTTTAACCGATGAATGTTCAACCCCTTGGTCTCGTGATACATCCTGCATACGTTCCTTTTCTTCTTGTTTTTTTAATTGTCTATCTTTATATAATCGTCTTTTCGCCAATAATATTTTATGACAATCTATGCAATACAAACCCTTTTTTGTTTTAACATATTTCAGATCATCGATCGATTTTCCACACTTATGACATTTAAAACATTCTTGACAATAGGCTTCATTAGATGATAGTATAATAGCCATATCGTTAATTTGTTTACCACATTTTTGGCAAGTATTGGAACAAGCATCACATATCAACTTGCATAATTTAATGTCATCTGTTTCAGTACTTTGAGGTAATGTAATGAAATTATCATTTTTTTGTAGTTTTTTGTGGCAACGGGAACAAAGGAAACAATCCTCATGCCATTTAAAATCATCAATCTCGCATATTTTACCATTTTTAATATCTTGATGACAATGACAACACACCAACGTAAGATTTTTTGGTTGTTCCTGAGATCCTGTCATTGGTCAAAATGGAAAAAAGAAAAATAATAATAATAATAATAAACAAAAAAATAGAAACTTTAATGTGTTATGTTATTTAAATTCTCAATATTTACAATTTTTTAGTAACGTTCCTTTATCCGTCTATTCTATGTACTTGTTATGTATAATAATTTTATTTTAAAAATGAGATTTCTATCAATTGATCATTAGACATTACAATACTTGTCGATAAGATTAAGAATATTAACACTATTAATGTTGCCACTACTTAGGTTAGTAACTTATTGCAAATGAGCAGTCATTTCAACTTAAACTCAACAAAAGATCTCTAATTTTCACAACAAAAGATTGACTAATTATTATTATTTGAAAATCTTTGCTTGCCTGTAAAACAAATTTTGTCTTCTTCTCTTTTTTTTTTTTCCATGATTTTTAAGGATATTTATTTTTAGACCTACATTCGCGATATATTTCCTAATTAGGTAGTGTGATACTTGGTTAGTATTACACAAATTAAATAGGAAATGAAGGTCCAAAGAGGAAATTAGTTTAACAATAAAAAAATCAATCGCTCATTCTTTTCTTTCGAGTATTGAAATAAAAAAAAAAGAATAAATGAATAAGAATTGTATTGAAGAAGGACAATTCCCAAGGAGACACCAATAGGTGGTTCCATGTAGATGAATCTTAGATGATCTCTTGTATGAACTGAACAATTATTGATTTTAAGGAGTGTCAATACATAAACATTAACAATATAAACAACAACAAAAAGAAAAAAAAGATAAGAAAAGATGTCTTCTTCTGACTCAGCTAGTGTTTCTACAGAGTTTTTAGCAAATATTATTGGAAGGCCAGTGCATGTGAAGTTGCATTCCGGTATGCTTTATACAGGTACATTAGAATCGATTGATGGATTCATGAACGTAACGTTATCATCTACTACTGAACATTATGAGAATAGTAGTAATGGACTTCTTCATAAATATTCAAACGATGTCTTTCTAAGAGGCACTCAAGTATTGTATATTAGTGAAGTTTAATATTTCTAGATATTACATACATACATATACATACATATAAATATAATAGCACAAGAAAACGATGTACTTATAATAATAATAAATAAGAATAAAAGGTTGCATTTATTAATATAGATTGAACTAAAAAAGAATATATATTCAACTTTTATGTATTGTTTACTAACATTTTGAAATACTTTTAGAGAGAGAACAGGAGAACATATGAATTAATATCAACAGAAGAAACAAGTAAAGTATACAAAACAAAGCGACTCATACTCGTATAATAACTATCGTAAAGCATCATGGTACAGAAAACAACCCTTCCGATATTTATTTATTTGTTTGTTTATTTCACTTTGTCTATTTTTAGTGCTCACCACCTTTGTGATGTCTTAAATGGAAATAATAATCCAAAGAATAACTAAAGACTAAAATAGCGGCAATTAAATGTAAAAGAGGTTGGGCACTATCCCTTTGAAAATATTTAGCCTTATACCAATTGATCAAACCAGATGGATTACTATTCTTTGGAGCTGGTCCCTGTGGTAGTGCTTTATAAAAATTGACCATATTGGATACTCTTTTGGCATTTGGAGCTTTAGCCACCTGACTTGAAGAAACAATCTTTGGTGGAATTAAAGTGGTCAATGAACGTCTAAATAGTATCCTCTGCAACATCTTTAGGTATATATAGTTATCGGGATCAAAAATATGAAAATAAAATTATTAATTAAATATCAACACGAAAAATACTATATAAACCAATGGTAATTCAGTGGACGTGATATATCTTGGTCTAGGTATATTAAAAAAAAAAAAAAAAACAAAACAGGAGGGTGCGTTAATGAATATAAGTTCTCTCTTGTTAAGTCTACTCGCTTTCTTTTCTCTTACTTGATAGTTTCCAATTGGTAAATATCAATGATACAGTAAACAAGAGAAAAATGTGATTACTGTATCTAGAAATGACAGTAATAAAAAGAATATAGAGATACCAATTATTTACGAGAGTGGCTTACTTTCTCTTTGTTACTACCCATTTTTTTTCCTCCTGGCTTTTATTTCTACAAAAAAAAAACAAAAACAAAAACAAAAAAAAATACATAGTAAAATCAAAATTTACTGTTTCTGTTCATAACCGAGGAGAGGGGGAGAGGGGGAGAGAGAAATTAAATATGAAGAATTTCTCCTTTTTTTTTCCTTCGATATTCATTGGCTACAATTTATTATACAGATGATAAATAATCTTCAATATCCTTTATGGATAAGAATTTCTCTCTTGGTTTTAAAAACTGTTCCCCGCGTCTACGTTCTTCTTTGTCTATCAATTCCCACTGTGACCAAGTCACATGAGGGATCGAATCAATATCTAGACTCTTTGGATGATGTATTTGCTTATCAGCGTTGGTAGTGACGTTTTCCAACAAATCTGTTAGGACGGTATCTGCCACATCAAATGAATCTTGCATTGTAGATGCTATTACACCTTTACTACCTTTCCTTATCCATCCTGATGCATATAAACCAGGTATTACTTCTCCATTAGAAGAAAGTACACGACCCTCTTTATTAGATATATGATCATTTTGGAATCCAATACCCAATGATTCAAATTCAGGTAACGGTACACCTTTATAACCTAAAGACGTAATCAACAAGTCGATGTTGTAAGTAACTTGTTTATCTAGTTGTGGAACCACTTTATTATCTGGTGTTATTATATTTTGACACAATGTCAATGATTTAATGAAACCATCTGGACCTTTATTTATCCTAATGGGTGTCTTCAAATAATCCAATTCCCATGTCTTGATAACTGTATCCAATGGTTCAAATTTTTGGTAATTTTTTTTAGTCCTTTCATTAAATGGTTTCATATATTCCTCGCATATCTCCACCCGTCTTTTCATCACACGATCCATATTTTGCATATTAGAGAAACGGTACTTATCGAAAAATTTACTGTTAATGACACCTTTAATCCCGAATTTCTCTAACTCCCATAGTTCTCTCAATTCTTTATTAGTGAATTTTGAGTTCAAAAAATCTCTTCTTGCAATCAATTTAACATTTTTAACATTACATTGACGTAAATGGTTCAATGCAATCCTAGAGATATCAGTACTATTCCATTTTGTATTAATTTGATTAGTTAACAATACACGGGTTAAATCCAATGCGACGTTCCCATTACCAATAATACCGACATTTTGAACTTTGGACCATGGGAAATCATTAAATTTGGAAGACATAGAGTAGTCAAAATGTCCATTATACCAATTAACAAACTGTCTGCTTGTGAAAACACCATTAGCAGTGTTGTTGTTGATGTTTTCTTCACCTGGAATATTCAATCGTTTGTCACCTTGACAACCGTAGGTAAATATGACAATATCTTGATTGTCTATTATATGTTTCAATTTGATAAGTGGGCCACCTACAGCGACACCGCCAATGAATTCGATAGTATTTTGTTTTTGTTGTTGTTGCTTAAAACAAAGTTCAAAGGTGTTTTCACAATTTTTAACCTCTGGATGATCAGGTGCTACACCATACCTACTTAAACCGAAGGGTACAGGTAATTTTTCCCATAGATTTATATGGACAGGAACAGGAGATTTCCTTAATAATCTATAGGCAGTATAAAAGCCAGCAGGACCGGCACCGATGATTGAAATGGTCCTTTTCAACATTTATTAGTGTATATGGGTAAAAAAGGGGAAAAAAAAAGTTGTCTTTGTAGATAAGGAACAATTGTACATCCTAAATAGGGTAGAATGAAGAGAGAGCTGTGTCAAATACTACTTGTATATAAAGTTTGTGTGTGTGTGTGTGTGTTCAGAAGGTCTAATCTAATCTAATCTAGTCAGATTGATTGATTGTTCGATGAATAAAACCACATCACATTATTATTAAGTAATAAGAGATCGAATACTTTGAAAAACCCGAACAGACGGAAAATAAAAAAGAGAGAGAAACAAAACAAAACAAACCAAAACCAAAACCAAAACCGGGACAAATGTAAAGGATTCCTTGAACAGAAATACAGAGGAAATGAAGAAGAAACAAACACTTTCAAACAAATACACCAATATATATATATATATATATAACAGTATTTAAATGATATCAAATACACACACACACACACACAAAACAGACAAAGAGACACCAACCCACGAAATATTCATCGACTCTTTAATTTAATTTAAAACTTTTCATATGCTTTCTTTCTTTGGTATCTGTTGAACAAGATTCTGTGAAAAAAAAAAAAGTTAAAGCCTACAAATATAAAAAGGCTAATCCTCTGAATATATGATAAGCCTCATTTTTCTAAAAAAAATATAGAAGCTACCAGATATGAGAATCTTGTGTGTACTGCAAAACCATAAATATATATATAAAGAAGGTAAATCTGAGTAATATACTAAAAATAAGAAGTCAGGAGTTTTAAGCATAGTTATTAAGATGTGTATAGTAGATATAAGATAAGTAAGCAAAAAAAAAAACATAATGATAAAATTCCATAGTGTCTACCGAAAGTACTCAAACTAACAATCCTCAAGTCAACATTCAATCCCGTAATGAATATTCTCGTTCTTTACAACAACAACAACAACAACAACAACAGTGGCACTAGCATATTTAACTCTCTCGGCGGCTATTTTCTATTTTCTATCTTATTTTCATTTTATTTCCTGTTTGGGCAAAAAATGAAATTACCGTTTGTGTTTGTTACAACGGGGGAAGGGAAGGGAAGGGATGATCTAGAAGAACATCTAATCTCTATTCTGATATTGAATATATATATATATAAGAATAATAGTGGCGGTTGCTGGAAGAATAAATGAACATATAAGTGAGTGGCTTTCCAAGTAAAAAAGAGCATAATATAACATAACATAACATATATAGAGATATAGATAGTATGAAAACTGGGTTCGTATCTAATAATTTACAATATCTTTCAAATGTAAATCATTGTGATAGAACTATCGAAGACTCTTTAAAGGATTTAGAGACTTTTGTCGTATCTTCTACTAAAAATATACATCATTCCCATCTTTCATCAAATGGCAGTAATGATTATAAAATAACTTGTCAAATAGATTCAAATAGTCCTACCATTGAATGGTCAAATAAGTATAATAATAATACAAATTATTCTATTCCAAGAAATGTCCCATATTCAAATGGGTCACCTCAACAAATAAATAAATTAAATGAATTTTCTATTCCTATGTGTAATTATAACCTGTTACAAAATATTTCTTCTCCCTCTTCAAACTATGAAAATGTCTGTATGAGCAATAAATCTGTAAAAAGTTCAGCTATCATCCCTACATGGATCAATATCCCTGAAAATTCTAAATTTTTTATCATTAAATCTAATAATTTAGAACATATTAAAAAATCTTTTTATAACAGTATTTGGTCTTCTACACATTTTGGTAACAAACGTCTCTCTGAATCTTTCCAAAATTTAAATACTCATTTCAACCATTTATCTAAATTATTTTTATTCTTTTCTGTTAATGGGTCTGGAAAATTTTGTGGTGTCGCTGAAATGATATCCGATCTAAGAAATGACTTGGATACAAGTATTTGGTCAAATAATGAAAAATTCGGTTTGGCTTTTAAAGTACGTTGGGTCATCGTTAGAGATATTAATAATAAATTCTTGAAAAAGTTTTTATTACCAAATAATGAAATGAAACCCGTAACTTATTCAAGAGATACACAAGAGATACCTTTTCTCATTGGGAAAGCAATCTTGAAATTATTTAAATCACAAAATTGGGATATTGATGAAATTACATCCTTCCTAGACAACGATTAAAAACAAGAACATACCATTTTACGCCTTTTTATCTTGAACATCGCTATATATATATATATACCACACAAAAATACCAACACTACTATTCATATTCTTTTTATATGCACATCTATATTATATACTTAAATCACACACACACACACACACTATATTAACCCGTCATATAAATTTAATGCACCTATAATTGCTGGATCCACTTTAGACCCCTCTTTAAATTCGTCTAATGTAATATATCCATCTTTGTCTCTATCCATAAGCCTAAATATCTTATCAACACGCAGCTCCGGTGTAGCTTCATCGTCATCCAATTTCACCATTGATCCCATCATTTTATAAACACTAGTCACAATCGTCAGCATCTCATCATACGTTATATATCCATCGTTATTTATATCATATAATTTAAATGCCCAACCTAATTTCTCCTCTAATGTTCCTCTTGAAGTTATACTCAACACTTTTATAAACTCTTTGAATTCAATGAACCCATTATTATTTTGATCAAATACCGTAAATAAATGATTGGCAAAATCTTCCGGGGACCCAAATGGGAAAAATTGTTGGTATATTTTGACAAAATCCTCTCTTGTTAAATATCCATTTGGACAATCTCTCAAGAAACCCTTATGCCATTGCTGGATCTCTCTTCTATCAAAATACGTAGATTGTTTTAAACTTGTCAGATCATCTTTAGAAAGTTTGGACGTTTTGGATCCCATATTGACTGACCTTTTTTTTTTTTTCTTTGTTCTCCTCTCTCCTCTCCTTTCTTTTTAACTGTTTTAATATTCCTTAAACCGTTATTTATAATACAGATTTAAATATGTGATTTGACTCTAAACGTTTTGACACTCAAGGACTGTGTCTACAATACTTCCTTATTTTGTAACTTTGCTTCATATTTATTTTATTTTTTTTGTTCCATTTCACTCCGCTTCATCTCTTTAAAAATATTTTTTTTCCCCGATAGGTAAAATTACATATAAAAAGTAATCGCATAAATCAAATAAAATTCTATACCCATATATATAGAAAATATCTCTGCATGTACATGGTTTAATTATTGACTTGGACCAAGGAGTTAATAAACATCAGAAACACGTTATCGTTAAGCAAAAGTATATACATATACTATACAAATTTTACATAGAAATAAAACAACAAAAAAAAAAAAATACAGAGAAAGAAAGAGAGAAAGGATAATAACAATTACACTTTTGAAAATATTTCAGTTAAAAACCCTGCCTTCCCATATTTCTCAATATAATATACCTGTAAAGTTTTGTCCATGTATATATTATGTTTGGTCTTGTTCACTTTTTTAATTCTATTCACATACGCATTTACAAGGGAACGATTATTATCATCCCATGTATTACCACATGATTCCCACCAAAATGTGCCTGCTAATCCATTAGACTTAATATATTCACTTTTGACAATAGTGGACTCGACATTATCATAACCAACTAACGTCTTGCTTTTCATATCTACACAATATGCTGCAACATGATCAGGATCAAACATTTCTTTACTATTACGGATTGGTAATTGATTATACAACCAAATTCCAGGTTCTCCCTCAGATTCACCACCAACACCTTTAAAATTTTTCCCTAAGAATATACTTGCATCATCAACTGGTATTGATGAAGATGCTAGTTTTGGTACTGAAACTTGAGTGAACCCACGGCCATACATAGCCATTCCTAAAACCAATCTAGAAGGAGGAATGCTATATCGTTTCCTCATGTACATTATAGCTGAATCTGCATTCAATGATGTCCCATCATTAGATTTAGAATCATGTTTATATTGTACCTGTAACCCATTTTTGTCTTGTCTCATATTACCGTAAAGATTACAATGCAATCCTGTGTGTTCCGACCATTCGCCATAATAATCGTATGTCATCATATTCCAGAAATTTAAATATGGATTCATCTTATCGATTAATAAAATCTTTAATTTTTCTTCAAATGCAGGGGCTGCTACTGAGAGATGGAATCTATTACATGGCTGACCCCATATTGAACTTTCCAACCCATTCAACCTTGATCTTAATCTTCTCACCATTTCAAGATACTTCTTAGGTTCAACCCCATCATCATTAGGGAACTCCCAATCCAAATCAATTCCATCAAATCCATATTTAAACATGGTATCAACACATGATTCAATAAATAGGTCCATTTTCTTTTCATTTCTAGCTAATTTGGGGAATGTGTCTCTGTTTGACCAGCCACCTACTGACATGATTGTCTTAAACCCCTCATTCCTTCTCTGGAAATAGTCCAATTTCAATTGGAATAACTCCCCGACACAGCCATGTGATCTAACTTTACTATTACTATTATTATCATTATATTTTATAGTCATTTCAAAATCTGACCATGTGTCACTAGATTTAATGCGTCCAGTCTTGGAATCTATTATAAAGAAAGCATAAAAAACATGAGATATTTGGTCGAGGTTAATATCATGAGGGAAATGAGAACGTGGTTTATATGGGGACCAATTCGAATAGTATACTCCTGAGATATAACCTTCTTTATTTACGTCTCTATCTTCAAGTGGAACAAGGGGCAACTCGGATTCATTTTGTGGTTTGTCGTTGTGGACTCTTTTCTTAAAGAAACACATTTATTTATTTATCAATTTATTTATTTGTTATGGAAGGAAAAGATTTTGAGTGCTTGTTTCGTGGTAACTACGTGATGTGTAGAGAGGTTCTTCTTGAAAATAAACAAACAACCAACCAAAAAAAAAAAATTCTTCTTATAATGTAGGCATGTTCCTTATATATTATGATTTAAACTTTAAACATTTGCAAAAGTAACCCATTTTAAAAAAAATTCTGATATAAGAGAAATAGCAATAGATGTGATAATAATAGCAATGTTGACAGAAGACATAAATATATTATAGAGTATGATATATATATATATATATATATATAAATGTCAATCGAACATGAGTAAGAATAATATACGCTTTGTTGTCTTAGGTAGTAGCCATATCTTACTTTAATTTTTTGGTTTACGAACAGCACAACCAAACTGGTAAAGGATAATATTATCTAAATCCCAAATACCATTCTTAGCAAATACATCGTTGTGAATCAATCGTAAAGCTTCCTCCTTTGTATCAGCCACGATTTGTAAATGAGAACCTGCAAATGTACGTTCTCCACCTGGAACAGTTGGTTCATTGTAAATAGCACCAGCACACACTATTTTGCCTTGTTCTACTAAAGGTGGAATCCCTGCTAAATGTTGTGGTCTACAGGTAGATCTATCAGAACCTGGCTTATCATAAACTATAGCAACCCACTCAACCATTGTTGTATTTATCTCTATTTTGATACTTCTATACGTTTATCGATTAATTGAGTTATTAGATACTCTAATATTATGCCTATTTTAGAAGCATTCGTTAAATAAACGATAGTATAGTACAGAAGACATACAAAGAGCACTAAACCCATCCTTTCATTAACCCCAGGTTACTTTTCCTTAGCATAAGTTTATCGAATCAATTTATTTTTTCTCTCTGGAGGAAAAGAAGAACATAAGGAAAACAAAAAACAAAAAAAATCTTAAATATATCAAATGAAGGTGAAGATTACACGCTTTCTATAACCATTCCTCATTCTACTAAATCTGGTCAAAGGAAACACAATGATAATTAGGTGAGTAGTGTTAAAATAGACATATGAAAATTTTGGTATATGACTAATGAAGAGCAACGAACTGGATGATACAGTAAAACAATTCTCAGGTCTACAATTGGAATCTGGAAAGGAAAAACCTGTATCTATACCCTTTCGCAAATTTAAAAATATTAGCCCCAATTGGAGTGTGTTTCCCAAAACGTTAGATCCATTCTTCCAAGATAGTAAAGATGTGGCTTTATATTCAAATGGCAAATTATTTACAAGTGAAGACAGGTTCACAAAATCCAAAATCCCCGTATTAAATGAGGACATTGCACAATTAGCCAAAAATAGTTCTGTATCTAAGTGCAAATCACTGATTAAACCTTATATTGGATATGATTTATTTGAATCGTTCAGTGGAACCATCCCACTAATGTCCGACGATTTATTGAATACTCCATTACCTTGTTTTGAATATATAATGGATTGGGAAACAAAATATTGCAAAGAAAATAAACAATATGGTCAAGATTATAAGTATGTGATAATATCGGCAAGACATCATATTATTGATATGGCAATGACTTTATTTGATTATAACAAACCTCGACACCATAAATGGAATTGTGTTCTTTTGAAGGGGAAATATATTGTCCTTTCAATGGATACAAATACTGTCCGAAAAAATAATATGATAGACCCTTCCAAGATGTCCTTAATGGATCAGAAGAGATGCAATTCTGGATTTGTGTTTGAAAACTTGTTGACTGGGGGAAAGGTGAATAGTAATATTGCCAATAATGTTGATAATACTATGACCACCTCATACGTTTTTTCCATAGTAGAAAACAAACTGGATGATGACGTTCTACTTTTATTAAGAAGTGAGATAGATGCGTATAATGATCAGACTAAGTCGTATTCGGAGTTGAAATGTTATAGTCCGTTGTCAATGGGGAATGTGTATCATAGACACAAGTTATTGAAAACATGGATTCAGACACAATTAATACCCAATTGTGATGTTATTATTGGCACAAGAGAAAGCTATAGCGGGTTATTAACGGATATTAAAGAATATAGTAGAGAAGAATTCAGTAGAAAATTGAATAATCCTAATTCTAAACTGAGTCGTAAATACAATTTGAATGTGGCTAAGGAATGGACTAAACATTGTATAAAATCAATTGTAAAATTAATTGATATAATTGTCACTCGAGAACAACGTAACGACGTATCATCAAAACCACAACCATTTCAATTGATTATAGATAATAAATGTAATATCTCAATAAAAAAGTTGCATAAGATTCCACCAAATTTGCATATCCCAGAACAATATTTATAGGAAGTTGTGTGCTACAATTTTTCAATAATCAAAAATATAGATGCACGAATATATATAAACTACATGGTTACACATAGGTACAGATGTATGCATTAAAATTTTCGAACTGTTGTTTCAATATCTTTGGACTTCCCTTTTTTGTTTTTTCCTGGGCACATTGTCCTTTCATAAGCTCTTTTTTTAATGCATTCACAGGTACTAGTATACTAATTAATAAGATATAGTTTCATTTGTTCAAATTTAATAACATCCTTATGTTGCCATGTCGTCTTTACCTACAGTAATTAAAATTAGCAGTTTCCAGTTTTTTTTCATCTTTTTCATTTTTTTTTATTTTTTTTTAAATTTCAGTTAATTATATAACATTAAAAGTATGAAGATTTAATAATCATTATACAACAGCGTAACTCCAGTTTCTTAGATCATCCTACTGTATACTGACTTTTATAAATATCAGAGACCTAAAATGGCTTAGCTTTAAAGACTATACCCATTTTGTTTTATCGATCTATTGTTTTTTTTTCCTGTAAATAGAAGAATGTTGGTAATAGAATATCAATATAAAGACCATGATGGAACCATAGTTCATATTGCCAATCCATTGAAAGACAGTCAACCAGTAAGTATTGGTCGTTCAAACCAAAATACATTATGCATTAAAAATGATCGAAGTATATCACGTAAACATATTCAATTTGAATGGGTAGGATCGAATAACATGTTTCATATTAATAATTATGGTAAAGTCACAATGTATCAAGGCAAATATTTAAAAGTTGAAGAGTGTATACCATTAAACGTTTCAGATATTAAATTCCCGTTAATTTTCAAATTAGGTACTTTACCTGTACAAGTCTCTATAAAAAAGATAAACTTACAAATAATTGAAACAAGGGGATTAAAGTTAGAATCTATCAATGATCAATTGAGATTATATGATATCAATATAAATACAGTGGTTAATTTCACTTATGAGCCAGATATGTATTCTTATTTGATTGAAGATGAAAATATCAATCCCTTAACTAAATTGTCTGTGGCAATAACCAAGATCCCAATTGTTTCCAAAAAGTTTATCTTTGAATTGTTAAATGAGTTGGGAAAACAATCCATTAATTTTAGCATTTTCTTTGCTACTTTAACAGAGCGAACCAAGATAAAACAACATGGATTCATTGAATCAATTAAAGGATTTAATATGCTATATTTAAATAAAGAATATGATTATGAAAGGGACTTATTAAATAAATTGAGCGAGATTGTTAATAAATTCCAGGGATCAATAGAGATATTTGACAACGATGAAATTTTTGAAAGATACTTACAATTAAGAAACTCGTTGAAACAGATAATAATTTTAAAGCATCCACAAAGGATAGTAAACCAAAGAATATTAACTTTATTAGGCGGTGAAAATAATCAAAGCGATGGGATAAAGATCTATACTATAGATGAATTTATTGACAAATTAAGAGTGGAAACTATTGAACAAATATCTGTTAATTATTTAGAATTAAATCATGAATATGATATTACCAAGAGCATGCAAGGTGAATCGAATAATAATGTTTCAGAAGTCAAAAAGGCTACTAGATCATTAGAAGAACCAATTGAACAGAGTCCCATCCCAGTTAAGAAAAAAAGATTGACTAGAAGAAAGATTCAAGCGTTAAACCCTTTAGATTTTTTTGTGGGAGGATCACAGGACAATCAAACTATTGGATTTGTAGATACTATAAATCAAAATAATAAAGTTTTAGAAAGTGGACATGTTGATACAAAGCCTTCTGAAATAAGTAAAAGTGTAATTTCACAATCACTAGAAAACCATATATCTACATTGAAAAAGGACGAAGATGAATACAAAATTGTAAAGAATGGATTGGAGCTAACGAATGAAAGTCCAACTAAAGATATTGAAACATATAATTACAAAGATGATCTTTTAGTTGAAGAAGCGAATAAATTTAATAGGAAGGATGTTATCTTAAAGGATAAATTTTCGAAACTGAATGCTACAATTGAGGGAAACAGTTATAATAATATTAAAACCAACGATGATAAGAAACGTGGAAATGTTCATATAGATTATATTTCAAATATGAAAAAACATAGACGTTTGAAAACAAATGATATATTAGAAGAGGATGGAGAAGAAAGAATAAATACTAAAGATAAACAAGAATACATCGAAAGACCCAATACTAGTCTTGTAGAGACTATTCAATCCACAAAAACTAAAGAAATCAATAGATATCGTAGTAATATGGTTCAAGTGGATCCTAAAGAATTAACAGAGGAAGCAATAAATAAATTTTCCAATATGGCTCTTATAGAAACAGATCCAAGTTT
Source organism: Arxiozyma slooffiae (assembly GCA_017347545.2). Lineage (NCBI taxonomy): Eukaryota > Fungi > Ascomycota > Saccharomycetes > Saccharomycetales > Saccharomycetaceae > Arxiozyma > Arxiozyma slooffiae. Next base: position 398,950 of record JAFHAQ020000022.1, on the reverse strand, counting down.
AATGAAAGTAAACAGTAATGGTTCGAAAGAGGTACGATTAGAGAAAGGAGAATATTCAGGTCGTAAAAATTTCAAGAAATTTGTTAAAAGATGGCCTCGTGGATCACCTGGTGGTAACGACTCATTGACTAATAGTGTTCGTATGTTTACAAGACAATTTGTTCAAACTAAACCGTATTCTATGGCGGATCAATATTTGCAAGGCGACTCGAATAGTATAGGAGAGGCAATTAATGAAAGATTTGCATCTAAAAGTATCGAAACTCGGCACAACAGAAATAATAAGAATAATCATAATATTCAAGGTAAGGGAGGTAATAGTAGTAGTGATACTGAAGATTTATCAAGACACGTAGATGACAATGACAATAGTATGAAAAAGAATAACAGCAGTAGTAATAATGTCGGATTGTTTGTCGATGAGAGTGAAGATGAGGATAGTTGGTTGGAGCCAGGAAATAATAATAATACACACAACATGGATAGAATGTCTATTATGGACTATTCTATAAATGAACAGGGGAACGCCAATTCGAATATCATTATGCGTTCAGTCAAGAGAAATATACGTTCAAATAGTGTGGATGATGAGGATAATGATAGTGACGATAGCGAAGAAGGGCCTCGATTCCAATTTAAAAGTAGAAAAACAATACAATAAGAACAGAAGTAATAATTAAGGTCATCGACATATATAAAGTTATTACATAAAAAAAAAAATAGATATGGATATAACTTACTTATACAAAACAAACGTATGGAGACCAATCTGGGTTACAGACTCTTAATTCACCCTTTTCTTTAGATAAATTGGAGATATCATTGAAATCTTTTTCAGGTAAAACAAAAGTTTGTAAATTAGATTCAATTCTATCGGCATGGACAGATTTAGGTAAGACGACATAACCTCTTTGTACGTGCCAACTAATTACAACTTGAGCAGGAGTAACATTTAATCTCTTTGCGATATTTATAATCAAAGGTTCAGATAAGATTGGTGCGTCGGCTGAACCTAATGGGGAGTAAGCTTCGACTTGAATACCCTTTTCTCTACACCATTGAATCAATTCATGTTGAGGTAATCTTGGATGTACTTCAACTTGGTTAACAGCAGGAATAACTTTGAAGTTTGGAGAAGTCATTAACTGTTTTAAGTTGTTGATTGAGAAGTTTGAAACACCGATGTTTCTAGCCTTTTCCCTTGGTAACAATTGCATCAATTCCCAAGTTTTAATAAAATTCCAAGAATCCACAATGATATCACGTTTCCCATTAGGCAATTTAGGGAAACATAAAAGATTACCATCCTTGATGGTACTTTGACCTAAACGGACGGGCCAATGCATTAGATAAAGATCTACATAATCCAAACCTAATCTTTGTAAGGATTCATTTAAAGCCTTTTCAGGTTCTTGATGTTGTGTAGACCATAGTTTTGTAGTGACAAAAATTTCTTCACGTGGGATACCTGAATCTCTGATAGCTTTACCTACTTGTCCCTCATTTAAGTAGATGGCAGCAGTATCGATATGTCTATAACCTGCTTTTAGAGCTGCAAGGACTGCATTATAAGCGTCCTTTTCACCATTTGATTTCCAAGTACCTAGACCAATTTGAGGGATTAAGGCACCAGAATTTAATTTGATGGTATTAGTGTTTTTGGTCAATTGAACGGACATCTTTTGTTTTGTAGATCTCTTGTTTGTCTAAAGAAGGCAATTAAAAAAACTGTAAGAAAACAACTTGATGTCTTCTGGATTGTACCAAACCTCTCTATAATGCATATAAAATATTTGTATACTCAACACTAGCAAAGAAAATAAATGTCAAGTAAAATGATCTTTATATATATTATTTACTCGAGCAAGAAAGTGAAAAATTTGAATAAAAAAAAAGGGGTGGGGGGAAGAAGTTATTCGCTGTTTTTTTATTATTTTTTTTATTTTTCATTTTCTCGAAGAAAACGGTGTTTTACCCAAAAAAATGGAGAAATAATAAATAAAGAGACATATACTTAAAACAACCTTGATACTCTACGGTATTATACAGGATGGCAAGAAATTGCTGGAATGGAAGGTTCAAGAATAAATCAATAAGAGTTTGATAATCAGACTAATTAATAATAATATATCTTACATTAAAAAAAAATAACACCGTAATAAATTTTATGATTTAAATAATAAGATATTTTATCCCCGCTGATACCCAAATAGGATACTCCAAGTTTCCCAATAGGTTAATGTGGTGGTAATATATCAATTATCCCCGTCTTCCCCCTGGAATAAATACGGTGACAAATTATTATTAAGTATAATAACATTCAATACTTACTTCCAAAGATACATATATCGGGAATATGATGTTGTCGGTAATTCAAATTAGTTTCCTCCCCTCTTTATATATATATATGTATCACATATCATATATCTTATATATCTTATGTCAAATATATTTTCTTACTTCATTTTGGCTTTTTCTATATATATAACATCTAGATTCAAAAAAAAGATGATACTCTGCTGTTGGTTACTCTCTACTTAATACAACATGATTTGTATAAATCTTATAGAATTTTTGCCTTTGGTAGAAGAGTCGAAAAATAACAATTCTGTATGAAATAAACATTTTTCTTTCTTTCCAAAATTAAGTAATGAAGTATGATAGGTATTCTTGGTCTTAAAGATTTGTAGTGTCTACAGATATTAGAAATACACCAAATTTTGTGGTATTTTTGTTTTACAACTGTATAGTTACAGCATATCATCATATAAAGTTTAACTAATAATCTTTTATAATATATATATATGCATATGTCTTGCTATGTTAATACTTAGATCAGAAAACGACGACACCAGTGATATGAAATACGTTGACTCTTAATCCAAAATCTCATGAAGACATTCTTATTCTTCAAATCTTGTGCAACATCATCTTGATCCACTAAAAATTTGGGGTTTCTTAACAATTCTTGTACAAATGATGCTAACACACAATTATAATACAATCTAAACAATACACTCACCATAGTAATAAGTATCGTCATCATATATTCATATTGTGCACCTGCACCTTGACTAGCTTCAGATTTGCCTCTTTTATACAATATATCAACATTACTACTGATATCAATTCCGTTATCTGAATTGAACCAATTGAATGTAAACCATAATGTGAAAACATACGATACTATAGTATCACATGTAAATGTGACTAAGATCTGTGAAAATGTGTAAAGTTGTGGTTTATGGATTTGGTATAGCCCCTGTGAATAGACAACTAATGTTAATATACACCAAAGATAACTTATCCATTGCATTATTTCCAATGGATGGCCAGTAAATAATGCAAGAATACCATATGCACCACTACATTTATTCAATATCGTAATACCTAATATGATTTCGACACCAATGTACAATGGTAATATACCGAAAAAGGTCTATTTGTATAAAATTTTTTTTTAAAATAATCATATATCCATATATATATATATATATGCTATTCCGCTAGTTTGTTAGTAAAACGTATCATTCTTCATTTTGGTTTCCTCTTCTTTACATACTTTTGGTAAATTGGATCTCTCTCTAACCATCATTATTCGTCTTATCTATTAATAGATCGTGGAACCCACTCTCTTTATAATCACACTCTACCAATTGTATAGTTATGTTCCGTTTCATTCAATACATGTAACAATATATTATTGCATTCATGTCGAATATATCATCATTTCTAAGAATACCATAATAATGAAAATAATAATTTTACTTTTGTTGGAAAAAAAAAATAAAATAAAATAAAAATTTTTACACATTCAAAGTCATCTCTCTTCGATTAAACAACAACAAATGCTTATATTACCATTTAAAGAACTCTGTCTCTTTACAATAGAAGGTCGTTTTGATTAATTATTTTTAATTGAAGAAATTCTTTTTTAATTCAACTAAACAGGCTCTATTGATACAGATAAGATAAAAAAGAAAGAAAGATCATCGAGTGTTTAATAATGTCCTTAGATGAGAAATTTGAAAACTTAAAAGTATCTTCCCATGACAAAGATGTGGAAGAACACATCAATACACAAATCTTAGATAAATATTCACATAGAATCAAAACAGATGAATTGTCATTTAAGAAAAGTAAAACTAATAAAGATAAAGCTAATCGTGCCACGGTAGAAAATGTGCTGGATCCACGTACTATGAGGTTCCTTAGAGCATTAATGAACCGTGGTATCATCTCTGATTTTAATGGTTGTCTTTCCACTGGTAAAGAAGCTAATGTGTATCATGCCTTCGCTGGTGAAGGTGTCCCAAGGGGTTCTCAAAATATAATGACAGAAGATATCATTAATAAAATGGAACAACAACCATTATTATTGAAAAATGCTAAACTGGAAAGGAAGGAGTACGCAATCAAGATCTTTAAGACTTCGATTTTAGTGTTCAAAGATCGTGAAAGGTACGTTGATGGTGAATACAGATTTAGGAATTCTAGGTCACAACATAACCCAAGAAAAATGATTAAAATCTGGGCTGAAAAGGAATTTAGAAATCTGAAAAGAATCTATAACAGCGGTGTGATCCCAGTTCCACGTCCAATTGAAGTGAAGAACAACGTCCTCGTCATGGAGTTCTTGAACCGTGGTGATGGGTTTGCATCTCCGAGACTTAGAGATCATCAGTTTCAAAACAACGATGAAATCTCCAACTACTATTATATCTTAGTCTCTTACATGAGATTGCTATATCAAGTTTGTGGGTTGGTGCATGCAGATTTATCAGAGTACAATACATTAATACATAATAATAAGCTTTATGTTATTGATGTATCACAATCTGTACAACCAGAACATCCGATGAGTCTGGATTTCTTAAGAATGGATATCAAAAACGTTAATTCATATTTTGATAAGATGGGTGTAGAAATATTTCCAGAAAGAATCATTTTCCAATTTGTTATATCAGAGAAACTAGATAAATTTAGTGGTGATTACCAAAATTATAACGATTTGAAAGATTATGTTAAAGAAAATTTGCCGATCAAAAGGACCGAAGAAGATGAGGCAGAAGATGAAATATTTAGATCTTTATATTTAGTCAGAAATTTGAATGGGTTAGAAGAAAGAGATTTTGACAGGTTCAGTGAGGGGAAATTTGATCTTTTAAAAAGTTTGTTAGCTCATGATAATAAAAAGAATTTCACTGCTGTCAAACAAATGCAAAATGAAGATTTATCTTATTGTGACGATGATGATTCAATTTCAAGTACAGATAGTGAGGTCGACGAAGAAAAAGATGATGAGGATGAGCTTGATAGTGAAGGGGAAGAAGAAGAAGAAGATGATGATGATGATGATGAAAAGGAGAAAGTATTGAAGGGGAAGAAATTTGAAGATAAGGAATTGAAGAAGCAAAGAAAACAAGAAGCCAAAGAAGCCAAAAGAGAGAAAAGAAAGACAAAAGTAAAGAAACATATTAAGAAGAAATTGGTCAAGAAGACAAAATCAAAGAAATGAAATTGATTTAACCCAATTCACTGTCTATATGTATATATATACATACATATGTAATCTTCCCAATGATATTTCGACTAATCTTTCTTTAATAGAAGAGTCGTTTGATAAACCCTAACTTAGGGTTTGTATTTTTTTTTCTTACTCAATTTTTGTTTTGGAAGAAAATGTGAAAAAAAAAATAAAATAAAACTAAAAAAATTTTTTTGACAAAGTCATCGCATTTTATTCTGTGTTCAATCGCATTAATCTCTATAGAATAAATGTACACTGTAAATATTAAAACCTGCATTCAATTCTTCAGTATCCTATAAGTTTTACTTGTACTGTTTCATTTATAGACGCTAGATTGATTGATTTTTTTTTTTTTCCTTTTAACAGTTCTACATCCACATATAAATCATTTGTAAAACTTACACAACTACAAGAAACATGTCTGAAGATACTCGAACAAATGATCCGAGATTTGCTAAATTTTATAGTGATCCAAAATTTAGGAACACTAAGCAAAAGGATTTGAAAGTTAAATTGGATAGTAGATTTAGTAAGAAAGATTTAGAGGTTAAAAGAAAGGCTAAAGTTGATAAATACGGTAGAAAGATTGACGATTCTTATTCCAATGCAAAGGACTTAAAGGATTTCAATAAATATTTCGAAAAGGAGGAAGGATCTGCATCCGAATCCTTATCTGAAGAAGAGGGGGAAAGTGATGACGATAAAGTGAAAACGACAGAAAAGGTTGTTGATAGAGCACGTGGGGAAGTGCCATCTGATTATGTCAGTTCTTCTGATGAATACACTTCTTCTGATTCGGAAACTTCTGAAAGTGAAGTGGATAGTGATGAAGAAGGTTATTCCTCTTCAGAGATTGAAAATCAATCACAACCTGAGATTGGTGATCCTTCAAAGACTTTAGCTGTAGTTAATTTAGATTGGGATCATGTTAAATCTTCAGATTTAATGATCACATTCTCTAGTTTTATTCCAAATGGTGGTAAGATTGAAAAAATTTGTATTTATCCAAGTGAATTTGGTAAAGAAAGAATGAAACGTGAAGAAGTGGAGGGTCCACCAAGAGAATTGTTTCAAAAAAAGAAATCAAAGAAGAAATCTAAAGGACACGTCGAAGAAGAAAGCGATGAAGAAGTCTCTGACGTTGATATCAAAAATTTATATGAGGAGGGAGATGCAGAAAAGGATGTGGACACAAAAGCGTTACGTCGATACCAATTGGAAAGATTGAGATATTATTATGCAGTTGTTTATTGTAACAATATTGAAACAGCTAAATCTATTTATGAAAACTGTGATTCCACCGAATATGAATCTACAGCTAACATGTTTGATATTAGATATGTTCCTGAAGGTATGGAATTCGATGATGAACCAAGAGACCAATGTGATTCTTTACCCAAAAACTATAAACCGTTAAGTTTCACTACTGATGCATTACAACATTCTAAAGTCAAGTTAACTTGGGATGAGACTCCTGCAGATAGAATAGAAGTTGCAAAGAGAGCATTTTCACAAAAGGAAATTGATGATATGGATTTCAAAGCATATCTTGCTTCTGATAGTGATTATGAAGAGGAGATAAACGATGAGAATGCTAAGAATAAATTAAAGGCATTAGTTGGCAATTCGTTTATGTCTGATGCATTTGGTGGTAGTAGAAATAAATTTTCAACTGAGGATGATGTGGATGACGAAGGTGTCGATATGGAGATTACATTTACTCCTGGATTAGATGAAAATCTAGGAGGGGACAATGTGTCTAAGAAGGATGGCAATGAGGAACAAGAGGAAACCACAATAGATAGAATAAAACGTAAACAAAAGGAACGTCGTAAAGCCAGAAAGGAGAGGGTTAAGCAATTGAAACAAGCTGCTGAACAGGAGAAGAAGGAGAAGTTGAAATCACTAAAAGGAAAAAATAATAGAAAAGTTGATGATGAGGTGGACTCTAAAACTAAAGCGGAACTGGAATTGTTGATGATGGATGAAGATGAAAATAGTGCAACTAGCACCATTAATAAGAAGGCACATTTCAATATGAATGAGATTATTAGATCAGAGAAGGAAAAGAAAAAGAAATCTAAATATCAAAATAAAGACAGAATTGTTGAAGATGAATTTAAACCAAACCTCGATGATGAAAGATTTAAGGAAATTTTTGAAGATCATGATTTTGCTATAGATCCATCTCAACCAGATTTCAAAGAGACTTCCACGATGAAAACCATTTTGGAGGAACGTAGTAAGCGTAGTAGAAATAAAAAGAATGATAAAGCTAAAAACAAAGATAGGAAGAATAGCAAGAAAAGATCAAATTCAATTACCTCTGATGAACCAAACAATAAATCAGATATTGCTAACATTGTTTCCAAGTTAAAGAAACAAAAGAAGTGAGTCTGATAAGATAAGTATTTCACGACCATACTTTGCTTAAATATCGGACACTATAGTGAAGGAGAAATTTATATATAGTTACAGTCAAAACTTCATTCAAATCATAATAATACTTTAATCCACTATTTTTCTACAGTTTATTCTAATCAAAATGGTATCTCATTTAATGGATTTCTACTTCTATGTATTATATATATTATTTACAACTGCATATTATCATTTTGTTACAAAATCCAAATGTATATAACATATTCAAACGAAATCCAGGATTTCTTGTTCATTTATACGTTTCATAATATAACAACAACTAACTCTATTATGCTTTTCATCTGATGTGGCTTTTACTAATGATTAGGTGTCTAAACTTTTTTTTCTTTCACACATTCATTAAAAACTCTTAGATGTTTATAAATATTATCTTTATATATTTTTGAAAACGAAAATGTATTGCTTTTTAAGTGCAATACTGACTTAATATCCAATAGAAGGACATAACATCCCAGAAAAAAGAGTACATACTGAACAAAGTGATGGATTTAGTTAGTGGATATATTTCAGATTCAGAAGTTGAAACAGATTTGGATAAACAACATGTTGAAAGTACAACCACAGTTAATGATGATGAATCATTGAAAAGACCATCCAAGATCAAGAAATCAGATTTGAAAAGAAGAAGATTGCAAAGGAAAGGTAAAGGACCATGGGGGTCGTGGTCGAGTAGTGATGAAGACTCGAGTGATGATGTGAAAGATGGCATGAGTGAATCTAATGGTATGCCACAATTCAATTCAAGAGGTATTAAAGGTTTACAATTGACGAATGATTTAGAAAATATCATTGAATATGATGGTAACCATGAATCTGGAAACACTTCTGTCAACATTTCAGAAGAGGAAAAGGAGACCTTTACACTTTATGACACGAATTATTCATATAATGGTAAGAAAAAACACTCATTTTTATCCCCATTAAAGGATATTGGGTTAGATTTATATAAACCATCAATGTCATTCAAATGTTATTTACCAAAGAAAATAATACATACATTTAATGGGCATTGCGATGGATGTAACACTATGTCATTTTTACCTCAAACTGGACACTTATTTATATCAGGCGGAAACGATGATATTATTAAATTGTGGAATTTTTATGGGGATAGAAAATGTATTCAGGATTATCGAGGGCATTCAAAGGCAATCAAGGCTTTGAAATTCATCAATGAAGGTTCTAAATTTCTTAGTTCGTCGTTTGATCAAAGTGTTAAAGTGTGGGACACTGAAACAGGTAAAGTAACAAAAAGGCTAAAATTTAGAGCTTTACCGAATTCAATTGATTCAAGACCCATGGGTAATGGCAGTGAGTTTATTGTCGGATTATCTAATTCAAAGATTATGCATTATGATTTACGTGTTAGTGAAAAAGATGGGTTAGTACAACAATACGATCATCATTTAGCAGGGATATTGGCACTGCGTTATTTTCCTGATGGATCTAAGTTTATATCATCATCAGAAGATAAAACGGTACGTATATGGAATAATCAAATAAATATACCTATTAAACAAATCAGTGATACCACACAACATTCTATGCCTTTTATTAATATCCATCCTTCAGAGAAGTATTTTTGTACTCAAAGTATGGATAACTCAATATACAGTTATTCAATGAAGCCCAAGTATAAACGTCATTCGAATAAAATATTTAGAGGGCAAAAGTCATCTGGGTTCGGTATAGGGTTAACATTTTCCCCTGATGGTCATTATATATGTTCTGGTGATATTAGAAGTAAAATACTAGTTTGGGATTGGACTACGACAAAATTGTTAAAGACAATCTCTGTCCCAGGAAAAAAGCCAATCACACAAGTTTTATGGCATCCACAAGAGACAAGTAAAATATTATGTACTGGTATAAGTGGTGAAATATATATGTTAGATTAGAGTAATAGGAAAGATGTCCTTAAATATTATATTTTGTGATAAAAACAAGTTAGAAAAAAGAAACTTAGAACATTAAAGAATCAATGTAATCCAAATATTAATTATATTGTTATATAATGTTATAGACATCATTATTATTTCTGTTTTTATGTACCTTCTCATTTTTTTTTTTTTTGTTTATGCATAGAATGAGACAGATTTAGATTTTCTTGCTTGAACTTCACCTATAGCTTCCACAAAATCTTCATGTTTCACTGATGATTGCCCATTTCTTAGAGCAATCATACCAGCTTCCACAGTGACAGCTTTCAATTGAGCACCATTGAATTCGTCAGTGGATCTTGCTAATTCTTGCCAATTTATATCTTCATCTGTAGTCATCTTTCTGGAATGGATTTGTAGAATTTGTGCCCTTGAATCTTCTGTTGGTAATGGGAACTCAATCTTTCTATCTAATCTACCTGATCTTAATAGAGCTGGATCCAATACATCGACTCTATTTGTAGCAGCAAGGACTTTGACTCTATCATCTGAACTGAACCCATCCAATTGATTTAATAATTCCAACATAGTTCTTTGAACCTCCCTGTCACCAGATTTTTCAGAATCGAAACGTTTAGTACCAATAGCATCTAATTCATCTATAAATATGATAGTTGGTGCCTTTTCTTTAGCTAAAGCAAATGCATCACGAACCAATTTGGCACCTTCACCGATAAACATTTGAACCAATTGTGGAGCAGCCAATTTCAAGAAAGTGGCATTAGTCTGAGCAGCACATGCCCGTGCCAAAAGAGTCTTACCAGTACCTGGAGGACCATACATCAAAGCACCCTTTGGTGCTCTAATACCTAGTTCTTTGAATTTATCGGCTCTTTTCATGGGTAATACGATAGCTTCCACCAATTCTTCAATTTGTTTATCCAATCCACCAACATCTGAATAAGTCTCTGTAGGTTTTTCATCTACTTCCATAGCTTTGACTCTAGAGTCGAATTCTGATGGTAAAGTGTCTAGAATTAAATAAGAGTCCTTATTAACACCTACTAAATCGTTTGGTTTCAATTTATCTGGATCCACGAGACCTACCATAGGTAGAAACACGGTCTGTCTTGAAGAAGTCTTCACTACAGCGGCTTTACCTTCCACTGTATTATCAAGGTTCACATTACCACCTTGTGTATTAGATTCGCTATTTTCCTTTGAGTCAACTTTATTCAAATCCATTATTTCCACGACATTAGCCACCAAATAGGGCAACTGTCTATTATTTTTAATTTTTTCCTTATTATCTTTAATCTTTTCCATCATAACGTTCTTTTCATGAGCCAGTCTTTGTAATTCTGATTTAAAGATACGGATTTCATTATCTAACAATTTACATCTTGTTTGTAATTCTTGTGCGGACAAACTTAGAATTTCTTGATCCAGTTCTTCATCTTGTTGTAAATGTTGAGAATCTAATTCCTCTAAGGTAGCCATTTTCTTTTCTGTATTATACAATTTATAACTTTTGTCTTATATATATATATTTTTTTCAGTATCTCTTGTAGATAGTTCCTTTTTCTTTTGTCAATATCAAAACAAAGCAGTAATGTGCACGACCTGTTCCTTTCAAGATATATATTGTAATTATATATGTGTATACCTTCAAAAAACGAATCAAAGAGTGTTGCCACCAAGATGTAGGTTATTCTCTCCAGCAATTATTTATTATCATTATTATTCAATACAATCTCTCTTTTTTCATTTTTGAAAAGATGTTCCACGAAGAACAAAAAAAATGGTGCTAATTGGATGTCTGGGTGTTTAAAAGAGCAGAAATCCGGGTAACAGTTACAATTTTCCCACACAAATTAAAATTAACAATAAAATTTGTGCTGTTATTAAATAAAAGCAGAGATTGTATTGTAACAGTTCATTAAAGAGTATATATATATTGGTGTATGTACATTCTTTTATAATGCTTGGACGTTGTGTGTAAGTCTGTTTAAAAGGAATGGGAACAGATAAAAAGATATTGGTGACAACAATCGATACAGATTAGATTCAAAAAAAATGCATTCTTTTATAGCATTCTTTCATCATATATGTATGTGTATAAATATGGCATTTAAAGTAAATTTGATCCAATATCTGATAATTAACATCACATAATCTCCATAGTTTCGTTATTTTATTTTGTTGTTTATTTTTTTTTTTTATGTTCTACTTGTTCTATCATAAAATATTAGAACATAGTATATATATATATATATATATCAACTTCATTGTTGTTGTTGCTGTTGTTGTTTGTGATTTTCCAACTCTTCTCTTAACTTTGCTGTAAAATCATCATCTACATCAACATCATCCCAGTTTTCTTCCCATAAGTTTTCTGTTAAACCGGCAGCTTTAACTGTTTCACTATCAGGCCATGTATCTACAGGGAAATCTTCAAATTGATCATCTTCATCCAATGCTCTCTTAATAAATGATTCCTTTTCTGTATTCATATTAGAAGATTCTTTGGTCATTGCTTCTTCAGTACTCATCCTTATGTATGTATTATATATATTATTATTATTATTATCGTTCTTCCGATCAATTATGCCACCAAACGTAAGAAGTTCTCTTATAAGTTATATCTTGTTAATAGTGGTAATAATGCATTGAAACCAACCATTCAAGACATCTCTCCTTCAGTCTTTGTTTGGTTGGCAAATACAACAAACAAAGAAAACCTGGAGATGTTTTTATTTTCTTTTCCTTTCTTTTCCCACAAAACTTTTGCCACCATTTTTTTTTTCCTTCGCAGAGATCACTGCGTACGGAATATATAAAGACGACACAAAATAAATACAAGAGTGTACTTCTACTATTAAAGAAGTTCTTTTGAACACATTGTAGTGTTGTTATTTGACCTCTATTTGTTGTTGTTGTTTTTGTTGCTTGTAAGAAGTGTTGTGACGATTGTCTACGTTGTGCATTCTTTCTAGGTTATAAAGCATTATTATTAATATTGTTATAAATATTATAATCATATTTCTTTGGTGAACTTCTTAAACATAGGCAAACGCATGGTTCAGCAAATATTTAACAGAAAAGAAAGAGGGTTTTCAGCAAGATAAGATTTCCACCAAAATAAAATAAAATAAAATAAAAAGAACTTAGTACCAAACTCTCTATATGTTTCAAATATGAAATAATCTACCTGTCTTTCTTGTAAATCTTCATTACAATTCATGAAGGACGACATGAAGTGATGGCGGGGGAAAAAAAAAGGAAAAAAGAAAAATGAAAGCCCTGTAGGGGGCTCGAACCCCTAACCTTATGATTAAGAGTCATACGCGCTACCGATTGCGCCAACAAGGCTTTACCTGTTGTTACATGTTGTAAAGTTAAGTGGTCTTTTAGATGAAATATTTTGTAAACGGGAAGCGCAGTAAAGTTATTTATTAGGAACAATATATTAAATCGAAGACAGTAATTATTACAAACGGTATCTAATTACTAAACGGTCTTAAACTATATTAAATGATATATACGTTCTTGTGTACTCAGTTTCTTCGTTTACTGCTTGTTGTTTTTTCTTCTTTATGTTTAAACAGACTATTGTATAATCTATTAACAGATTTGTCTCTTAACATTTTTAACTTTTTGTTTATTTCAATTTATCTTCTAAAATGTGAAAACTTTTCAATCAATAATTTTAATGAGTCATCATGTTATACGTCTTGATCACTTAATACGTTTTAATCACTTGTAACGAATGACTTATTTTAGGGGAGCATTTGGAGATCATCAATCTTCGAGCAATTATACAACATTACAAGCTGTTTCAAATAGCCTACTTCCTTTATGGGTTGTTATGTTTTCTTTATTAACAACTATAGGAATTTTAAAATTGTTAGTACTTTTTAGATATTTAATGACTGATTTTCCGATTAATAAATCTGTTTCTGGACTTATTAAAAAAAATGTTGGAGTTTCTGTGATAAGTCTTTATGTCATCACTAAATGATCCCACTTGATCTTTGGTGGGATAAATAGAATAGTAAGATTTTAGTGAATAGTAAACAACAGAATGCGGAACACTTTATATATCACTAAACGTTGATAAAACTCTTTTCTTTAAAAATTAGCCATTTCTTATAAAAAAAAAAGCTTCCTTGAGGTTTGTATATATATATAAACAGAGGAATCTTCTTGTATCATAATTTTAATTTATTTATATATATTTATTTATTTCTAGAGTGTGTATAGAGAATAAGAGTGAAAAAACATTTCTTCTATTTGTACAATAAAAAATAATAAAAATGACATAGAATATAATTGAGGGATGTTTACAATTTTTCCATCTTTGTTCAGGTGCTTATCCTCAACAATAAGAAATAACCATAATTAATTAACTTAACTACTACAGTTGTGTTTTTATAATTTCAATAAAAAGAAAAAGAAAAATATAAAAAGTTTTGTTTATTTTAATACTTAAAAATATGAATATATATCTTTTGAAGAATTTTATAATTACAAAATATTAAAAATTTTACAAAAAATTGAAAGTATTTTCAATCTTTTTATTTAAAAAGTTTAGAGAGAAGGACATACACCTAGTATAAAAAACTTTTGTTATAGGCATTAGGGAGATTTTTCCACAAAATATTATACTTAGATTCTCGCTTAGGAACATTTTTACTTATGAAATATCTAAGATAACCTTTTTAACAATATTGTATATTAGTCTTTTAAATTTTATATTTTAGTAATTCTTACCACTACTTTAGCCACTACAAAAAAAAAAGTTAATATTTATATAATTCCAAATATTTTCATGCTTTTTATATTCCAAAACCCACTAAAATATATATATAATGTATAATTGTGAAGATATATCTATTTAACAATGACATCGATAACATCTTCATCTTCAATATCTTGATCTTGAATACATTCATTTAGGTCTATTTCCTCATGATCAAATGATAATATGATTTTTTTATTGTGTGGGACTTGTTTTTGTATTCTATAATAATCCACTAATTTTTTAAACAATGTTGAATATCTAACATTAACATAAACTTTTTTATTATCTTCTCCCAATAATGCAACTTTAATTAATGGTTCTTCTCTTTTGGTAACATCATTATTTATAGAAGAATATTCGTTTTTATTATTAGTACTATTATCATTATTATCTTTCAATTCTTCTTCAAATTGTTTTTCCAATTGAGAATCTATATCATTCTGATTCAAATTTACACTAGTTTGATCGGTAATTAGTTCATTCTCATCATCACCAAATATTTTTTGGTTAACCATATTTTCATATTCAAGTTCTTTATCCTTAGATACTAACACAATTTGAACATCAGATATTTCATTTTCAAAACTTTGTGGAATATTTAAAGAATTACAATTCATAAACTTTAACAATTTCATACTTTCATTCCTATACAATACAACATTATCTGGTTCATAGAATCTTTGTAATGATTTAGGTACTTTGAAAGCTTTGATTAACCCCATTGTTACAGATGGTAATATATTTTCAAATGTGTATTTACCTAATACTTTGATATGAACACTTTTATTTATCGTTCCTTCTAATTTAGATAAGAATTGTATCTTATATATTCTCTTTGGATTTGAAGAAAATTTGGTTTCATTAATACTAGTGTTACAGCTCTCACTATTATTATTATCATTATTGTTGTTGTTGTTTGTTGATTCTAAATCTAGATCTATAGTATTAGATCTACTATCATCTTTCTCCTTATTACTATTATTTTTTATGGAAGAATTATTCATTTGTTCTAATTCTTTAAAGAAATCATCATTTTCATCATCATCATCAACACAATCATTGTTTGTTTGTTTCATCATTTTACGTCTTTTCATCTCAAATTCAATTTCAAATGAACTTGATCTACTTCTAATTATACTTCCATTCCTGCTGATACTACTTTCCCTCGAAGAACTTGAAGATAGAGATATATACGAGTCTCTTGTTTTGCTTCTTCCTCTTATCTCTTCTTCTTCTTTAGTATTATTACTATCATCTGAAGTATGCAACTCAGTGTTTAAGGACGATACATGATCTACTGAACTTAATTTATTCGATTTACTAGATTTTTCATCTTCAAGTTGTTTCTTTGATTGAGTTATTACAGTAGATCTATCATATTTATAATCCATATCATCTTGTGCCACATTAAAGAAATTATCAATATCATCATCAAAGGTAAAATCACTCATTTATGTATTCTTGTTACACTTTCAAATGGTTGTTAATTACTTCTTCTTCTTCCTTCACTATTCAAGTACGAATATACAGCTGTGTTACAATGTTTTTTTGTTTCCTTTAAGTCTCAATCATTTTGATCATTCAATTTGTTTGTTCATTATCTTTTTGTTTTTTTTTTCTCTCTTGTTTCTTTCGCTTTCCCTCCTCTTCTGTCTCTCGATACTATCATCATCATCATCAATATTCTCTCCTCGACGTTCAATAGAAGAAAAACTCTTACATTCCTCTTGTGTTGTCTATGATAGAATCCACTCCACTAAAGGTCCTTAGAATGGGTTCCTATCACAATAACACCCGTTAGGATCAGTATTAAAAGGACAAATAACACAGTTCATTCCCCTCTTTGCACAAATACGTTTCTTCACTGGAAGGAACTAAAAAAGAAAAAGATAACAACAACATGGAGCAAACGTAAAAAGATAGTTTATTCTTCCCTTCTGGTCTGACGTATCTATCTTGTATAAGTTTACATTGTCGTATTATTCATTAAGATCATTCTACTTGTTGTTATGATACACCAAGCAAACCCAAGAAGAAAATAATATTAATAATAGTAAAGAGAGAGAGAGACTTCCACCACACAGAGATGATCCCAACTAGTCAATAGATCAAATAACTCATGGTGATGGTGGTATGGATCAGAGAGCCCCCACATGTTACCATCTACATAACAAATACCTGTCATTTGAGTTGTTTGCTATTTTTTTACACTTTTAAAAAATGTGTCGACTCGAGTGGTAATGAATAATGGGAAAGTGTTTCCCCCCGTTCGACTCTTCGCGGGAGCCATTTTGTTTTTTCCATTCCCATTTCCATCATGGAAGTTATATTTATTTATTTATTTATTTATTTTAATCATATGAGTGATGAAACTAATACAACCTTATCACATATAGATGCAGGTATCTTGTAATGTACTCAATCTCCTCTTTCCACCTTTCATGCGAAGTAACTTGTACATACAGTATTTCAACACTCTCATCTTTCAAAGATTCACTTTTTTTTGCGTTTATTGATACGAGGGTAGAAGGATATAGACATAATTTTAGTCATGGATCCATCTAACGATACAAATAAGAACATAGAGGTCACCTTTTCAATGAGTGATCAACAGAGTCAAATGTTGGCTCAGGCAGTTAGAGCCCTTTCACAGGGACAAAGTGATGAGAGTATAGAAGTGGATAGTTCTATCGCTAGAAGAAGACCAAGGAGGGCAGCTTCAAGGAAGGCCTCAAAGAATTTAAATAAAATGGTTTCTTTGGATGATATTGTTCAAATTGAAGAAGTAGAAGGTAATGATGATGATGATGAGAATAATCAAAATAATGAAGATACCTCTTTGGATAATATAGATACTGCTATCAGATCAAATGATATAGTTGCTAATATTAAAAGAAGCATGAAAAGAAGTTCTAAAAAAATAAATAAGACAGATGAAAAGGGAAATAAGAAAAGAAAGTCTCGCTCTAGTGATGATGATGATGCCGAATTTATATTGGTTGAAAGTGGGAGTGACCATGAATCAGATGATGATGATATGATGATAGATGATACTCTAAAGGAAGATTTAAAACTTGGTCAAGGGAACGATAGTGATACTGGTTTTGTGGAAGATGAAAAGACTACCAAAACAAGAAAAAAAAGAGGTAGAAAACCAAAGAGTCACAATAAGGCAAGTCCATCCAAAAGACAAAAACCTGTATCAAAGAAAAAATCTATATTCGAAACTAAAAATAAAATTATTAGGGCTTTAAAAGATATTTCTGGTGCTAGAGACAAGGTAGAAAGAATATATGGTTTGAATAAAGATAAATTGTTACAATTGGCTAAAATTAAAGAAGGTTTTGAATCCCATCTATTTGATTTCCCTAAATCTAATATAGATCATGATTCTAGATTTTATGTCAGTAATGAACCAGTTTGCAATAAATTTCAAATAAATGATGAAATGTTTATTGGGAAAGAGACACAATATACTCAAATAGATCAAGAAACTTTAAAGGCACTCTTTAAATATAGGGAAGAACCATTAAATGTTATTATAGGTGAAATTGACTCATCTTTACAAAATGGTGATAAGCTTGACTTTCCAGTATTTGAAAATGATAAGAGAAAAGGTCTTGTATACAATTCAGGGGCTTTAATAACTGATATTGCATGGTTAAATAAGGAACCAAGTCCTGATACTCAAGAGCACAGATATCAGTATTTAGCAATTGCACTTTCACAATATATGGATAACCCATCAGATCCACATTTGGAAATGTTTGATAAGGAAAACCATATATCATGCTTTGAAATTGTAGAATTCGATCCAATTACCCTTGCATTTAACAAAATTCAAACAATTTTACATAATTTTGGTGATACTTGGAACTTAAAATGGCATGTAGGTTATAACAGTGACAAAAATATAGGTTTATTGACTTTTGTGGCACAGGATGGTTCATTTAAAGCTTTACAGATTCGGAAGGCAGGTGAAAGGGATTCTCCAGTCATAATGAAATGTGAAACAGCATCAATCTCTATATCGTTAAGTAATTCAAACATTACATGCTTCGACTATATATCACCAATTTCAATTGTATGTGGATTTAAGAATGGGTACGTAGCAGAATTCGACATCTTTGATTCTAATCATGTACCCTCGTACTATCATAAAATTCATGAAACATTTATCATATCTATAGTAGTAGTATATTCGCCGTTTGAACCAACAACCGTGGGTACTTTGGCTGTTGATGGTTATTTCCATGTATTTGATCCAAGAGATATATATGGCACAAAATGTACTGTATCAAGACTTCGTGGTAGCAATATCATGCCAATTGTATATGTACCTCAATTATCTTTATTATTATTCAGTGACGCTTCTAATTCTCTTAGAACGTTAACTACAAAGGCATTATTTGCACCACATAATGTTATATCAAGGGAATCTACAGTAGTTTCTTTAGGAACGGCAAAGTTTCATCCTTTCTCACTAACAGGTACAGCTGATGGTAAGATATACATTGATAATTTGTCAAGAAAAATTTTGACTGGGATTAAGAATTCAACTACTATTCACAAATCATTAAGGTTATGGGGATGGGATTATGATATGCAACAGAAGAAATATAGATTAGATCATACTTACGAGGTTTGTAGAGCGACAAACGGTGAAGTTAATAAAGTTGGAATTCATCCACCTGGTGTATCAATCTCTGCTGTCAAGTGGAATGAAACGATTGCTGGTTGTAAGATTTATGCTTTCAGCAATAATGCAGGGTTATTGACAATTGAGAGTTTACCACGTCAATAAGGAAAAAATATATATATATTTCTAGACTGCTTGGAAACCCGTTACACTGTAGGTAAAGTGAATAAAATATATACTACCATTATTTTGCAGAATATTAGTTGGAAATCTTAAAGGGAAACATATCTTGCGAATATATCAGTATATATTTATATATGTTAAAATATATAGAGACACGAAGAAACAAAACAAAACAAAAAAAAAAAGAAAAAGAAATTATATTATCAATGCTTTTTTTTTAGGTATAGAGTTAATATTTTGGTATAGAAGGATCTATCTCATCAATATATGAGAAGAAACCACCTTTAATATCTTTAACATTAGACAATTTGAAATTATCCTTTAAAAGTCTTGTAGCAATTTGAGAATCATTACCATAACGGCACAAAACCAACAATTCACTATCCTTATTGAGTTGTGGTATCTTTGCTTTCAACTTGTCTATAGAACCATCCATATTTTTCAAATCTTTCACTGGTATATTAATAGCATTAGGAAAATGTGAAATATTGAAATGGTGTGGAGGTCTAACATCTAAAAGGATATAATTATTATCCTTTGAAACAGAATGATAATCAGTTTCGAATATTTGTACAGAGATTCTTTCTTCAGGTGAACAAACGTTATAATTTCTTGAACCACAAAACAATTCATAATTAATCTCTCCAGATTCAATGGTTTGTCTAGTGATAGTTGGATTGTCGCCACAACACTTACAATTGGATTTCCTACCACGCATTTTAAAAGTTCTTAAAGTTTGTTGTGGGAAACCAGAATACATCATTAAAAATGGTTGAAAATTGTCTATAGTGTAAACGTCTAAAATCAATTTGATAGTCTCCACAGCCATTAAGATACCCACTAGACCAATACATGGTCCAATGACACCACCTTCTTGACATGAAGAGACAGAATATGGTGAAGGGGGAGTCGGATAGAAGCATCTATAACAAGGACCCACATTTTTAAAATTTAAAATTGATAATTGACCCTCTGTACCTAACCCAGAAGCTGATACAACCGTAATACCCAAATTAACAGCTACATCTGAGATTAAATATCTAGTTAGAGGGGTATCGGTACAATCTAATATATAGTCATAGCCTTCAAATATACCAAACGCATTACTATAATCTAATCTAACTGGATATGTTTTGATATTCACATGAGGATTCAATTTAGTTAACACCTGTTTAGCCGATTCACATTTCAACATCCCCACTTTTGTAGAATCATGAATAATTTGACGATGTAAATTTGAAGTGTCTACAGTATCATTGTCTACAATACCAATCTGACCGATCCCTGCACCTACCAGATAAGGAAGTGCGGGACTTCCTAATCCACCAGCACCAACGACCAACACTTTAGCATTTTTCAATTTTAATTGTCCTTGAACACCACCGGTATTCTCTACGATCATTTGTCTCCCATAACGTCTATATTCTTCTAGTGATAAAGGATAGTCACTACTACTAGTGCTACTAGTAGATGATTGGAAATTATCTATCTGTTTCTTTAATTCGGCATTTTCCTTTTTCAATTGTTCAAGTTCCTTTAACAGGCCATTAACTTCAGTCATTATCAATGTGATATGGATATTTTATCAAGTATAACTAGTGGTTGTGTTATACAAATTAAACAAAAAATATCTGTTTTTCCTTTCTTCTTTCTTTCCCTAAAAAGAATAGCGTTTCTAAATGTATTCTCTATTAACACCCAACGTAACTTTAGCTTATGTACTCACACCCAACTTCAATGTTGATTATTAACCTCACATCATCTGTTCTTATCTCTGTGTGATATTTCCACTATAAGAAACATAGTGAAATTTTGCCCCTTTAGGAAGTACCGATGAGGTTGACTGAAAAGAATGAAAAAAAAAATTTTTTATTTTTTTTTCACTGTAATACGAATAAGATGGTGATTTCAAAGAAACTAATTATGATGAATATTGATATAACGTGGCTTAAGGGTTTGTTTGGACTTTCGACAATTTCAACGTTATAATTCTTACATAGAAACTTGAATCCAAGAAGGGAAAAAACGAAAAAAGTTCATATAGATAGAAAGGCAAGAACAACAATGGTGACTACTCTTAAGTTGAGTGAATTGACTAGTAGAAAGAGACGTAATGAAGAAAATGAGAATACTAGTGAAGAATCTGAGATAGATATCAGCAGTACTGATTCAGAGAATGAGGGTAAAAACAGTGATGAAGAAGAGGATGGTGATGATTCTGAAGAGATTATTAATATAGATTTTGATTTCTATAATGGCAACCCAGATGTCGATTTCCATGCATTGAAGAATCTTTCACGTCAATTATTTGGTCCACAAGAAAGCAATAAGGTTCAGTTGAGTGCCTTAGCAGATTTAATGTTATCTTCTCCAATGACCACAATCAAGACCGATGGTCCTGAATCTGATCCATATTGTTTTCTTTCATTCATTGATTATAAGGATAACAAAACAAGTGATTATGTTAAATATTTAATAAAAGTTGATTCAAGGTTATCCACTTTTCTACAAACCATAGATAACACAGGTAATAAGTCGTGTGCACTAGTAATGAGTGAAAGATTAATCAATATGCCACCGGAAGTGGTTCCACCATTATATAAGATTACTCTTGAAGATGTATCAAAGAGTTTAAATGGTAGTGATAAGGATCATTACGATTTCTATTTAATAGTGACTAGAAAGTATGAAGTGAACTTCGATATGGATGATGATTCATCTAAAAATAACAATTCAGAGAGATCGAAGAAACGTGTTAAGCAAGAAGAAATCGATTATTTCCATGAAGAAGATAGATTCTTTGAAAAATATGCAAAGATCCATTTTGAAACAGAGGCAAGAAAAGGTATTATCAATTCTTATATGGTCTTAACACATGAAGGGCTAGTATCAGGGATTGAAGATTTAGAAAACGAAATTGCACAATGGTAAATATATATAAATCTATATATATATAAATCTATATATAAAGATGTATTAGTAGTATTCAATTTTATATTTCTATCTGAATTTACTATTCCGCACTCGGCTTTATTCGGAATTGTTTCCCGCCAATTTTTGGTTGTTTGCTTTTTTTTATTTTTGTTGTAGAAAATTCAAAGAAGTGTTGGTTAAAAGATGATGTTGGATAATGAACAGAATAGAAAGTGGAAGAATATTCAATAGAAAGGAAGGCAAATAAGCAATTTTAATTTAGTTTATAGAATCATCTCCTTTGATAGATTAATCTATTCTATTCACCTTTTCGTTTTATTGTTATTAAGCCATCGATAAAAAATTCATTTCAATTTATTATTGTTGCCAATTGAACGAGTAAAGATTAATAACATCTTAAATAATCTTTACAATACATATTCTAGTATAATCATATTATATTGTTTTTTTTTTTTAGCCAATTGGCTAAGTTGGTGTGCATTGTTGATGAAAAATATATATATATATATTTTCTGTTTTAAGAAATTATTTAGAGATTTTTAAATGTCATCCAATTTCAACACAGATACACCTCCAAACAAGTCAAATCAATACCAAACTAATGTATATGCTAGCAGTGTAAACAATAGTAATTATAACCAGCTTTTGACTATTCGAACCAAGAAATTGGTTGAGTTGTATTGCGTATCTAGATTAAATGAATTATTAAACATTAAAGATGAAAATAAATTTAATAATGAATTGAATCTTTTTTTAAGTAAAAATGATATAAATAAAGGTAAAAAGTTTCAAGTCAATTCATTACCTAATCAAAATCAACTCGCTTTTTCAAATCAAGAAAAAATATCTTCTTTATCCAATTCCGATGCAATTGCAAATAGTTCATTAAAACATGTTGGAAAGAAAAGTATGTCAACAAGTAATATTCCAGCACTGAAATATAACAATAACAATAACAATAATAATAATAATTTAGTCAGTATCGATAAAAATGGTAGAAGTAAAAGTGCAGTGACATCTAATGTCTCATCAGTATCAAATTATAGATCAAAGAGTATAAGTCCACATAAACAAAGTACCAACATCCCATTAAACACAGTAAATATTGGAGAGATAAGGAAGATTCCAAACAATCCTAATTTGAAAAATAATAATGTTCCTTCTACTATTGTTACAACTAATGTTAATATGAATAATAACATTAATGGTAGTAGCAATTCTAATATAGAACTGCAACCAAATAAAAAAAGAAAGGTAAATGCTGTAATACAGAATATTGATAATCGTGAGCAGTTAGTTCCAAAGAAAAGTAGAGTTAATTTTGAAGATGTCAATTACACATATAAAAATATACGATCTAAAGTATCATCAGATACTGTAAATATTTCATCTGTGGTTACAAAGGAGACTCCCCTCAGAAAAACGACTATTTATATCGATCCTAATATGAAACTACCAAGGACAACCCCTGTTTCCTTTACTGAAGATATAAAGAATCCGTTAATTAAAAGGTTAATTGAAGAGAAAGAACAGATGACAGAGAAGACAGATGGTTATTTGTCGGATAATATAAATGCTAAAGATCGTGTATATTTGTTAATGAAAGATAATATTCCTTCAAAAGTCCCACAGGCAATCCCATTGTCAGAATTACGATATATGGTTCAAAATTTACCTTTAGTAAATTTGATCCCAAAGACGCATAAGGCTTTAACTACGGAAATAATAAATAGTGCCTTAAATGAATCAAGAATAAATGTGGTAAGTTCTAGAATTGAGGAATTAAAAAGATTAGGGCAATGGTCATTGAGACAACCCAAAAGATTTGATGATCCATGGAATAATACACATACACATCATCAAATATTATTGGATGAAGCTAAATGGATGCAAGCAGATTTCTATGAGGGCAAAAAATATAAGGTTGCGGTGTGCACTACAATAGCACAAGCAATTATGGATTATTGGAATTACGGTAAAGTATGTTGTATTAAGATTAAGCCACCAAGGTATCTGAGCAATAATCATACAGCAAGTAGTAATTATGACAACAATAATGATGCAAGTAATGAGGTAAAAACATTGGATGAAAAGATTCAAAATGATAATAGAAATAAACCTCAATTTGACACAACTAGTAATTGGGATAATCAAAAAGAAAATAAAAACAAAGATCTTGAAACTGTTTCAAACATATATGCCCATAAATTTACTGATAAAGTTTATAAAGAGCCACATACTGATGGATCAAATATTGGAGAAAGTAAGGTTATTAAAATAGACAATGAGTTAGTCACGTCAAATGAGTTTGTTGACAGAAAGGAGAGAAGTTCACTTGATCAAGAACATGTTGTTCCAGATATAAAGGAATTAAATAAATCTGTAGGTAAATCAGACCTAGCTTCCGTAGAGAATAATGAACAAGAATCATCTAATAGTGCGAACGACATAGAAACAGAGAGGGAAAATGTTGATATTGTTACTACAAGTAGTTCTGATGATACTGGAAGCTCTTTAGAAATTAAAAGTATTGATGTATCTAAGTTATTGGAAAAACCAGATATATCTCAAGAGATTAATCTACCAGAATTACCTCAATACTCAATCGAAGAATATGAGAAGATACTTTCAGAAAGAGATGTTAAGCCATTTAAGTTGTATTTACCTCTATCAGAATTCAGTTTTGCTGAGAAAAATATTCTAAATGAAGTTCCTATTTATATGGGTGTAAAGAAGAACGATGAACTAAAGAAGCACAACGATATTCCATTTGCACCAGTGTCTAAATCACTTGTACCATTACAAGATGACGGATTCTATAAATTAGTAGAAAGACAATTATTTGAAGAACAATCTTTGGTCCAATTTAGTAAGAGAAGAGGGATGTTTTATGGAAATAGGAGAAGTCATTATTTAAGACCACCACCTGTTCCATCATTAAAATATTTACAAAATAGAACACCAACAATTTGGCTTCCAGAAGATGACCAGGAACTAGTGAAGAATATTAATACATATGCTTACAATTGGGAACTAATTAGTGCAAATATGGTTCATAGATCAAGTAAGTCATATTTGTCTAATATTGAAAGAAGAACGCCTTGGCAATGTTTTGAAAGATTTGTTCAATTGAATGAAAATTTTAATTTCAATGATTTGAAGGGCCCAAGGGCATATGGTGCACAGCAATGGTTAATTGCCGCACATAGATTCCAACAAAGACAAAATAGACGAATCTCTCCATTAGGTGTTGGGAATGAATCTGTACAAAGAGGTCATAGACGTTTACGTTGGGCCAGTATGTTTGAAGTTATAAGAAGATGCATTAAGAAAAGGGAGAATGCACCACGTCCAAATCCGACACAACCAAGAAAACCTATGGATTGTAGAAATATGAAGGTCCCAACCCCAGCAGAAATGTCGCAATTAAAGGCCCAAAGAGATGAAGCTCTTAGAAGAGATATTCAATTGAGAAGAAATGCCAGAAATCGCTTACTTCAAAGACAATCACGAATAGCGCAAAACAATAATCAATATCCTATTCAGGGGCAAAGATATGGTCCAAATTCATATCAGGTACAAAGCTCTAATAATCAATCTCAAATATCCATTCAACTCTCAAGAGGGTCGTCTAGAAATCACTCTAGGTCGACTAATAATAATAGCACCACTAATAATAACTCATTTAGTAATATGGAAGCAAATAGCAATAGTAACAATATTCCAATGAGCCAACATGTTGACAAAAATGGCGACGTTCGGTATACAGAAGAAGAGATTGTTGGACTTTATGCTAGAAAAATTCGACTTCAAAAACCAAATATTCCTCCTGAAATTGCTCTTCAAACTGCAAAAGCTTATTATAAGAAGTTAAAATATGAACAGCAACAGCGTTTCCAGCAACAACAACAACAAAGTATTCCACCACTAACGGAAAGGGCAAATCAATCAACTTCCACGATAGATAGTAGCGGTAAATTCCTAAATGTACCAAATCATACCAAGAATGAGCTCACTAACAACACTTCAGTGGGGAATGTATCGGACATTAATAGTAGTAGTGGCATTAATAATAAAAATATTTCTTTAAATATAAATAATACCACTAGAGGTTCTATTAAATCACCAACACCCCAAGAGATATTGCAAAGGTTTCAAAAATAGATACAAGATGGTTAAAAAATTTAGGGTATCATTGAGGACTATAAATTTTATTTTATAAACACAATGATTTCGAATTTTATTAAATTTTCTAAAACTTATCTGTATAGTGTCTTTTTGTTCATGATAAGGTTCTCTAAAAATATTAATCACTAGATATAATAGGAGAATGAAGGAAGGAAAGAATGGTTAATGACTTATTTTTGTAAGGAAAACGTATCATATACTTGCATAAGAAGATGGAAGGGAAGAAAATTTGATTAAATATTTGTTTATTCACTTATTTGATAAAGATAGTAGTATTCGGTATACATAAACCTTTAATAATATATATATATATATTTGACTATGATCATATGTCCTAGTTTTAGATCTTTGGTAAAGTTAAGATAGAAGTATTCTCCACCGGAGAAGCACCATTTATTGAATAGTTGACTTTCCATTTAACTTTTAATGGTTTGATGGAATTAATTAATGCATTTTCGATCCAAGCATCTTGTGTGATACCGTCTTTGACGTTGGAATTTAAGACACTACTTGATTGTGGTTGTAATTTCAATTGCATGGATTTTGGTACTGCCAATGCAAAAGTTACATCACTAATTTGGTTAAATGACAAGTTGGTGATAAAGATTTTAATTTTAATAATTGAATCTGATTCTCTTTTGGTTTCCATTTCAATTTTAATATTTGAATCAGTGTTAACTAATATTCTTTCAGGAGTTGGTAAAGCTGGTTGTACATTTGATGTATTAAAATCACCCAATAGATCGAACGTATCTGTTTTATTTGTTATGTTATTAGTATTAGTAGTGGTGGCGGTGGCGGTAGTAGTAGTAGTAGCAGTAGAAATACTATTATTGTTGAATAAGTTAGGTTCTGAACCCAATGAAATTTCACCAACATTTAAAGAAATGCCTTGATTTGAAGGTTTATCATTAGATAAGGATAAGTCACCTAATAAATCAACAAGTGGATCATTTGAAGTACTAACAGGAGTTTGTGTAGTATTTGTGAAAGGAGTTGAAGAAATGTTATCTATAGCATTATTATCGTTATCATTGTCATTATCGTCGAAGTCAATCAAATTTATTTCATTAGCTAAAGCTCCACCAGTATTCTTAGAATTATTTTCAGTGGAGATAGATTCAGGATTAATATTTGATGCGGCGGTTTTATTTCCGACTTTAATCAAGGAATATTTTTCTAATAATTGATTGACGATATCATTGAACTTCAACAAATCTCTAACTAAATTATCATCGTCTTGTTCTTCTTCGATGATTTTTTGGAATTTAGGTTGAGCAGCTTTCAAAGAGCCATAAAGTTCTTCTATAGTTTCGTTATTTTTCAAATCTTCATCGTTATTAGATGTGTTCAACATTTCGTTCAATAGATCGGCCTTACGTCTCAATTTATTCAATTCATTATTAATAGCTTGTTTTGCATGGATAAGGTTATCTTCTTTGAAACCAGCCATAATTTTCATCAATTTATTAGCTTCTTTTAAATCCTCAGGTTTGCCACTTCTAATCAATTCTTCCAATTTAGCAGCTTGAGCAATCTCTTGTTCCTTTTGTATTTCGGTAGCGGTCTTTAATTGGTCAGTGGGTCTCAAAACAGCCAAATCTTCAGCATGAATCCTTGGGAAAATGTACCCTTTATATTTCAATAATCTTCTCATATCTCTAATGTAATTTAAATCATCTTTGTAAGCAGCATGTTTACAGAGAGTTTGATACCATTCCTCGATGGCAGTTAAAATCAACTTTTGCACTTTTGAATAACGTAAAGGTGGATTTTCAGGGAACCTTCTAACCAACTGATTCAAAAATTCTTTTCTAGAGATTTGTAAATGGATAGGATACCCACAATTTTTAACAAGAACATCCAAAAGTGCTAATGCAAAAACAGCAGTATGAGTGTCACTACTATTAATCAATTTGACAATAGCGTTACATGCATCATAACTAGTTCCACCTTGTTTTTCATTAATATAATCAGCAATATCCAAATTAAGGGCTAAATCAGGTTCAGGTAAAGACATTCTACAAGCTCTCTGAATCTTTCTCAATAGAGTGTTACTTGTAGTTGGAGGTCTTCTCACTGGACGATCAGTTAAATAAACCCCAGGCATTTTATAAATCAGCGTACTTTATTATCCCGTTGCCTTATTAATATGTGTGTACCTTATGTTGACTTAAAAAAAAAAAATGAAGGAAAAAAAAGCACACACTCTTATTCTACTTTGTTTCCTGTCAATAAGAATATTGAAACGGCCCAATACGAATATAACAAACAGTTTCAGTAATCATTCCATTAAGTTTATAACATGCTTTAAACATCTTCAATATGCTTTTATTCTTCTGTAAATCTCTCTTTATTTTTTTTAATTCAAACATTTTCTTCTTTTTGTTTTTTTTGTAAAGATTGTCAGATCATTTTCAACGGCAACGGGTGTAAGACGGATTTAAAACTTCTTTTCTCACATAGAAACTGTTTAAAAGGTATTGGAAGTGGTAGTAGTGGTAGCGTTATAAGGCAAGATGGTGTAACATAGTTATGCTTTGGTTCTATTCTTGTTCTATAGAAGAAAGATATAAATTGAATGAACAGTGTAGGTGAAAGTATCCATTTTTGGAATGGGTGGGAGAAAAAATATCACACATGAGGAAGTGGTAGCAGTAGAAGAACAAGGAGGCAATCCACAAAGAACAGATCAAGATACTAACGATCTGGGGATAAACAAATTAATCCTAGATTATGATTATTTATTATACAAGATTAATGATTATGTACAATCTATTCAATTAAGAACTAACCTTCTATGTAAGGAACAAAATAGATTGATTGAAACAGAGATTATTGGTGGACTAATTGATTCGAATATCAATCATTTAAATTATATTTCAAAGAAATGTGATGAATTAGAGACGCATTTTGATATGATGGATCAGATTGATTTGATTGTCCAATCTTTTAAAAATCGTTTACAGTGTGTTAAATATGAATATGATGATTTGAAAAAGAGAAAAGAAATTAATAAAAACAAAAAGTGAGAAGTAAAAAAAATGTGAATGAATGATTTATGACTGTATATGTTATATATATATATGTGTGTGTGTGTACCCGTATGTGACTTATTTTTACCATGAAAATCTATCATTTTTACTATCATAATAATTTTTTATCTTTCTTTCAAGATGTTGTAACCTTCTATTATATTTGTTATTAGATTCCATAACCTGTTTTAATCTTAAACAACAAATTATCAGAAAGACTCTTTTCCTAAATCTATCTCTTAACATAATTTGATATTCACTTTTACGAAATTTAGTAGGTTTATCATCATATAGATAGTATTTTGAGAATAATGATGATGAGGGTTCCAACGGCTGTACGTTATTTGTTGACAATTCTCTTTTAATTCTATATGAATCAATTTGCATTTGTTGTACTGTAGCATTTAATACGCTTTTTAAATAATCATTAATAACCTTTTGGTCATTGTTTCGAAGAACCTCCCTATGATATTTTAATCTATAATAATCTATCTGACTCTGTTGAATATTTAATTCTCTTTTCAACGTCATATCATTATCCAACTTGGAATATGATTCCTCTGTGTCTCTTGATAAATTATTTAATCTTTCCCTCTCGTTTATCCTCTCTAACCTGATATTTTCATTCTCAAGATCAAGTAATTTATTACTATAATCAATCTTTTTTTCCTTATATTTATTTAATAATTTGGCAAACCCATCTGATAACCTCGAATGTGATTCTTTCAATTCAATGTTTGTGGTTTTTAATTTGTCATTATCATTTATCAATTTATTTAAATTAGATTCTAATTTATCAATTGTCTTTAAAAGTTCTGCTTTATCTTTATTTAATTGATCAATTTCATTCTTCAGTTTTTCTTCTTGATCTGTCGAGGAGGAGTCGAATTTCGAAGGCGATGTTGCCCTTGTTGTTGTATCATTTAATTGTTTTTGCAATAAATCATTAAGTGAATCATACCTTTGTCTCCAATCATTAATTTCATTATTCAATTTCTGGATGGATTCATTGTATTCTCTACTTTTATTATTTATCATATCATTTAATAATTTAATCTCATTTTGTAAATCTTTTACCTTTGTCTCATTTTTTTGTAAAATTTTATTTTCCATTAAATCATGAGTCTTTAAAGTCTTATCTAACTCAGCATTCAATTTATTTAATTCTCTCTTTAATGATTGGATCTCATTATTCTTAGTATTAATAATATTTAAAGTTTCATCTGATTTCTTAATTGTCATTTGAAATATTTGTTTCTCTAAACTCTTAATCCTATTATTTAATTTAGTTATCTCCTCGTTCTTAGATTTAATTTGATTGTTCAACTGATCCTTTGTCTCTTCAAAGTTATGAGTCTGTCTAATCAATCTAGTAATTTCTCTTTCCTTATCTGTTATAACACTGGTTTTTTTAGATAATTGACCTTGAATCTCTTGTAGTTGTCCTCTGATAGATGCCAATTCTTTATTTTTGGATTCCACTGTTCTTGATTCCCTTTCTTTATTTGTTAAAAGAGTATTAAGTTCATGTTTTACATTATCCAATTGGATCTCTTTCTCTTGAAGATCTTGTTTCAAATTGATAATTTCATTTTCTAGTGACTCTTTAGTTAGATGGTAATCATTTTCTCTTTCATTTAAATGATCTATCTCGTATTGGTTTGTAGATAAAGTCTCTTTCAGTTTTGAAATTTCTTGCTTTAAGGAATGAATGACATTATTTAATTCATCTTTATTCTTTAATTCTGTTTCATAATCATTTTGCAATTTATTAAAATCGTTAGTCATTTTATTGATTGAAGTATCTTTTCTTTCAATTTCATGATCATATTTGGAATTTAACTGTATATAATCTTCATTTAATTTCTTGTGTTTATCTTCTAAATCTTTTAATTTTTTAGTCTTATTATTTAAAATGGTCTGTAAATCTTCTAACTCATTGATTTTATCCTTTAAATCCCTTTCATATTGAGAAATTTTCTGTTCATTTAAATTTTGTTTATTAATCAAATTATTCTGATCATTGACAGTATTTTGGAAATTTTGAATCTCTTCTTGTAATGATTTAATCTCTGATTTATATTTATTGATTTCAGAATCGAGTTGTTTCTTTAATGTGGTTTTATCGTTCTGTAAATGTTGAATCTTATCATTAAAGGACACCTCTTGATTTTGTAGCAAATCTTGAGATTTTTTCAATTTTTCATTTAATAATTTAATATCTTTTAAATGTTGATCTTCTGAATCTGATAACCTTTTAATTTCATCTTCTAATTTATTCAATTTTTGTTCATTGATTTTATTTAATTGAATAATCTCGTTATTTTTTTGATCCTTATTAGCCATATTAGTAGCATTTTTCATTTTAGTGTCTTTTAATTCAGTTTCAAGTGATTTAATCTTTTGATCCATATTTTCAATCTCTAATTTATATTTTTCTAATTGAGATTTCAATTTATTTTGTTCTCTTTTACAATCATCATGAATATTTTGAAGATTATCATCAGTATTCTTTGTATTATCCTCTTTAGTCATATTATTTATTTTTTCTTTTAAATTATTTATTTCTAATTGTAAAGAATTATTATCTCTTTGTAAAATATTATTTTTATCCTTCTCTTGAGTCAAATCATCAATTAATTGTAAATTTGAATCTAATTTATTCGGATCCTCTTGTTTCAAAATATTAATCAAGGCATCATTTTTCAATTTCAATATGGATATAGTCTTAATATAGCTCTCTATCCTTTCCTGCTGTTGTTTAATTGGATTAGATATATTATTATTCGATATTATATCATCCTGATCTTTATTTGAATCTGCCGGTAAGATTGGATTCTGACTGCCGTCATTGGTGTTATTACCATTATTAGTATTATTATTATAATTTATTTCCGGTATAGTATCATCAAATTGTGAAGCATCATTAAACAATCTCATAGAATTGTTTATACTATAACGTGCCCGTTTTCGCATAGGACCTAGACCATCATCTTCTTCGTCTTCTTCTTGTATACCAGACACATTTCCATGTCCGTCAGCTGTATTTCTCGGTGTGTTTAAATCTAATCTTTTAGGTGGTATATTATTTGTTGTTGTTGTTGTGGATTGTTTACCCTTTATATACCCAATTGGAGTGAATTCCATTTTTTTTTTTTGTAGTGGTGGCAGGGAGATGGGGAGGTAGAGTAGGAAAGTTAAATGGAATACATTGTCAATGGAGGGAGTCTTGATTGGAATGAGGTAACTGTTCTTCTCTTGTTCTTTACTGGACAATTAATAGTAATATTCAATATCTACACTTAACTTCTTACTTATTTACAGCTTCTCTCAAACAAAACAAAACAAAACGGAGGAAAAATATGTCTGACGCGTTTTGTGTAATAATAATAATAATATTTCTCTCTCTTTTAAAAGAAAGACAGGAAAAGTTTACGCGTCAGTCCTTTTAGGGTTTACAGACTTTTTCCACGTGACTATTACAGAATAAATTAGGGTTTGGGAAAACGTGCAATTCGTTGATTTTAGCACAGTAATAATAATAATGAAGAAGAACTATAAGTGACTATCCATCTATAATCAATTGGAATATAATACATATATATATATATATATATATATATATATGTGTGTGTGTATGGGAACACGTAGACTAGTATTTTGGTAATTGAGTGTTTCTTTGTACTGTTGTCATTGTTTCTCTCTCTCTCCCGTCCCTTTCTTTCAAAGATTCTTAACATCATCAATGAATCTTGATAATGATTTCAATGCATTACCTGACTGTATACTCTCTTCCGCTTTCAAAACACCTTGTCTCCAATCACGAGATCCAACACTTAAACAATATAATACAGCAGTATTTAACAGAATGTAATCGTAGAGTGGAAAGTTATCCCCCAATCTATATTTACCTGATAAGATTTCATTTTTCAATATACGTGCATTCTCAACTGGACCAAGGGATAAACATTCAGATAATGGATGTTCTTTTAAACCAAACATAGATGGCTCAATTTCAAACGTCTCGATATTTTGCAAAGTCGTATCCTTTTGTCCAAAACTTGACACATGCCAAATTGTGGTCTTCCCAATGGGGGATATCTCATCTAATCCAATATGGCCCCATACTACAAATATCTCATTATTTGGGTACATCAAAGATGCAGCTCTTGCATACTCCAACCCTAATTCCTTTGAATAGACACCAAGGATTCTTTTATTTATTGTAGATACCAACGGGTGCAACAATGGACCCAAGACATTGAAAATAGTAGGGATTCCCATCATTTTTCTTATCAAAGCCACAGATCTCATACCATTATGGAAATATGGCGCCAAAAGAAACAAAAATGAATTGTTGGACCACAACTGAGGCACCGTGGTAGAATTGACTTTTGATACGTCACAACCTAACGCAGAGATTAAATCGCCTGCGCCACTGTTTGATGTGGATGCTTTCCCACCATGCTTCACTATCTTGATACCTGGGATCCCAGACGCCACAATAGCAGTAGATGTGGAAACGTTGAAAGTGTTCTGTCCGTCACCACCGGTACCTACAATATCCATAACAACCAAATGACTATTATTATCATTATTATCTGTGCTTTGAGGTGGAATCAAACTAGAATAATTCAATACAGCTTTTGCAGCTTGGACAATATATTCAGCTTTATGATCCAACCCAGTAGTTCTGAGACACGACAAAAAACTTGCAATTTTAATCATATTTTCATGGTGTGTGGAATTGTTTGGGTCATTCGTGTCTAGGATTGGAATTATAGTGTCAATGGTTTCGTATAAGTCATGAGGTGTCAAACTTGGTGGTGATGTTAATAATTTTTTGGTGTTTTTGACTACTAGATCCATCTTTTTCTTTTCTGTTTTTATTATTATTATTTTTTTTTTTGTTTTTAATTCTCTATATTTCTTATCAGGTACTTAGTGTTATGTGTGTGAATAGATAGAACGTATATATATGCAGTGCAAAATATTGCAATGCATATTCACTTTCTTCATTTTGTATTAGTTCTATCTTTCTTTCTTTTCCTTTTGGAAATAGGCTAAATTTTTTTGTTGTTGGCTGTTTCTTTTCTCTCTAAAGTTCCGAAAATATACAAATATAGATGAGTCATCTCTAACAGTTTATATATATATATAAGAAGAAGAAGAGGGATAAGAAGAGGTAGGTAAGGGAAGATACAGATTTATTTCATTTACATGAATGATATATATATATATAACGAGGTAAGAAAGTAAATTGGATATAAAATTATACATTACTCTAACTCAGCTAAATATTTTTCACAATCCAAAGCAGCCATACAACCAGACCCAGCAGAAGTGATGGCTTGTCTATACTTTGAATCTTGAACGTCCCCAGCGGCAAAGACACCAGGAACAGAAGTCAAAGAAGAGCCAGGAACAGTCTTAATGTACCCTGCATCATCTGTATCCACTTGTCCCTGAACAATCTTGGTAGCGGGAGAATGACCAATAGCATAGAATAGACCATTTACTTGTAAAGACCTTTCTTGGTCAGTCTTGATGTCCTTTAAGATCAATTCATTCAAGAACTTGCCATCACCTTTAGCTTTCAAAGTGACTGTGTTGTAAAGGATTTCGATCTTTTCGTTTTTTTCAACACGTCTTTGCATGATTGTGGAAGCTCTTAGATAATCCTTTCTAACGATCATGTAGACTTTAGAACCGTACTTGGTTAAGAATTGGGCTTCTTCACATGCGGAGTCACCGCCACCGATGACCGCTAAAGGTTTGTTTCTGAAGATTGGGACAGCACCATCACAGACAGCACAAGCAGAGATACCTTGTTGCCAGTAGGTCTCTTCACCGGGCAAATGTAATCTTTTAGCAGATGCACCGGTAGCTAAGATGATTGCGTCTGTTGTGATTGGGTCTTGATCTTCATTGAATTCGGTCCAGAGTTTGAAAGGTTTTGAAGAGAGATCTACTTTGGAGACGGTCTCGGTGATGATTTCCGTACCGAATTTGACGGATTGTTCTCTCATTCTGTCCATTAGTCCGGAACCGGTCAGACCTTGTGGGAAACCAGGAAAGTTTTCGATTTCTGTGGTAGTGGTCAATTGACCACCAGCAGCGATCCCGTTAGCTAGCATGCCTTCGTACATGACGGGTTTCATTTCAGCACGAGCTAGATAGATGGCGGCGGTATGAGCAGCTGGACCAGAACCAATGATAGTGACTTTGTTGTGAACCATTTTGTTTATTATTTTTTTGGTTGTCGTAGTATGTAAATATCTTAAAGTTTGTTTAATAATTGTGATAAATCTTGATAGCAGTGGGTTGTTTGTTAGTTGGTTCACTAGCAAAAATAGAAAAAGGAGAACAAACAGACACAAAAGAGAAAGGAAGAGAGAAGCAGTTTAAAAGAACAGAGGTGTAGAGACACTAAAGAGTGTATATAAATAATATACGTATAAAGGAAGAATGTTAGTTGTTATTAGTTTGGAAACGATGATCGAACGAACCAAGGATCTATCGATCGATCGATTGATTGATTGATTACTCAGCTCTGCTTACTCATTCTCCCTCGAGAGAACAGAATTCCAGCCCAGCAGCGAGGGGGGAAAAACAAACAAGAAAAAGAGTGTGGTGTGTGGGTGTACTGTTTCCTGTCTCTTTTCTTTCCCTGTAGTGTTTTGTATTGGGGGTGCATTGGGGGTGGTTTGCCATTGGATTATTATATAATCAGAGTTCTAATGGGGTGGGGAGGAGGGTCAGATCTAGATCTTGTTCAATATTTATACCCAAATTTATATAGTCATTATATATATTAGTGTAGAGTTGACTATATATATATATATATACCGTTTTAGGATAACAATGGTGTCTCTTCACTGATCCTTGGTGACAACAATTCTCTCTCTAAAGTTCTCAATTTCGTATCATCTGCATACAGAACATAGTACTGGTAGAAATATATTAAATCAAATATAACGGTACCAGCACTACCGAATATAAATGGTGCGGTTCTCCTAATGAACTTAATCTTATCTTCACAATAAATGAAACTCGTGCTTGTCAATATACTAACGTTATAAGTTATGTTTCCCAACAATGTAGTAGCGAAAAGAAATGGTGATAACCCATCTGTTGATTTACGTTTGTAATTCTTGATCAACTGTGGGATACGTGCTCCAACGTAGAAACTGGCGCCTATCCATGACAATATTATACCGACGTTTGTGGCATCGTTATGTATATTATCTCCTGGGTTCGTTTGAGATTGGGATAGTGTATTGGTCATTGCTTCTGCAGTGGTGATCGTATTGGATGCAACAGCTATTAAACTGGTCAATAACTGTGTAGTTCCTACCGTGTTACTACTAGTAGTAGTCGTAGTGATATTATTATTAACAGTATTCTCTTGTGAATTCGTTTGGCTGGTGCCATTGTTGTCTTCATTATTATTATTGACTCGACTTAATACAGGAACCGTCTCGTGACCCATAGTAGCTAGTCTATTCTTATGTATTATACCATAATAATAATACTGTCCACATACAAACAAATCATTAAGCAAAAAATATATAGCTAACAGAATTTGAAACAGTAATTGGTTTGTCATTAACGCTCCAATCAAAGAAGTTATATCGCCTAGTAACCAGCATAGTAAGAAATATGGCGACAGACCGTCCACTGTCTTGTCATGATACGTTTCTATGATTTGTGGGAATAACGATATAAACGATGCACAGAATGATATACTACCACTTACATTGGATATTATTGACCATAAGGAATCATTAATCATCTTTTTCTTTTTTCTTTGCTTCCCTCCTTTACATTCTTTTCTTGTTTAAAGTAACTATCCACGCATACACACACACACATATATATATATAATAGTGAGGTACTCATTTAATCAAAGAAGACGAAGACGACGAAGCAGGAGCATATAAGTATATACATGTGATCGTTATGTAAAACTCTTCCTTTTTCCTCTTCTCTTCTCTTTCTTACACATGTGAGTCAATCGATTAAAATGAGAAAGTTTGTTTGTTTGTTTTTTTTTTCCCCGTTCTTTTGTTTTATTGGAAGTTTCTATAAAATTATTTTGTTCTCGAAGGGCAAGATCACAGAAGAAAAAGAAAAAGAAAAGAAGAAAAAAATAACAAGAGAGAAGATCTTTGTTAAATAATCGTTTCCCCTCCCTTTCTCTTCTTTGTCTGGTTTAATCTATCCATATACCACTTCATCCAGAAGCTAAAGAGTGTCGGTCACCTTCCATAATTTACACATGAAACTATAGTTCTTGTGTAATAAATCTGTGGAATCATCTCCAGGAAACAATAATCTATAGTCATTTGTATCGTGGATGGAATCTAATGTATCCCATCCATAATGATATCTTTGGGTGATTAATAACGGTAACGATATCATAAATTTTAAAAATTGTTTTGTTTTACTATTATCGATAGTTCGAATAAGAATAATAATAGTATCAAGGATCCAAAAGAATAAATCGATATTATCGATCCTTTCCACTATATCCCACCAATATATATATTTATAATCATCCTTCGTCTCCCATAACTTCATGATCCTAGTTGTTTCTTGACTATATCGCTCATATTCATTCTCATATGTGTTATTAATAGTATTCTGTATTATCTGTACCAAATTCCATATTTGTTCTATCGATAATTTATCCATTTTAATTAAATGATGGATAATTATCTCATCACCTTTAATTAACCCTTGCTTAGATATAGATTTAAGTTTAAGTAAGAAAAAAATCGTAGATAACATCTTTCCATTATCAACAGTCATGATTTTTTTATTTTCACACTTATCTTGAATCAAATTCTTTATCTCCAACAATTTATCGTATGGGTAACAACTCTCATTTGAGGCAATTCTTTCATATCTATAATAAACTTCATTGAAACTTTCAAAGGATCCATTTTGCTTCAGTAAATCCATATATATAGTATACCTCAACTCACACGGCAACGGGATCTTTCTTACAATCCGATCAAGAAATTTTATATTGTTGAACCAATTGGAACCATTTTCTTTCTTGCCACTATAACTAAACAAAGTCTCATAATTTTTTTCGATGTACTTTTTATAATCATTTAACCATTTATTTCTCTCCATCTGATCCTTATATATTGCATCCATACAATTTTCCAATTCTGTTTTATACGATTCGATTTCATCGGTTGTCTTTGGTGGCAACCAAATAGGTCTACCTTGATTCAAATACTTTAACTTATTGGAAGACACACATATCATATCTTCTAACCCTAAAGAATCCAATTCTTTCAATTCCATAGGCAAAGATTCCATACTTTGATACCTGTCTCTAAGATGAGACTTTGATTTCTTGGAGACTTCGACCCCATACTGATTTGATAAATTGTTAATCATATTAGAGATATCCTTAGATTCATTGAAATAAACACTTCCCCTATGTCCATTTAGACCTTTATATGGACACCCGTTAACATTTACACCAGGTATATCTGTCACTGTGGGCAACACGTTAGTCGAATCTAAAGGGTTCAGATAGGAGTAATGAGTCCTTGGAATATTCCATAGTATTGAATCATCTACATCCAAATCACAATCTGAATCTCCTTGTGTTTGTTTATTCTCATATAGGTATGGATCTTTATCGATTATATAGTTTCTTAACTTCTTTTGATTTTTGTTCCTTCTTAATCTGTACCTTTGAGATGGTGTTAGATAATGATGGTTGTAATTTTGGTTAGTGGGTGATGACTCGGTATTTGTGGTGGAATTGGACACTGTGGATTGTTTAGATAGAATAGATTGGTTTCCCTCGAATGAATTTAACGACGGCACACTTGAGATGGAAGAACAAAAGCTCGGTTTATTTTTAAGTTCTAAATTATTTGAACCTGACCCTTCATATAAAAATTGATACAGATTTTCACTTGGTCTTTTGATTTGATTCAAACCTGTGGCTTGATCTATATCTGATGTCATGTTTCCTTACTCAAATTATATTACAAATAATATATATTCTTACTTGTTTGATCAAGGGGACGAAGAGAGAAAAAAGGAATATCAAAGAAAGCCAAATGGATTAGAGGTAGATCTAGTGAAAAGAACTAAGAAGAAAGAAGGTAAATATTGTTATGTCCAGTTGGAAGGAGGACTAAGAGGAGGAGGAGAAGATACGAAATGCATTAAAAGACATACAGACACTATCACAACCATTTTGTAATAAATTTGTATACCCTCTATATATTATTGATATGTGTTAATTTTACGAATGGATATAGGAAAACAGACCTACTTATTGATTGAAGAGATATATAACACTACCATTATTATTAGTTCGAGCAGGCTACTATTATTATAATTGAATAATTCCCCCCTCCCCACCCTCCTTGTACTATACACTACTATTTTGCACCACTTACTGGTTATATTTGCCCAATTGGGGAAGTAAGATGTGTAATAAAATGGAAAATGTCCAAATCCAATATTAACAACAAAAAAAAAAAGAGAGAGAATAATAAATTAATTCTAAATTGGCCAGGCTTTTGTTTCTTTTCTTTTGTTTTTTTGCTGTGCTTCTGGGAGGGTGGTCACGTGTTTTGGAGAGGGTTTGGATTTTTTTCATTTTTTGTTTGTTTGGAATAAATTAGGGTTGGCAAATAATTTTGTTGTTTTTCATTAGGGTTTGGTCTGGAAAAGATAGGTCTTTGGGAATTTATTTTCCCCCTCTCGAGACGGGTAAAGTTACTGATTGAATATTATTAGATAGAACACTTGGAGGAGGAGAGATTCACACAGGAAACTAGTAGTAGTAGGAGTGTGGGCATCCCATTTAAACAACCTCTCTATCCATCCACAGGTGTAAGATGAACTATCCGTTGATGATGTGATTTATTCAAGTCATAACACTGTCACTTCTTGTTTTACTTTTTTCTTTTTTTGTTTTTTTTGTTCCTTTAAATTGAAATAGTGGAATTAGATAGAAATCTATTGAAGATAAATAAGGTAATGTCACATTATGGCAATATGGTCAAGATTCACATATCCTGGTTTAAAAAAATTTAATTCTTTTTGCAGATATCCATTTGGATCTATCTTTAACAATCGTCCTCTAATATTTATTGGTAGATCAATGGTTTCATGTAGAAATTATTCCGTTACATCGGTTATTAATAAATATAATAACTCTTTATCCGTCCTAAATCATGATCTTAATTGGAATAGATTCACATCAAACCTTACCACAATCTTAAATGAAAGAAATGATTCAAGCACAAGTTCTAAATTATTTAAACTTTATAAAACTATTGAATCTCAATACCAATTATGTTGTAATTTTGAAGTTAACAACAATAATAATAATGGGAAGAAGAAGAATATAATAACTATTTTCTTACCTGATATTGTACATTTTTGGTTCTATCAGAATTTATCTAAAGATCAAATATATAACCACATTAATAATATGATTCTTTGGAATGTTAATTTGTCTTCGTCTATCTATTCTAAAAGATTGGTTCATAAATTATTACAATCTTCTGAATTCGATATACAATTAATTACATTGGAAAAATTTTTATCTGATAACTGTAAACAATCAAATACTAATATTGAAATCTCAAATATTCAAAATGAGTTCACTGAAAAATTCATATCCATCTATGATTGGGATACAATGATCCTATTGACTAATAACGTCATTAAAAGAGGCAATTGGAAGTTTGTGCCATATTATTTGACCGCATTAATTGGAAAATTAAACAATTTACAAATTAAAAATTATAATAACAGTGGTAGTCGTAGTGGTTCTTCTATAAATCAAACAAAAATTGATCTGAAAAGATCCTTCCTCAAATTCCTTGTTGAATTAATGACCGTCTTGTCAAATTTAAATAATCATTGGAATTTGGTTCTACCAATATTCAAACTCATTATTGAATCATTCAATAATCTGATTCTATCTCTATCTACTTCTTCCTCCTCCTCCTCCTCGTCATTACTCATGAGAAATTTATCAATCTTAAATAAACCTTTATTGCAAATCCTAAAATTGTTAAGAATTAATGGTCAAAACGACGAAATATTCCAAATTGTATCGTATTTAAATAACAAACATCTTAACTCGAAAGATGGGGATTCGAGGTCTCTACTAAGTATATTACTTACAAGTTTCCAATTCCAAAAAAGATTGTTATTGGAACTATTAACGACTTTAAGATCGTTTAATGACCCTAAATTAAGTGTCCAATTCCTATTAGCCTCTGTGAAATCACCGGATATGAAACAAATATTGAATGATCTAGGATTGCTTGGTTGGATCTTCAACGGAGAGGTATCAAGATTGGACCCACTTGGATTGCAATTGCTGCTTGAAAATGGTTCCTCAAATCAATTTGCTAATATAAACCTTAAATTCAAAATCGATGATTTGGCACCGATACTCTCAGAATTGTATCTAATAGTGTTGAGAAAGAACAGTATGACTCTAACACAACATTATAATAAAGATGTTCTTTTGAAATTGTATTATAATTATATTAATAAATTGAATTCCTCTATCAACAGTTATTACCTCTGGAAAAATGACTCTGGTGTCCTAATACATTTTTTAAAAAACATTATCTTTGAAATTAAAGATCATCAATTAGCTTATAATATACTCTTGGATTTTTATTCTCAGAAATTAGCTAAAAGAGTCAGAATTGTAAGTAGTAAAAATAAAAATATAACTACCACAAATTACCATACTGACTCGTATGCTAACAATAATTGCCCCTTTACATTATTGATTCAAGCATCGAATAAATTTTTATCAATGAATCAGATTTCGAAATTATTAAATATTATGCAAATTCATCATATCCCATTAAATTTCAACGTTTGTTGTTCAATAGTCTTGAAATTTATCTATTTGAAAAGATATTCTGATGCGAAATTATGGTATGAAAAGTTACATTCAGGTAATTTTAACGTCAATCATTTTATATTGTTATACTATGTTCGTAAATTTGATTGGCCATTGCCTAAAAATGTGAATAAATCAACAATCACCGAAATTGACTATTTACTAAAGAAAGGTTTATCTCCACAAAGACTTCATTCAAATGGTAATCACATGATACATACTGATAA
Organism: Arxiozyma slooffiae; assembly: GCA_017347545.2. Lineage (NCBI taxonomy): Eukaryota > Fungi > Ascomycota > Saccharomycetes > Saccharomycetales > Saccharomycetaceae > Arxiozyma > Arxiozyma slooffiae. Next base: position 356,166 of record JAFHAQ020000022.1, on the reverse strand, counting down.
AGATATAAATAATCAGAATCGTGAAAATTTTAAATTAGAAGATGATTTGGAACCAGATGTCCTATTTATGGATAGACAAGAACCTGATGAAGCTATTTTTAAAGAACTTTCTACCTGTCTGGCTAAATTAGATATCAAGTAATAATGATAGTAATAGCAGTCAGAATTACAAAATTATTACCCTGTATACATATATAAAAACTTATGTATATAACTCAGCATCTTATGTATATTTATATCTTAGTATTCATTTTAAAAGTTATAACAAATTATCGTTTCATTTTAAACGGTTAAAAGTTAATACTTCTTTCTTACAGTTGATTTCTTTATTTAATTTTGGCTTACTTATCAACAACAATAATAATAGCAGTAAGATACAAAATCACACTAGATATACAATAGGTATACAGATACTTAACATAATGAATTTGATGAATCCATTTTCTAATATATATACGTGTCTATTTTATTTTATTTTTTTTGTTTTTTTTTTGCCTAGAACCATCCTATGTAACTTACATCTGTAGCAGCTAAATTTCTTGGATTGACAGCGGATGCAATTAAATCCAAAACAACTTGGGTAGTCACTGCAGGAGTGGAGCTTAAATGACCAAGTTGTGCCACTCTTTTTATTAGTAAGTCGACATTGGTTTGTACCATAACCCTCAGTTGTGGATTTTCCACAATTGGACGGTGTAGGTTACTGTACCATGAAATTATTTCGTCTCTGATGAATAGAGTTAGATAAGTGTTCAATTCATTTTCCGGCTCAAGTAGAGCTCTTGATATTGTGAAGAGGTCAACGGAGAATATACCTTCTAATGCAGAATCTCCAATCAATTTTTGAATATTTGGGGTTAATCTAAATGGTACTGGTTCGTTATTATAGAAAATTGGGGAATCTGGTGGTAAGTTGATTTCGACATTCTTCAGTAATGGTTTTATCCTTTCAAATGGATACCTTGATGGTAACATTTCTAATGTAAATATATCCCCTGATTTTTTATCAATATGGATTTTACTTGGTGTACGATTATTAATCATTGTCATGTATGATAACAACGTAAATGAGCCATATTTAGATGCGAAGTTTTTACGGAATAACCAGAAATCCTCAAATTGATTGTATAAATTAGTAAAGTAATTTTTTAGCATAGTGGAAGGAATATATATTGATTGAATCGAATTAAAGATCTCAGTTTTCACTAATGTTATATCAGGTGTTGGTAATGATTTATCATAAGCACTATTCAATTCTTTGAAGATAAAGTCTTGGATATTGTCAGGGTCGATACTTATCTTTGAGCAACATTCGTCATAAATTTTATGAAGTGTTGCGAAGGATGGACTATCATTCATTAAACGAATTTGAGGCGATAATGGAACAGCAATTGGAATAGTAAATTGAATATTACGTTTTCTAGCTTCAACATTCTTAGATAATAAGACATTTAATAACCTGTATAGTTGGAACATTCTTTCTTCTCTTCTTGAGTGTCTAGCGGCAGGAGATTGGATGGCAAATTCATGAACACTACCATCATGACCACGAATCTTGATAACTCTATGTGAAGCATGGATACCACGTATAAATTTGATGTCTGGTAAAAACCTTCCAATTTTAACAAAATGATGGTTATTGTCATAATTCAACAAATATTGACCAGGAATTTCGATCTCTTCAAACTTCTGATGATGAAAATTGCTCAAATTTGGACAAATCCGTTCTAGGTACTCAACTTTTGGAGCTCTGTCAAGTTTATTTTCCAGTCTTTTTCTCCAGTAACGTAATCTTTTCAAATAAGTCTCAAAATCAGGTTTACTCTCAATAAAATCAGCGTTAAATTTAGGTCTAATATGTGGATCTAATAATGTTTCGGAAAGTCTTATCAAATTAGTTTTTGTATTACTTGGAAGCTTTGAATGTTCTCTAGGAAGTGGTAAGCGGCTATAGTTAAATGTTCCATCGATCAGTAGAACATTGATTAGTCTAAATAAGTCTTCATCAGTAGTTGTTTTAAATCTCTCATTTATTTGAGCAACCAAGGACTCTAGAGAAAGAGCAAGTAATGGATATGCAGTTTTCAATATGCTACTCAACTCTTGAAGATATTCCCAGGGTTGACGTGTTCCTTCACTATGGGACGTAGGTAAACTATTTCCCTTATCTGCAAGAACAGCCATAGTTCTACGTTGAATAACTGCAAAATCTTCTCTTGTAGTTCTAAGCTGGAAATGTAGGGCTTGTGGATAGGTTTTTGCAATACGGATTAGAATTTGCCTCACCATATTAGCTTCTTTATGAGATAACGATGTGAGTAATTGTGGAATAAAGGATATCCAGTACCATACTGGTACTTCACCTCTGAATGAATCAAACGCCTTGGCTAAAGAGCCAGCAGCATCATCCATACTTATTAACCATAAGATACGACATAATAAAATCCTTGTCTTGGAATTCTTGTAAAGACCAGCAGCTTGAAGGTAACAGCTAATCGCATTACTGGCATAACTGATATTATCGGGTTCTTCAGATAAACGACGATCATTGAAAAACCCCCATTCTGCCCAGGCCTTAGCCAAGTTCAAATCAATTTGAACTGCAGTAGCAAAAGCTTGATTTGCTTCATCATATGCTTTTAATTTTGATAAGAACATACCTTTAAGTGTGAAAAATTCAGCTTTTTGACTTGTGCCAAAATAGACCAAATTGGTATTGCTAATAACATCAAGGCCTGTGGTTAATTCATTCATGTTTTGGTAGTGGCATTTTGCCTGTTCACGTAATTTTAGAAATGCTTCTTGAATTTCAATGTTTGGTAAGGTGTATATCCTTGCAAGTTGACTTATACATACATTTGGCATATTGTGTTTTCTGGCAACATGTGCAAAACGATTGATAATCCAGGCAAGTTCATGGTAACCCCTATAAGCATGTGTATTGATGGAATTGCTGCTACCATTTTGTTGCAATGTAGAGATTAATGGAAGATAGGCATTATTAATTACTTGGAATGTATGTTGCCTCCACGTAACTAAATCATCCCACAAATCAATCTCATCCCAAATATTAGGCAATCTATCTCTCCATGCCAAAAATGTTCTCTTTACTTCTTGGGCTTTGGAATCAATATTCTGAGCAGTAGTGGTGTGAAGGTTTGTAAAAACATGTGTAGCTTCAAGGAATTCCAGGTATTGTTGAAATCCGTGTAGAAGCCATTTATGAGCGGGTGTATATCTTTGTGGTAATGATATCCATTTTTGCAAGCTCAATTGAATTCCTTCATCACATAATCTTCTAACCTCCTGATCCCCTCTTCCGTTATCTGCAAAGTTTTGTAGTGCCAAAAATGTTTCGAACATTTGTCTTCTTGGTGTTGGTACATCCATAACGCTTTTCACTGATTGCTCGAGTGCCTCTCTATCAGCATTCCAGTCGGCCACTCTCCACCCACATTCCAATAATAAATCAGTGAATCCTTCATGCTTGGCTAGCTCTGTCAAAATATCCCATTGTTGAAGTTTTTCTGCACAAAGAATCCAATTATCTTCCCAAAGAGCATATTCTGATTCTGAATACGGTAGTACACCACTTCGAGCTTTTACTTGAGCGACTTCATAAAGTTGTTGAGCTTTGTCCCATAATCCAACTTGTTCATAAGATAAAGCTATATTAGTTTCATTAAACTTGGCACGTCTTCTCCACAAGCCGTAAAATATGTCATCTTCTTGTAAGTTACGGTATAGTTCTAACAGGGCATCTTCATTAGCCTCTATTATTTTGACATTATCTATTGTTGAATTTTCCTGTATCGATTCTAGTAGATTTATAGATTGGTACCATGAGTTGTAAGAAATAGCCAGGTATTTCACCAGGTGTGGTGGAATTTCTAAATTGTCAACTTTGCTTATTGATTCAAGCAACATAGTAATAACATTAAACTTTGGATCCATTTGTCTTGAATGATAAGGTTTTGATAGAAGAATAATTAGAGAACGAACGAATCCATATTTTTCACTTCTTGGTATACACTGATAAACTTGAACAAATAAGTCACACCAGGTTTTCCTGATCGCTTCAGGACTCTGGTAAAATATTTCAGTTAATGGTTCTAGAATATCCCTTACCTTGACTAGACATAATTTCTCCATATCTCTTTTATGATTCTTAATGAAATTTTCCAAAGATTCTAGATTATCATCTATTTTTATTTCATTATTTGTCGGCAAGTACTCATGAAGAAGGGCAGGTGGGAAAAACAGGTTATTTTTACGTGGTTCCAATATATAGTCTTTATCAAACGAACCATATAATAGTTGAATACCTTGATTTAGCCATGGATAATCTGCGATAAACTCCCAGTTTTGATCACGAATAATGTAATATAAACGTTCTTTAATATCCTCCTCTAGACTATTTTGTAAAATTGACATGAACTTTTTTCTAATTAGTGGATCTTGTGTTTTGGTACCCACTAGGAAAGGTTGTTCCATTCTCGCTGTAATTTCTGTATTGGTAAATTTCTTCTGGTCAAATAAGTCTAGAATAATTTCATAAAACATTTTAGAAAGCGATGGTTCCCCTCTTATTTCGAATGCTAGCATCTTTGTAAGGATTGCAGCTTTCTCTTTTATTGTAGGGAAAATTTCATTACTGAATATCCATACTCTTGAGATATTGATTATCTTTTTCAAAAAGTTTTGGTTCATTGATCGATCAATTAAAAGTGCAATTGTAGATAAGAATGGACGTCTTGAATCTCCTAAGGAAGATACTTTAACAGATAAAAGGCACAGCAACTTTTCAAGCAATGTGGTAGTTATTTTTGCTTCCTCTAATGCAATAACATCCTTGGGTTGGGAAATACTTAGGTGATCATTGCAAAGTTTATTGAAACTCTTCATAATGAGAGGTAATAAGGAATCAATGGTCTCTGGGAAGTTCACAAATAAAGTCCATACTAAAGTAACACCAGCTGGGATTGAAATTGTTCCTTGTAGATCAGAGTTTATAGTTTCTATTAAATCCTTAACAAAAGTATTTAATGGTTTTTCTTCTGGTGTGGTTATATCAGTGTCATGGAGCTTAATGAACTTTAGAATGATATTTAATAGTTTCTGTAGTGATTCTTGGATGTCATGATGATTGATCTTGATTAACTTCTCTAGAAGAGATTCAATAACAGTCAAATTTTCCTTGATCCATTGAGATTGTTGACTATGGATAAATATGTATAACACATCCAGGGTATTAATACAACAGTATACAGCATTTTCTGATACCAGATCTATGTTTGTAAAAAATCGTTCAAAATATGATAATTTTATGTTAACATTAGACCAATGTTTTGGGGATAATAAGCAATAAAAAATATTCAAAGCTTTTATTCCGTTCTCACTTTCACTTGCTCTATGGTCTGTTGCACAGATATAGCGAATCAAAAATGAAATACAAAGCTCTCTTTGGTGAATTGGAATAATGTACTGACTTCTTTGATCATGTTCTTTAGTGGAATCTACATTAGACATTTCAACATCATCTTCCTTGGAGAGCTTAGTTCGTTTTTTTTCTTCTAAGGCCATATCTTCCCAGGTCAAAATAAGTGATGCCAAATCAATAGCCAGTGTATGTATATCAGCATTTGTATTGCTTAGAAATGAGATTTTATTCATATGATTAATAATGTTGGAAACAAACAGATGTCTAGAATTAAAAAGCAAATTACTATTATTTATCATAAATTGATATAATGTGTTAGTACTTTGATTTGAGTTGCTCTCAAAAAGAACACGTTTAATCCAATCAATCCACTCTTTAGGATGTTCAGTTTTCTTCATTTCTCTATCTATTATAGGAGCAATTAAGTTTAAAGACTGTGTAATTAAATAACGGCCTTCATTGTTAGAATTTCTCATTAAGGCAACGAAAACTTGTGTAATAATATTTGTAGGAAATTCAAATTTAGATATACACAAAGAAATGACATAATATGCTGATTGTTTGATCAAAGTATCCTCTGATTTCAATAAGTTCCAAACAAATTTAATAATATCTTTTTTAAGATCTGCAGACATAGTAGTGACCCATGTTATACAAGATGCTGTGATTTGAAGTAGGAAAAACTTATAAAAGTCTAATTTATCAGATGTATTTGAGAGAATTTTAGAATCTTTGGAACTCCAAATATTATTACGAATAATAGTCAACCAATTCATTGAATTTTTATCATCATCAAATAGCAATTGTAGGGAACCATTCATTATGCCTTGGTAAGCCAAAATATTCCTAACAATATTTTTTGCAATAAACATTTGAATGTCACTACTGGTGGACCTTATCATATGATCAACTGCTTTGGTCAAAAAACTGTTGAGTTCCTTACTTTCTGTTGAAAGTACATATTTGTCAAAGATAAACTGATGAACTGAATGAGGAACTTTGCTACTTGTCATAGTACAGAAATCGATGAAATCCAATAGCAATGTATCTCGTTCTTCATTTTGATTGGAAATAATTTTTAGGTACAATATTTCAAATTTTGAAATAGCCTGCCCTAACTGTAACTCATCAATAAAGAATGAATTAGATGATATGGTTTGATAAGTAACATTAAGCATATCCTTTAATTCAAAAACCATGTCTCTCTGTGTTTTTAACCAGTTATCGCCCTTTATCTTGGCCATAGTATCAAATAAATCAACCATGTTAGCAAAGAAACTAACTGCCCTGATTTGGTTTGTGGAAATATTGGACATATAATACGAGTAGAAATTTGGAATTTCAACTTCAAAAGATTCTGCAAGTGCATTTGCTTCAGGATATTGAATAATACTGCACATGAATATTACAAGTTGTCTCAACGCCATATTTTTTTTGAAGTATTCTGTAACAGTAGGATAGAACCTGTTCAAGTATTTAGCGAGAGGTAGACGGAATGGGGAATTTAATTGAATTCTTAATTTTTTTTCAAGGAGCATAACTTTTAATAATAAATCATTTAAGAACATGTCAGCTTTTGGTGGAAGTAGGTAAAATATGTTGATAATACCCAAAATAATTTCTGTTGGAAGTTGTTTGTTAATGTCTTTACCAAAAATGTTATCTAAAACCTCAATACGGCACCATGCACCAAGATGGTCAAGAAGCTTTCTACCTATTTCAACCTTAAAATATGCGATTAACAATTCAAGCAACTTAGACAATGCGTATAACCCAGATGCAGTCAACTTTTGGTGGTCAGATAGATTCATTAGCATTGGTTTCAAACCATTTTGTAGCAATTCTTTAGGTAGTTTAGAATTTTCTTCTAGAGCACATCTCAAAGCTTCATATGTAGTGTCAATAATTTCAGTTGATGGGTTCAGCATAGTCTTAAAAAATACTGCTAGTACACGAATTCTTAGATTACCTGATTGAGCTGTAGCAAATTCTGGTTTTTTCAAAGCTAATGCAAGCAGTTTTATACATGCAATTCTTAATTTTACAAGTTGTTCAGATGTCCGATATTCAGTTATCCTTTGTATTGTTGACAATGATTCGTCGTCAGCATCTGCCAAGACGATAACTTCTTGAAGTAATCTGAAAAGCTCCTCATTGAATGTTAAAAATGTATCTGGTAATCCTAAACAATAGAATATAGCATCAATATTACCAATTTGCATAGTAAAAGATAAGGCACGGAGTGGTTTGGAAAATATTGGGGATAGCAGAAAATTTTTCGATCTGTTTATTAGTTTCACAATAGGGATGTTTGTGACTTCATTAATAACAGCTAAACATTTTTGACATGCGGTTCTTACTCTTGTTTGAGGATTACTTAATCCAATACATATATCTGTTATGGAGTGGTGAAGAAGTTTTGAATCTAGATCTGTTTCCGATACGTCTTTGAAAGTAATTCTAAGAACCTCTATTAATAACTGTTCGGCATTTTCCGTTATTTGGGTAGGAGCACCAACTTGCATGTCTTTTAAAACAAATAATAATGCACTAACAAGATCTGGTTGAGCTTTTTTAAGGAAATTGACAGAGATATTAATATCGTTGATGAGAGTTTTAATACCTAATACACCAGCTTTTTTATCATAGAAGGCTTCCTTGTAGCAGTTATGCATAAATTGTTTTACTAATTCGTATACTAATGAGTATTCGAAAACATACTCCGTTCCACATATTAATTCAGATTGCTTGTGCACTCTCTTAATTGTATGTATGGCACTCTTTTGAACGTCTGAAACATGGCTTGCTAATGATGAAGAAATGGCATGTACTAAAGTTGTGCTATCTAGTAAAATCGCTGGTTGCTTCATATCTAAGTTAAATAGGTTCATTATGTTTCTCTTTCTCAACAGTACATTGCTAGCATATAGCAAACACATATGATCGGTTACGTGGTCTAATAATTGTATTGCTTCTTCTTGTGTTTCCTTAATAGAAGTTGCTATAAACATTGCTTCTAACAATTTTATTAAAAGCTTTTCTTGATCTGAATATTCATTTTGCTCTTTTGATTGTTCCACTGCAAAACTATCTTCTACTTCGTACTTATCTAAAGACTGAGCCTTGAAGACTTTTCTAATTGATATTGCGTAGTCCTCTGGAAATTCAATAGAGGATTTTAGGAAAAGAACCAAAATTTTTGATAGATAGTTAAAAGAGCTAATCTTGTAGCAGATATCTACTTTATAGCTGGTTAGAATATTTAGAGCGGACTCTACACCAGTTGTCAAAGAAAGTTCAAATTTGTTTGGCATGCCTTTAGCTTTGAAGAATGCATTGAAATCATAATTCAATTCATCTTTAATTTCTAAATCATGAGCAGGTTTGATATATTTTCTATTTCTACCACCAAGCTTCCCTAAAATCTTGACAACAGTATGACTTGTAATATGGTTAAAAGGTAATGGTTTCAATAATTTAAATAGATATTTTAAAACATCATCAATGACTGGTTCAATGATAGGGTCAAAATATTCCGCTGTTAGGTTATCAATACATAATTCCAGTGTTCTTAGACCTTGTGAAACTAACTCTGGGTACCCTTGTAATGCATACACTAATGGTGTCATTAAGTATGGCAAATATGGTGCTAAGACACTTAACCGCACAGGTACTGTTATACAAAGTTCAACATATAGTTCCCTTTCGTGTGGTAATTTTGCAGTTAATATCATATCATTTAATGTTTGCAATAAAACTTGAAGAATAGGTTTAATAGATCTGTAAAGATTTTCAAATCTTCCACCACCAATACTTCTAAATAATGTTCTTATCAGATAATAGTACACTAGAGGTTCCTCTGTTTCTGTTGCATATTTCATTGAATTTAAGATTAAGTCATTTAGGTAAGGCAGTAAAACCAGTTCATTTGTGTTTGGAAACAAATTAACTGACATAAATGATAACTTGAACAGTCTAATTAATACATTAGATTCGTTAAAATCAACGTTACCTAAATCCTTTAATTTAGTATTTAAAAATCTTAATAATATACTTAAGAAATTGGCAGATGTAATTTCGGTGGTAAGGAATGATTGGGCAACATGTAACAAGGCTGAATCTTCTAATATTCTTTCATACATGAACTCAAGTTCCGTCTCTATAATTTCATTGAATGTTGAACTATCCAATTGAATAAATATAAAAGCTAGGTATTCCATTAATTCTTTACCATCCTTTGTCGCAGAGACAGGTAAACTTGGGACATTAATATCAAAATGTTTCCTGGTCACTTTCTGTGGAGAATTATGATTTGCGAAAAACTTCAATCCGATAATACACTCATGGAAAAGTTCTTTAAACATAATTACTTCTTCATAAGAAAATACCCTAGAGATGGCGGTCCATAATTTAGCATTACTTTGTGTGTATTCGTTGGGTGGTGGATTAAATACCTTTAAGTCATGTACAATTGTCTTTAAAAAGGACATTAAAGTACGATAAAGATAGAATGCATCTTTGATTGGGTCGGTATTTAGGTTTTGATGGATTTCTATAGAATTATAATATCGAAGGTCAAATATGTCATCAATTTTATTTTCATTTTTATCTTCATGTTCTATTTCTGAATCATCCGTCATTTTTACATCACCTTCTAAGTCCACTTGTGGAACTGGAGATAACAGTTTTGAAGGAGAATCATCTACGTTAAGGCTTTTAACTTTGAATACTTTTTCCATGTATGTATCTACACCTATATCTTCTATTTCTACTAGATTTTTAACTTCCTTGGATTTTGCTTCCCTCTTTTTGATGTATTCCTTATGACGCTTCATTACGTTATTGTATTGTCTATTTAACATCTTGAACCTCGTCATATATGCATTAATTATAATCATAAGCATTTTCTTAGCTCTAGGAGCATCTTGAGGATTTTCTCTTCCTAATTTCAAAATCCTTTCCACCAGGTTTAATAATAATTTTGCACTCATAATCTGAACAGTAAAAGCCAATGATTCATCCAATAAATAACGAGTGTACATCTTTATAGTTTTATCTATATCATCTAATCGAAGCTCCATTCTAACGTTATGAATGAAGTCTGCTACTGTGCTGTAAGCCAATGGTCTCAGTATTTCATATGTAGTAAAACCTTTCCCAATTAGAACATCCTCATCAAACAAATAGTTTAATTTAGGTAAGAAGAGCATTTTATAATTTGTTGAAAGGATATGTCTAGTGGCATGTAATAGTTCTTTCCTAGCGGATGCAAGTTCTGATGGACAATCCTGCAACAATCGAATAATCAAATCAGGAATGAATTCTGCATGACTCTGTAAAAACTCAGAAGCATAACCTCTAATAAACACATAAGCTAAGAAAGATGTTGCTTTAATTTGAGCCAAAATAAATTCACAGTAAACCTCTCTATTATTGATTCCAGGTGCCACATCAGTAAATCTTTTTCCTCTAGCCTCAGCTTCTTCTCTTGCTAATTTCTGTTTCTCAACTTCAAGTTTAAGTAGTTCCAACACTAATGGAGTAAAATCAAGTAATGAAGTTCTTGTCAATTGTTTATAGGAAGAATATAATGTTACCATGGTGATTGGACATTCAGAAAGTATTTTGAATGAATACATTGTACTTCTCAATGAACCAGGGATTGAACTTGACGTATCGTTATCATTTATTTCACTATTTTTATTTTCTGTTATGGAAAAATCATCCTTTATTGTGTCAAGTTCGTTAGAGAAACCAGTATTAAAGGGACCAAGACTTGTGTCCAATAAATTTTCTGTTAAGTGATCTTTTAATGGATCGATTTCATTAGAAAGGATATCATTATTTTGATCAAATTCTTTATTAACCAATTCAGGAGCGTTTTTATAAATTTGGATAATTATACGAATGAACTGTTCAACTTTTTCTTGTAAAATATTTTTAAATGACTTAAATAAAATGGTCAAAATCTTCATACAAAGGATACCATTCTCTTCATTTTCCTTAGGTAATATTTTTAATAGACAATCTAAAATATTATTAATATGTTCTTCAGATAACTGATTACTGAAACAAGAACTTAACAATTTCAAAATATTGTGTCTCAATTTATGTTCATTTGAATTCTCATCAAATGAAATTGTGATGTCATTTAAACCGGAAATTAAGCAGGGGACTATCCTATTTACACATAATTCAAAATCATTGCCAGATTTATCATCCATCAAATCTTGAATTTCGGAGAGTATAGTAATTTTATCTGAGAGAGCAATAGATTGGTCACTAAACCTGGCTACTAGATTATCTGCTTGTTCTAGAAACGACATTTGGAATTTCAATGAACTTTTTTGGAGGGTTTTTCTTTTTTTTTTTTTTTTTCGAATAACTAAAAGCTAAATATGAATGTTGAGTAATTAATAATATCACAAATATCTCAGTTTAAAAAGAAAATTCTATCCAATTAACCAAGTCTTGATATGTTCTTATGGGAAAGAAAAGATAAAAGAAAAAAAGAAAAAGGAAAAAGGAACAAAAACAAAATGTCTTTAATAATTTCTTGTCTAGTTACTCGAGTACTTAAAAAACTTGATTATATGATGGTGCTACAATTTGTTTCGCTATGTTAACAAGTAATCTATTAATAATATTAAAACATAGAATTATCACTATGTTTTATCAGAAATGATGAAAGAAAGAAATATTTCAGTTTTCATCAAAAAAAGATAAATAAATAGAAGACAAAAATCTTGATTGACTATGAAAGTTGGAAAATCACGTGGGCACTTTCCTAATTAGGAAAAGACGTCTGTTGGTAAGAAAAACAATATTCAGATATTTGTAAATGTTTTGATTTATTTGTTAAAAGTTTATCATCATCACAATTAATGTATATATGTATTTATGGATTATTCAGTTGTATTTACATCTTGAGGAGAAACTTTTGTCAAAAACTTTCTAGTCAGTTTTTGTTTTAGACTGGTTACAATAGTGGTATTAATTAAGCATTTTTAATAATTTTCTTTTTCAGAAATAATTTATCTATTAAAGAAAGTCGATTGTCAAAATATATATAAATACATTATAGTGTCAATTTCAAAATATATACATTTAATATATTGGAGACGATCAGTCCAGCTGTAATAATGGTGTTAACCATATTAAGTTGTCTGTTGGTTAATCTTTTTTTTCTTGATATATATATATTCTTCGTAGTTTCTCTTATGTGGTCTCAAACAAGTTACTTTCTAATATATGATTTATTTTTGAACAGTAGAATAAAATTAATAAACTTTCTTTTTTATATAATATCATTACCGGAGAAACGAAGAGATATGTTTATTTTAAGAAAAGGTTTCAATGTAATCTGCATTTATACAAAACCAACCAATTTTTTTATTTTCATGATCATTTAATCCTTCTATTTTATCCTACATATTTGCTTTATTTATGTTGAAAAAAAATTTTTTACTGTAGAGTAGATATAGAAGAGGAAAAAATTGGTTAATACATTTTTTATAGTAACCTTATGGTTGAGAAATTCATCTATTATCTAAAGCTCTAAGAAAAATGTAATAACCTTGGATTGCCTTATAGGTTTAAACCTTAATATTCTCAAATAAAATGGATAAATCTAGTTACCTAAATAAAAATACACAAATAACAATAATAATAATGATAACAACTCGAAAGAATACTCAATATACACATTGCAGAAATATGACAAAATGATTTGGGAAAATACTTTAGACCAAACACTTGATATCACGGGATATTACAAAAATATTACCACTCCAATTTTCAAAAATAAGAAACAACTGCTCTGGGGGAGGTTCGAACTCTCGACCTTCAGATTATGAGACTGACGCTCTTCCTACTGAGCTACCAAAGCATTACTTGTACACGCAAATCGTAGAAGTTGAAGAATGTATTTATCATAATAAATCACGGGAAGTACAAATAGAGTAATTCTAGTTAGTATTAGTCAAAAACAGTAATTTCTACAAACGATATATCAACTATTGCACTATCTTAAATATATAATATGTTAAACAACTGGTTATTATAGCGGTTTTTGGTCTTAAATACCCTTCATTACTCCTATTCTTTTATATATTATTATAGAGAAGAGAGTAACCTAAACATGAAACTTGAAAGTCGAAGTAGACGCTCTTTAAATATATTTGGATATGGAGGGGTTGAAATAGTTAAATAGAAGTAGAACAATAGGTACACAATGTTTGGTTTGTATTAGCTAGGTACTTCTGAATTGAACACTATATGGACTGTATTTGTCAGAATTTTGTTACAAATACTGTCTATTATATATGTCTGCAATTTTTTCATTTTTCAACTGGCCATTTTATTACAAGTTTTTTATTCTTGAATATTTTTTAGTGACTTTATGTGAAATCAAACATTAAAAAAATTTTGAAGTTATTTGTAACATTTTTTATTGTATTCTCAAATGAACCATTAACAACTAATAAAGATATTTTCTTTTTTAGAATGTCCGGGTACATTCAACACATTCTGAACTTACCAAATACAATTAGAATATTTTAGTTTCAACTAGTGTTTCGATGTTCTATACAAAACTAGTACGTTTAATTAATTTCCATTATTGGATATTACATTTAAAAAATGTTAACATTTACAAAAATTTTGACGTTAAGTTGGTTTCAAAGAATTTGGATTTTTATTTAGAGTGAAGTTGTTTTGTAAAAATAGAAAAAAATTTTTTCTGTGTAATATTTTATTCAATACATTCATGATATACGAAGATTTCCTATAAGAATAAAAAAATTGTCTTTAAAAAATTGTCAGAAAATGATTGATTTCTATTTTTTGTCTAATAAGATTCTTTTGAATTTTTTAAAACCATTAACACTAGTATACTTCGTCAAAAGATTAGCTGGGTCTTCTCTCCCATTTATTTTTATTATACTGGGATATTTATTTATTACACTATCTTCCAACATTCCAATTATTAATCCCTAAAATTTTGTTCTTGTCTTTAGATAATTTTATTTTAACCAACCTAATGTTTTTTTCCTAATGTATTATATTTTTTTCCTGCAAAATATTTTCTATTTTTTTTTTCAATAATATGACACTTTTATTAACGGTGTTGGTTACGTCTAGTCTTGTCTTAGCAAATGAAGTACAGAGAAGTAATTATTTATTTGGAAAACTATAAATGAAATTATTTTAGTTTTAAATCCAAAAGGTTTGTAGCTCTAAAGGTAAGTAACACCAATATCCTAGTGTTTTCTTAAACCCTGATAATATTTTTATTGGAGAAAGTGAGAATATAATTCTTTATATATATAAAACTTTTTGATGTTTTAGACCCAAAATAGAGATAAATAAACTTAGATATAAGTTAGAAATAAACAAAATATATCTTTTTGATTCAAAAGTCTTTTAAAGATAAAAAGAAGATTTTCTTCTATTTTACTTATGAGGGGATTATTGGGAATAAATTTTTACTTTGTAAAACCTAAACCTTTATAAAACTATTCCAAGTTAATATACCTTATTTATGATGAATTTGGTAAACTTAAAGTCAACATTTGAAACACTTATTAATGATAGAATAAGAATGAATTGTATTTTCTCAGAGAGTAAAATATAAAGAGAAATTATACTTTGAAAGAGATTCAAAGATTGTTTTCTTTGATTTCCAAGTTACATGTATATATTAGGTATGTATGTAAAAAAATCTATTTAACAAACGAAGAAACCTTGAAAAAAATAACAAACGGTAAAAATATTAGGAGCTCCAAACATTACATTTTTGGAAGACAATCTTCCTCTATTTATTTCGTTCACACTTTTTTTTGCTTTTACTTTGTAACGTATACCTTCAAAGAGAAAAATTACAATATAAATAATGTCACATTTAGAGGAAACTAAATAAACATTACCTTAAGAGGAGTTCAAAAAAAGAATTACGGTCATTTGGTCTTTCTATATATATTTGAATACTTAGTGAGTTTTTATAGGTTGTACAAATGAGAAATATACTATTTTGTTTTTAATTGTTTTGCCTGTTAAATTATATTGTAAAAATATTGTAAACATTCTGAATATGTACTAATTCCAGGATCATTGACAGCTCTTTAGTTTAGCTATGATAGAATCTCTTGTTCCAAGTGTCTTTTCTAGTCATCAGTTTTCTTATTTTTTTTATCCTTGGTATTTCAGGTATCCTCTCTCAACTTGCATAGGTTAATAAACTTTGACATTCTGTGCAACACTTCGTTCTTATACGTACTTTTACCAAAAGACTAAAATTTTCTTCAAGATTTTTCATTTAAATGATGGATGTTTTCCTCTAAAAAATTAAAAAAAAAACATCTAAGAATAGAAAAAAATACAGTGAAAGAAATCGAGATGATAAATTCTCATCTGAAAGGTAGACGTTACTTCACAATAGACGTAGTAAATATACATTAGTTACCCCCCTGTTGGACATGAAGTAGCCACGTACAAGTATTACCTTATACACTTAAAATATTGGGAATATTAGTCTTTTATTTGTTCAGGTTGTTTTTATTTTATTTTTTTTTATTTTTTTGAAGAAAATAATAGTCTGAGATGATTTCTCTTTGGATAGTGATACTACAACTTTTTTATAGTTTACATTGGACAGTGGTCTGTGCAACCTTAACTTCAACTAAGAATAGTTCTACGCCAAAAGAATATGGACTTCCAAAGCTCAGGGTTGGATATATGCATACGGGTGACTATTATATTAATGTTTCACTTGGTACACCACCTCAAAGGCAACAATTACTAGTTGATATTTCTAGCCCATATACGTGGTTCATGTTAGGTGCTTCTGATGAACAATGTAATAAGTTAGATAGTGGGTGTCTTAATAACGGACTATATTATCCTGCTGAATCTACATCTTCGATTGAGGTATATAATGTTACCTCAGAGGATATTCATTACATTTATAAAGGCAAACAAAATTTTAATGAAACTATCTATAAAGATAACTGGTATTTTACTGATATGGAAATGATTTTTATTGAAAATGTTAATAACTCTAAATTTATAACATCGAATAGTTCGAATGTTGTTCTGACAAATAGCTCTATAGAATTAAAGAATTCTTCACTAATCTGTGCGAAAATTTCAGGTGACTATTTTGGATCATTAGGTTTGGCTGGTAATTTACAATTAGAGAATACACAATTACTAAAACCTGCTTTAAACAATTCTTTGATGTTTTTAGATAAATTTAAACACGATGGTATTATTCAAAGTCAGTCTTATTCATTATGGTTAGGAAATCACACGTATAATTATTCTGAGAGCCATATATTACCGTTGCCTAATGCATATGAGGGTATCTTACTGTTGGGTGGTATTGATCCCTCCTTATATGAAGGTTCACTTTATCAATTTTCAATGATTCCTTATGTTGGTCTGTATACAAATACGTCTACTGTTGGTTCACCAATCTTACCAATGGGACCCATATATATGAGTGATAGTAGTGGACGTAAAGTAAATATGACATCAGAACAGTATTTAACTCCAGTTTTATTAGATTCCTCTGTTAATGGAATATATCTTCCCCCCTCAGCTATTATTCAAATTGCCATTCAATTGGGAGCTACATATGTGAAATCATTAGATAGATGGTTGGTTCCATGTGATATTGCGCAATATGATGCTCATTTGGACTTCACATTCGATGGATTGGTCATTGAAGTTCCAATTTTGGATCTTTTATCAACAACCATTGCTTCTACTACATCTAAAGGAATGCATTTTTCAGATGGTAGAACTGCATGTGCATTACGATTGTCTTCCAATGTTGATATTGGGTTTAATGTATTAGGCAGATCCTTTATCAGAAATTCATATATTGCTGTTGATATGGAGGGTTATGTTATTGCAATTGCAAAGGCCAAGACTATAAAGAACATACTGCCGAATACAGTTAGTTCAATATATTCAGAAGTATCATTATCTGGAGTTGAATCTAAATCTGTTACAAGTCTACCAATTCAGGCAATAATGTCTGGAAATATTCCCTATGCTACAAGGCGTAGTACAATAAATGGGACACATTTGTCCATTTATGTGACTACAATTACAACTGGTGTTCCAGCCCAATTCACAGGTATAGTTAATTCGGACGGTTTGATATCAGGAGCAGGTAGATCATTTTATGATAC
Organism: Arxiozyma slooffiae; assembly: GCA_017347545.2. Lineage (NCBI taxonomy): Eukaryota > Fungi > Ascomycota > Saccharomycetes > Saccharomycetales > Saccharomycetaceae > Arxiozyma > Arxiozyma slooffiae. The sequence continues at coordinate 338,529 of JAFHAQ020000022.1, read as the reverse complement.
ATCTAGAACTTCAACAACAAGAAGGAGCACATCTCAGTACAGTTTCTTTTCCCTGAATGGATCAGGTTTGGAGTCGTTAATGAATGCTACTGCTACGACACCTATTAATGAAGGCCAAAGAAGAAGAGTACCTATTTTCATCGATACACAAAATAATGTCTCCGTGTGGTCCAACATGGACTTCACATCGTGGTTTGGTATTTTGGCTGTATTCACAACATTGTTATTTACTTTATGGTTATAGAAGAAGAAGAAGAGGATATATATGTATATTATAAAAGAGTCTATATGTAGCTATATACTTAAATATATTCTAATATTTTTAAAACATTTTATCCTCTCATTTAAACAGAACAAGTTGCTCGAAACACCCATATGATCTAAGACAAGTCCAATAACCACCAGAGATCTATCAATTATACATATTCGCCCATCATAACACTGTAAGGTGCATGCCGTTGTTCGTGATCAAGAGATCTTACTAAATAATTGTTACAAGCCCTCTTTTACTGAAAACTTCTAAAGAGAAAAAGAAAAGAGGAGAAAAAAATCAGAAAAGAATTTAATGAAAAATTAATTTGGAAGGATGGTTTGATCGAAAGAACCTTTGCCCGTTTCAAAAGGAGTAGTAAGATAAGAAGTAAATAAAAGATAAAAAGTACAAGTTCTGCTTATTCTGTTTCATTTGGTTTGATTCTTGGTATAAAGACATAATTTATATACATAGAGGTTATTTGGATTTAGAACAAATATATTTAAATAAATTGACCAAAGTCAGGTTAAAGATGGAATATCAACAAACTCCTGGATCAGCAAGATCATTTTCTTCCACAAATCCATTTAGAACTGGTGGTTTCGAATCAACTATTCAATCAAACAATTTGAATAACAATAATAATAATAATAATAATAATAACTGGAACCCATACGGCACTCCGCATATGGTTCAAAACAATTTCGAAACAAGTCCAGTGTACAATAACTCTAATGGTTCTGGTGCATACGAAGTTCGTCCTAGTATGACTAAAAGAACTTCTAATAATCCATTCCTTGATGATGCTGCAATTACACCGGAACATTCTGGGTTTTCTTCACCACAACAATATGGATCAGGTAATAGAAGCCAATTTTCTCCACCTGAATATAAAGACCCCGCACAGAATCATATGACTGCTAAAGAAGAAAAGGAACAATTAAGAAGAAGATATATGGAACAAAGTACTGTAACGGAGACAAGAAATACTTCCACAAATATAGGTTATACAGATATTAATTCACAACCACCACCACCATCCTATGAGGAGAGTACACATTTTAATTCCAAAAATATATACCCAAAGGAAAAACAGTCTCCGAGTCATAATAATATAAATACTAACAGAAGTCATTCTAATTCTATTACATTGATGCAACAATCACATAACACTAACCCCTATAGAAGTAATCAACAATCAGATATGCGTCCACAACGTCATCATAGTACCAATGAAAGAACGCACAGTCACCACCATCATCATCACAGTTCAAGTAAGAACCATGAAAGATCAACAAGTTCTAGGACTAAAAAGGACAAAAAGAAAAACTTGGCTATTGTATCTAAGAATGTGGACACTATAGATAAATTGGATGTTACTGGGCTTTTTGGTGGATCATTCCATCATGATGGCCCATTTGATGCATGTACCCCACATAGAAATAAAAATAATAAAGCGGCACCAGTGCTTGCATTCCCTGTAGATGGTCCAAATAGTACTATAGGTGGCGCCATTACAAAGACGTCTGCTATGAATGAAGTGTTTGGTATAGACGATATTGATGATGATTCATTTTTATATTCTACAAAATATTCATCATCAAAGGATGCTCTAAGAAGCTCTGCTTCAAATTATATTCAAAACATTGACACTAAAAACAAGACTCAAAAGGTTCATGGTGTAGAAACAATTGGATTAGGCACAAGTACCTTTTTAGATGGTGCGCCAGCTGTAGGTAGTACAGTTTCCCATAATTCAGGAATACAGAGAGGTAAGACGATATCCTATAGAACTTCAGATTATTCTACTCTAAGAAACAACTACGGTAATGGTAACAACAGTGGATTTGTAAACAATTCCAGTAATATTCGTAGAAATTTGAGTACTAATAGTCGTCCAATGATGAACAGATATAACAGTTCCGGCAGTGGGGATAGACAGTTCAGTAAAGATGGTATAAGGAACCAGAAGACAACACGTAATACTGGTTCAAGTCAAGTAGAATTTGGGAGAGATTTCGATAAAAATAAAGATGAAGATGAAGATGATGTATATTTAAGTCTTAATAATGGTAATGGTGAAAGTGGTGGTGTTCGTTTTAATACCACTGCTAAAAAGTCATCTGCTGGTAGTAAATTATTGAGAAGGGTGAAAAGTTTAAAAGTTGGTAGTAGGAGAAATTGATTAAAATATGCACATGTTGATATGATTAAACATATACAAATATATTATATAATATATAATGTTTAAAAAAAAAAAAGAAACTGGAAAAAGTATACTTTGTTATTTTCATAATATATTCAGGAACATAGTTGATGATTTTGCTTGTTTCATAATTTTTTTTTTTCGTTAATATATATTCTCGTTAGTATGTACATGATAAAATTTGATATATATACGTGTTTGTGTGTGTGTGTGTGTATTCTTTCATTTTATTTGTTGTTTGTTAGTGTTCAAAAGTATATTTAAATTCATATTTTTGAGGAAGTCTACTTTCCACAATACTCCAATCGATTGAGTCCCATATTTTCTTTAAGTATTCTTTTTTACCAAATACACCATAATCATGTAACCAAAACTTAGGCGATGCATCAATAGACAACAATGGAACGTAAGTTGTATCATTAAAAGCTATTTTTTTAATCTCCTCTGCTGTTAAAATTTCATTATAATAAGAAGATGCAGGATTCGATACATTTGTTTGTAAATTTGGATCATTGTTTTGTTTTTTCTCCCTTTCTAATCTTTTATATTCTTTCTCTAAATTATTCATTACATTAGACTTATTCATAATAAATGGAGAACCTGCATTATATGTGTTAAAGACAAACAATTTATCATATTTGATATCGCCAATCACTTGAGTATTCATTGTTTGAATCTTCGGTTTATATATCCTTGCTACGAGCCATGTAAAACCATCACCAGAGATGGCCAAATTGGAGTTAAGTAATAGAGTTCTAAATTGAACCATGGAGCCAAACGATGACTCAATAGCGTCTTGTAATATGTTATTCCCAGTGACTTTAGGTTCATTATTAAAATCTAAAGATAGGTCTGGTGTTTCTAGCAACGAATGTCTTGTTGGTTTCTTTTGTAGAAGAGGAGTGTCATCGCTATTATTACCGTTGTTGTTGTTGTCATTGTTATTTTTGTTAAAACCTTTTAAAGAAGATATGGAAAACTCAAGGTTATATAATAAGGAAGCATAATTTGCGATATTTCTCTTTGATGAAGACATTCCACAATTAGTTATTAGTTCTTCGATACTTTTGTTTTGTAAAAGTTCGTTCCCCTTAATAGAGTCATTGAGCATCTTTGAATAATAATCAATTCGAGCAATACAGCCATTTTGCCAACCTTTTAAGGATACCAATCCTTGTATTGGGTTCTCATTAGACTTATATTTCAAGGATCTAGTTGTGACAGACCTAGACACTGTTCTATTAGTCAAGTTTTTCAATGATGATCTAAACATTTGAACGCATATAATAATATCACGGTTCCGCCTTCTTAGATTAGGTGAAGAAGAATAATATATCTATTTTAAGGAATTATTGAATTTACTGGTTAAGAAGAGGTTACGTAAGGGTAAGAATACATCAAGGATGTGTCTGTCTATCTGTACTTCCCCCCATCTCTTTCCTGTTCTGTTTTGTTTTTTTTTTCTTCCCCTCCTATTTGATTGAACATCACCATATAAAGCAAATGGTAAAATATAGAATTAAACCAAAAAAAATACCATTTACAACGTATACATATGTTTGATAGCAAATATATCTACTATATCCTGTGATAATAACAATAATAACCATATTGTACAATGTCTACAGAAGAAGGATATATAAGTCTCAACCACAGTAACAAGTGTAATATAGAACTCTATACAAACAAATGTATGTGAGTATTTTATATTTACACTGTGACCTAATTTATATTTCAAACAGTCTCTTAAAGTTCGAAACATACAATTAGGGCACAGAAAATATTTCCCTTTCAAATTCACAATTTCGCTGGAAAAAAGTTAGGGCATTTTAGGGTTTGCAATTTTTTCTTCTCTTTTTTTCCAAATTTGTTGAAGATCAAGACACCACACCCAAATTCAATCTCGGCTATAATCATCTTTTCTTTTTTTGTGAGAGAAGCTGCAAAAAAAAAATTTTTTTTTTTGTTTACTTTCTTTTTAATTGTGAAAATTTGGAATGATTAATCCACCCTATTTGACTAAGTGATAAATAGATAAACATATACTCTTTTGACTAAGATATTCAACCACTGAGAGTTTAGATCTAAAAAATTTGTAATAGTAAATAATAGGCATCTCTGTCAAATTTTCCTTTCTACCAGATCCTTTGAACGTATAAACTTTAAAATAATAATAATAAACTGGGATAATGTTAAAGTGGATTCAAGGTGGTATTTCTGCTGTTACTGGTCTTGCAGAACCAGAGTATGGTAAAGAGTATATACATTCTGTGACAGAAAGATTAAGGGGGAAACAACCTTACAGAGAAGTTACTAGAGAAGACCTTTGTTGGAAGGCTCCAGACTTCACTAATGTGGAAACCGCTACTTTTTATTTTAGTGATGCAAAGAAGGGTATCACAGGGTTTGCACAAATCATTCATTCAAATTTGCTTGGTATGCGTACTGCCGCACAATTCACTTTCAGAATCTTCAATGCGTTAGATCCAGAGAGTTTGAATCTGTGGACATCTACAAAACTGGAAAATTTTAGAATCGAAGGTCCTAATTTTTATGCTGATGATTTGTCTATTGAATTGTCTGATGATGGTAAGACTTACCATTTTGTGTCTAATGTCTGTGATTTATCTAGAGTCGACCTGTATTTCACTAGATGTACACCTGGTGTGAAAGCTGGCGATGACCCAACTACCTATTATGGTGAAAATGTAGATGAACCTTGGGGTACCATGAGTCATTATTTTTGGCCAAGAAATTTGGTTCATGGTACTATCAATTTGAAAATTGAAGTGCCACAAGATGAAGAAAATGATGATGAGGAGGAGGAGGGTGAAGAAGAAGAAGAGAACAGTGAGAATAACGATGGGAACGAAAATAATAATGATGATGATGATGGTAATGTGGAGGAGGAAGAAGAAGAAGAAGACTCCAGCGACTCTGAAGATTCTGACGATGAGAGCTCTAGTGACTATGATTACGATAGCGATTATGAAGAAATTGAAAAGGTATATAGGGACGAAACTATTGAGTTCTCAGAAGAAACACCCTGTTATGGTATGTTTGTCAAGGCATTTCAAGGTATGAAACCACATCACGCTGCTAAGGCTTGGAATTTTGCAGTGTCGCATTCTGATCAAAATTCTGTTGTCTTAATGGAATTTATTACCCCGAAATCCTATGGTAACACTAAAATATCCATTGGTATTATTACTGATAAAGATTCTATACTCTCTGTGACTATTGATAATGATTATCAACATTTAAATCCTGAGGTTGATGAAGTCGGATGGGATGTCCCAAATGATATTAAAGTTGTCTTTAATGGGTTTTCTTCTAAATTAACAGATGAACAAATCAAAAATGAGGATTCATTAACTGAAAATGATAAAGTGACTGCAGTCTTTGAAGGTCCATTGAATAATTTAGTGGAAAGAGTCGATGTCATGGGTGAGCTTCCAGGTTTCGTTAAAAAGATTGTTTCTGGTGTAGCTGGTACTAAACCATTCATCTATCAGTACGCTGATGAAAATTTCACTTTACAAATTGGTAACGGTGAAAAGAAAAAATGTTTTGGTTGGGTTGAAGTGACATTTATATCTAAATCCGATACAGTTACAGAAGAGTCATACGATGAAAATTAAAACTAAAGAAAGTTTAGGCATTTTTTTTTTTAATTCAAATTTTCCATTACTATTATTATTTGTTAGTGACACTTTTTTTTACTTTTTCTATTATAAATTGATACCAAAAACTTTACGTCAAAAAGAGCCACTTACTTTTTTTTTATGTGACTTCATTTTCCTCTTCTTATGTTTTTGTCTTTCTTCACACTTAAACATATTTCATTTTCATTTTCTTGTTGTATTTGCATTATCACTATATTATAAAAACATTATCATTGTTTATCAACCACACAAGTTGTTCTTACTAATCAATCAATCAAATATACAAATATAAAAAAAAATAGAAATTCTCTTTTTAATTTTTAATTTACTGTAATTGTATTTATGTGTATAGTCCATGTGTAATATGTAAATTCAAATACATTTTTGAGCTTTTACTTTTTTTGTAGAATATTTATTCTCTACATAGCGATGTATCTCGATAAATAAGAATGGTAACAAGTGTTAAAAGTAGATATTAAAGCTAGTTGTAACAACGATTCTTCTTTTTCAATTTTCTTACAAGCTTGTTAAGGGAGAGTTTGACTTTCTTAATACTATTTAAAATATTATAATATAAAATAAAAACAATTTCAAAAGAGTAGAACGAGGATATATAATTGGCTATGCTAAATCATATAGGAAAAGAGAAGGAGGAGGATAAAGAAAAAAAGAGCGATAAAGTTCTTTGGTTAAACTTTTTCTGAGAAATATTTGTATTTAGTAAAATAAAAAAAAATCTCACTTTTGAAAGGGAAAAAAAGAGTAGCTTTCTAAGAGTTTGTAAGAAGTATATTGTTCAATCGTCAATACACTATTATTACAATTAAATATGAAGAAATATTATATATAGACATAAGTCAGCGTTTCTATAGATATAGAATATATGCACTGAGTAAAGCACAAAAGCAGAATAAATTAAGCAAATACCAAAAACATTGTGTTTAAAATTGGGAAAAAACAACTACACTGATTTTTACAATTTGAAGCAATGTAATTCAATGGAAAAAAAAAAAAGAAAAAAAAAACGGAGTAAAAATACTCTTATAACTGTCACTGATACATTTTTTTTTTTAATTTTTGAAATAGGTTTTTAAACATACGTCCTGGTTTTATCAAAGGTTTATTCATGTTATTATAACAAAATTATGTTTAAAAATAAATTACATAAGTCAGTTTTTTTTTAGATATTCTAATAAAAACTTAAGTTTGTTTGTGAGGGTATGTAATTAGGTATATGATATTTATGTTGGAAAATGAGCCTGGTTACTGAAGTAATAATATAAGAAAAACTTAAGAGAAACGAAAAGATTTAGTGTTAATTCTTCGCAGTTATAAAAAAACAAGAAAATTTAGAATTTTTTGAAGAATGTACAATTAAAATATTGTTTTGTAGTTTCTTCCAGAATAGTATCAATCTTCCAAAGGAGGAAAATGAGCCGAGGTGTTTTATTTGGAAACCAAATAATATTATTTTTTCATTGAATGCTTGTTATGAAGATTAACATTTATATACACTCTTTTTACTTTGAATTTAAAAGAAAGAAAATTAAGTTATTCCGTTCGGCTTGTGGGTATTATTCTGTTTGCGTAAAAATTTTCCGATTTAGAGTGAAGTTTTTCCGTGGTCGGCTCAAAAAACAATGGTCGTTATTCTTTAAAGAAAACATCTTGTTTGAACACATAATGATAAATATTTAGGTTTGGAAAACATATAGGAGACCTGTTAGAATGTTATGCAAGATCGCTTAACTAAAAAAAGACAAAATTTAACCATTTGTCAGTAGTAGTACACCTCTGTTTTGTTTTTAGTGAACATATTTTAAGTTTGAACCAAAAAAAAAATAAGTACAATATCCTATGGTTGGGATATTAAATCTGCCTATATTCCCCTGTGATTTTCACTTATTATATGATACTAAAAATAGTTGATAATTAACTATTAGAAGTTTGAGGTGTCAGTAAACTTGCCATCCCATTTTTTGCTAATATCTATATATATACATGTATATATGTACTTTTAAAATTTCTTTTAAGTTTTGTCAAAAATGTCTTCTATTATTGAAACTCAGACGTTAAACGTATAGTGAAGGGTATTATACTTGTTTTTGAATTTAACATCAGTATGTTTTAATATCTTTTTTTTTTCAAGACAATAAAATCAGTTATAAACATTGGCTTTTCTCAATAATAGTTTCAAAGTACCAAAGCTTATAACTGATAATATGTACTAATACTTGAGAGAACCTAACATCCCCTTATATATGTACAGTGATGCTTTGGAGTATAGTAAACTGGAAATAAAACGGTTAAATGTCATGTATCGGAACCATATTGTCGTTCCGTGGGATGATTGTTAGTGTTTTTTTTTGATGAACTGTTATGAATGGTACCTTTAAACTTCTGTTTTTATAACTCATTAAAAAAAAAACAGCTGTTTTTTTATTTTTGTACTTTGAAAAAATAATGTACCTACATCTTACTATGGTTTTGGGATTGTACATAGTTTACAAACACTTTTGGTTTATTTTTTGTGAAAACTCATGTAAAGTGATGATTTTTCCTAAAAACTGGAAATTAAAATACAGTCCCACTGTTATAAATGAAAAATATCCTAAAGAAAATTAGGCCCATTTTTGGTCTCCAAGTCAAGTTTTTGGATAATATATAGGTTTTTTATTAACAGTTGAGTTTGATAGGCATTTCTTTCGTAATACTAAACAGCATTATTTTTATTATTACAGATTCTCTGTAAAACTACGGGGCAAAGTTGAGTTTTTTTGTTTGGCAAGTGAACAACTCTCTTTGGGATTTTTTTCAATAAAAATACCTGCTTGGACGAAATATTAACCATACTAAAGGTGCATTTAAGCAGTTGTTTTTGAGATTATTTAATAAAAACAAAGAAGAAGAAGAAGTAAAACACTAACACTCTTGTATTCGTAGAGTCTGTGAAGATACAATGTAAAATAAGAAGCGCTGGTAATCTTACAATGGAGAAAGGTGAAGTTATTCTCTTATGATGGAAACAAAAGAAAGAAATATGTTATTTCTTTTTTCCGGTTTTTTCTTACAAATATTTGTTTTTTTTTATTGCGCTTTTTTTTGGGCCATTTTTTAGAAAGGAAATTTAATTGTAGTGGAGAAATATCTGGGACCCCACGGAAAAATGTGGGAAAAAAGTTTTTCCGTGTTTTTGAAGTATTGAACAATAGAAACTATTGTAGTTACCTTCTGAAGAGAACGACCATCTAATACATATGGGGTAAAAAAAAAAAGAAAGTTTTTATTATGTTGGGGGAATATGGGTTTAAAGAAATAACAACCATTTACTTTGTTTGGTTTAACCGATAGTTACAATAACAATATTATCATTACTATTATTTTTGTTCGTTTTAATTGAGCTGGGGTAAAAAAGTAATACGAACCGTCGATTTGAATGCCATTTTTTAAAACATATATAAATGGGCAGTGTATCTAAGCTTGTCTCGAGGTTTTTTTTTTTATCTCTTCTCCAAATTTGGGCCTTTTTGAGAAAAGTATCCAAAGCATTAAGAAACCTAAAATAAAAAATGTCTGCAGAAGAAGAGCAATTGTCAAGAGTTGCTTCAGGCTCTAACTCTACTATTTCTTCCCCTTCTAACAAGGCTGAAGGTGGTGTTTACAAAGATGAGGCTGGTGATGAAACAATGCAAGTCGCTGATATGCCAAAGAAGCCTGCTTCTGCCTATGTCACTATTTCTATTATGTGTATTATGATTGCCTTTGGTGGTTTCGTTTTCGGTTGGGATACTGGTACTATTTCTGGTTTCGTCAATCAAACCGATTTCATTAGAAGATTAGGTGAAACTAATCGTGAAGGTACACACTACTTATCTAAGGTTAGAACAGGTTTGGTGGTTTCTATTTTCAACATTGGTTGTGCTATTGGTGGTATTATCTTAGCTAAGGCTGGTGATATGTATGGTCGTAAGATGGGTCTAATTATTGTCGTTGTCATTTACATTGTCGGTATTGTTATTCAAATTGCCACTATTAACAAATGGTATCAATACTTTATTGGTAGAATTATTTCTGGTTTAGGTGTTGGTGGTATTTCTGTTTTATCTCCAATGTTAATCTCAGAAGTTTCTCCAAAACATTTAAGAGGTACTTTAGTGTCCTGTTTCCAATTGATGATTACTTTAGGTATTTTCTTAGGTTACTGTACTAACTATGGTACCAAGAATTACTCTAATTCTGTCCAATGGAGAGTTCCATTAGGTTTATGTTTTGCTTGGGCTTTGTTTATGATTGGTGGTATGACTTTCGTTCCAGAATCTCCACGTTACTTATGTGAAAAAGGCAGAATTGAAGACGCTAAGCACTCTATTGCCGTCTCTAACAAAGTTTCTATTGATGATCCATCTGTTCTTGCTGAAATTGAATTAATTCAATCTGGTATTGAAGCTGAAAGAGAAGCTGGTACTGCATCTTGGGGTGAATTGTTCTCTACTAAAGGTAAAATCCTTCAAAGATTAATTATGGGTTGTATGCTTCAATCTTTACAACAATTGACTGGTGATAACTACTTCTTCTACTATGGTACTACCATTTTCAAGGCTGTCGGTTTGCAAGATTCTTTCCAAACTGCAATTGTTATTGGTGTTGTTAACTTTGCTTCTACTTTTGTTGGTATTTATTTGGTTGAAAGATTTGGTAGAAGAACATGTTTATTGTGGGGTGCTGCTGCCATGACTGCTTGTATGGTTGTCTACGCTTCTGTTGGTGTTACTAGATTATATCCAGATGGTGCTAAGAATAGTTCTATTTCTTCCAAGGGTGCCGGTAACTGTATGATTTGTTTCACTTGTTTCTACATTTTCTGTTTCGCTACCACCTGGGCTCCAATTCCATTCGTCGTTAATTCTGAAACTTTCCCATTGAGAGTTAAATCTAAATGTATGGCTATCGCTCAAGGTTGCAACTGGTTATGGGGTTTCTTGATTTCTTTCTTCACTCCATTCATCACTGACGCCATTAACTTCTACTATGGTTACGTCTTCATGGGTTGTTTGTGTTTCTCTTTCTTCTACGTCTTCTTCTTCATCCCAGAAACCAAGGGTTTGACTTTAGAAGAAGTCAACACCATGTGGTTGGAAGGTACTTTACCATGGAAATCTGCCAACTGGGTTCCACCATCTAAGAGAGGTGCTGACTACGATGCTGAAGCCATGGCAAAGGATGATACTCCAATTTACAAGAGAATGTTTGGTAGAAACTGAGGTGTATAAATAGTTATAATATTAACATTTTTTTTTTTTGTGCATTTTTCCATTTAATGATAGATTTAATTAAACATTGTTTTAAATCTTAATAGTTAATTTTATGATAGATAGGTCTTATTTATAGTTACGTATTTTTAATAAATATTTTTATGACATTTTACTTATGTTTCTTTTTTTTCTTAAATTTATTTTTGTTTATTTTCATGTGTTACTTATTATTGTCTTAGATATTTCTGCTGTTGTTGTTGTTGTTTTTTAGTAGTCCTATTTAGTTTTTGAGAAAATACGTATTTAATGTTTATATATTTTATATTTCCTTTTTTTTTTTTGGGGGGGGGGGGAGAGATGTCATCATTTTAATGAAGATTTGAATAATTAGATTTTTTTCATGCTTGTGGTATTCTTGCTTTGTCTCATTTGTGAGTAACACAGCACACACACACACACACACACACACACACACACCAAAAAAAAGGTAGAAGAAAAGTACTTCTTGGAAAGTAGTATGGAGATTGTGGAATTTAGATAATTCCTTTTTGCATTAAATAAGCTTTACTCAAAAGATGAAGTTTGCTAAGTCCATTGTACTATTAACTAGCAATATTTGAGGGAATCTATTTACGTTGAAGAATCGTATCTTTTTGTGGAAATTAAAAAAAAATAAGTATATTAGAGATCAAGTTTTTTTCAAAAAAAACGATATCCTGTTCAACAATAACTGTTGTGAGACAAAACACAGTAAGTGTGTATATCTTGTGGTTGTTTTGAATAGTACAAAATTCTGTTAAGAATTAGGTATGTTTTGTGGTTAACTGTTGTAGGTCTATAACATTTAAGAAGGGAAACAGCGTGTTAGAGATTATTTTCACTCTAGAGATATATAAGTAAAAGCTAGTATTTTTTTTTATTTATACTTGTAGTAGTTAGGGTGCACTAGATTACAAGACGGAAAAATTAAATATAATATAAAAAAAGGAGATAGTGAAAATTAAAAATAAAATTGTTCAAAGAATGAAGTTAATTGTACTTTATAAAAACAAAAAAAAATTCATTCTGTTTATAGGGAAGGGGCAAAAAAAGGAAATAGTTGTATTGAATATGGTTACTAACAATTAATTTTTATTTGAAGGAGAAATATATTCACACACTATTTGTCTTTTCCTAGCTTGAAAATGCTTTTTGACATTAATTTTTGGGAGGATATTGTATTGAAAGGGTGTTTTAGTTATATTACTATTTGAGCTCCTTTTTAATATTCTTGTTGAAAAGAAGAATCTAATATTTTTGTTTTGAAAATTTGAATTGAAAAATTCGAGAATTTGTTTTTTTCCGAACAAATGATAAATATCCTAAGAGATATTAATGATAACCATAAAATAAACATTTTTTTTTTGACATTTTCAAAAAATTATTTCCAATTCAAAAAAATTTCTAGTTTATTCCCGTAATTGGGAACTTAAAAAATCAAACTTTCTTAACTGTATCAATAATATACTTGTAAAACAAAAAAATTTTTTTATAAGAATTACAATTTATGAAAATATGATAAACTAATATTACACATACAAGAAACTTAACCTTTTAGTATCTTCTAAAAAAAAAACACTCATTTTGACAAGTAATTTTCTTAACTCTATAAACATTAAATTTGCTTATTCAAAACTACTTTTTTCTAAAACGTAGAAGTAAAAGAGAAACAATAAAAAAAATTAAATACACTACGTTTTTTTTTTTTACCTATTAACTTTATAATATGTATGTAAACCAAGTAACAATTAATATTCTACTTTTTCAATTTTTTTTAGAATTCAAAGGTATGGTACAGAAAAAAAAGATTTTTTGGATGAAAAAATACCCAATAATAATAAGAGGTAAAAAAAAAAAGAGGTAGAAAATATCTAGAGTTTTAAAAATTATTTTTTGTAAATCTTTCTTTCAAAGGATTTAAACAAAACCAAATTCGAATCAAACTTAAATAAAAGGTAAGGTATGAAAAGGGAGATATTGTCAATGAAAAGAAAAGAAGAGTATTAGAAATTACATAAGAACAAATTGAAGAAGAATATAGAAAATTACATGGTTTACTGACAATTAACGCTAAACGTATACAAGACAAAAATCAAATAACATTCCACAAACAGTTATTTTTAAATTCTTTTTCTTTCAAATAAGAAGTACATTTTTGAATAAGAAAAAAAAAAAGAAAGGGAAACATAAAAAAACCTTCCATCTTATCATAAATTAAAGTGTTTTAAAGGTTTTTACTTGTACTTTCTGTTTCTATTGATATAATTTTTGCCTGTTTTGCTTATTATTAAAGTCTAACTCTTGTTGTTCAACGGATATAAAATCAAACATATCATACTCTTTTGAATACCTTTGAAAAAAAATTTTTTTCCCCAGAAATCCATTAGTCCTCCATTATTGTCTACTGCTTTGGATGAATCAACCCACAAAGAAAAAATAATAATATAAAAAAATCGTCAAATAAAAAGTACCAAAAAGTTTAAAAGAAAAAAAAAAAGAAATACCCTCCCTATTAAACAAAGTACAAGTAAAGAGTGGACATGCAAACACTTAACAAACATAAATAGTTGGGCTATGTTGTTTAAGATATCTTTTCTGCATATGCCATCTGGTTTATTTTCGGTGAGGAACAAGGAAATACCATTAAAACTACCCCTTTTGAAATTTATATGTCTTGTGATGTAAATTTAATTCTAAAAAAAAATGGTATTCTTTCAAATAAAAATGGATCCCAAATGAATAAAAAGAATATAAAAATATTTAATAGCTATATATATAGAATTAACAAAAAAAAAATAGAATGCATTTTTAAATCACAATATACGCTTAGTGCATTTCGAATTAGTCCCCACCTATTGTTGAGGGAAAGAAAGAATTTATGAAATGGACATTTTCGATATAGAATAAAAAAAAGGATCATAACTTAAACAAAAAAAAGTTTGGATTCTTCTTAGATGGGAACCAAAAAAAGATTTATTTTTTTCTCTCTTTTCATATTCTTTAAGTTATATTTGTGGTTTAGAGAGGAAAAAAGAAAACATCACCCCTCCTTAAATTTGCTTAATCATTCAAACAAAGAAAACACCCTCCCCCACAAATATTTTCTTATAGTGTTCTACAATAGCTTGTTCTTCTTGCCGATATTTTTTCAATCCTACCTAAATCAAGAGGAGATCATACAACTTTAACAATATAACAATTCATTTACTACTCCTTAAAAGTTGTGGGGATAGTTTTACGAAAACACCCCACAATAAAAATATCTTTGAAAACTTTACAATAAAAAATAAACAATATGAAAAGTTTGGGTTATTGAACAATTACAAACTTATAATATTTTAAGAAGAATACCAATCTTTATGAACTAAATGCATTAAACCAAACCTCAAAGAATGTAAACGTGTCAATAATTTAGTTACTATTGGCTTGTTTTCTTTCCCATGTTCACCTTTATTTTATTTTTTTTTCATAACAACGACCTCTGTATAATAATAATAATAGTAAAAATTACTAAAATACTCACTATTTTTCAATATTGTATCTCTCTATTGACGTTGAAGAGAACCCCACTTTGCTATAGTAAATCGAGAGCAAAAAAAATTTTCAAGGTAAAAAAAAAAAGAACAAAAATCAGATGAGTTTTTTGTTTCTTTTCAACCAAATTTGATCGAAAAAATAAAGAAAAATACTAAACAATAACATTTTCTGTTTTTCCCTCCCCCCCCAAAAAAAAAAAAACAGGAAAAGAAAAATTAGCATTGTTCCGGATTTATACTTCCGTCAAGTATTGTGAAAGAAAGAAACCCTACTTTTTTTCTAGAATTGAACAAGAAAGTAACACATTATCCTTGTATATATGAAATAGTATGATTATTATTACTATGATGATCATTATTTTTTTTATTTTTTTTTAGGTATATGGATAATATTTTTAAATAAGGTGTCCATTTGTCTCTGAAACAAGTGAGTTGGAACTTTGTTACTGTTTGTTTGTTTACTTATTTCCTTTTAGGCTAACACAGCTTTATTTTTTAAAAGTACAATTCTTCAGGGAACAAATATTAAGATCAAAATTTCTGCTTGACCCGAAAAAAACTTTTTTTTTTTAAATGGATGAGATACGGTATTATTGTAGAAATACCCATCTAATCTCAAGATTTTTACTTAAGAGAGTTCCGACAGAATTCATTACTCAATTATAGCATGTTTTTCCATATTTACTATTTGCTCTTCTCCTTCTTCCTCTCTTTGAAAAACTTCCCGGAAAAGTATCGAAATCTGAAGGTCTTCCCCCATAGTAAACTTGTTAAAATTTACAAAATATCTGTTTTTTTTTTCCGGTTTCTTGTCTAATGTCTCCTTAAATGGAGAAAATATAAACACAAGAATTACCCCACTCTATTGTTTTCGTATAATATTTTGGAAAAAAAAATTTTTTTCTTTCTTTGTACTTTTTATTAAATAATAGAACACCTCCAAAGGCAATTAAACGGGGGAGGGGGGGTCCAATGTTTCTTTTTAACTAAATATATATATATATTTTTTTTTCCAAAAGAGGGTTCCAAAAATGTTTTACAAAGCAATTGACCAGGTCTTATTAGGGTAAAAACAGAAAAAAATATAATTTCTTCCCCCCTCCAAAAAAATACTATTTATTATGTTTTTAGTGGGTAACCCATAGTTTACTCTCCCCCCTATAAGTTATTTAATTTAAATGGCAAATTTCATACATTTATACATTTAATATTAATCTTTCTTGTTAAAAAAAATGAAACCTCATATTAGAAAAAACCGCTATTCAATAATCATCAATCGATAATATTATGGTATATACCATCCCCGTTGCCTCTCTTGTAGAGACCAAAAACGTGTGTACTCCATGTAAAATCTAGTAACAGAGAGGGTTGTGTAAGGACAAGTGTCTCAAAAATAAAAAATTTCCTACGCTAATGTTCTTGTAAAAAACTTAGGGTTTGAGAGACAATTTTTCAATTTTTTTCTCATTTTTTTTATTTCCCCCAACATTTCTTTCTTCTTAAACCCAAAAAAAAACAAACTTACAAAAAGTAATAAAAATAGAACATTTCTTTTATTGTTTCACCTGACTTTGTGTTTTGGGTTTTACCCCACAATAATGTATGGAGTTCCCCAAATTGGTGAATTTTTTGTTTACTTTTCACCTTCCTTTTTCCCTTTTTGGTATCTTTTCACCAGCGCAAAAACAACAACAACAACAACAACAATACCAAAAAACAAAACATCCTTTTTTTCTTTCTCTTTTGCCCCATCAAAAATAACCCCCACGGTAATAACCGATAATAAATTCTATTGTTCTGCGTATATTTGACCCCCCGTAAAAATTTCTTTTTCTTTTGTGTTTTGTCACACTTTATTTGCAAAGAAAAGGAAGAAAAAAAAATTTTTTTTTGTCCGTATTGTTCTCTCCCCCCAACTTCTTATAACTGGGAGTCTCGAGAAGATCTTACGATTATTTGGCTCTCTTTCATATTTCTTTTGTTACTTTTCCAGATTGGTTTCTATTGAAATTCATCTGGGGGGGGGGGGGGGGGGGAGAGGGGCTCCATTATGCATCAACAAGGAGTAAAAAAAGAAAGAAAAAAAAAGTTCTAGATTTGGATGACAAAAATCTTTTCACATTGTTTTTCTTTTCTTTCTTTTTTTTTTCTTTTGGCTCGAGCAGGATGGAGAACCAATAAAAGAAATAGATATATTCATGGTGAAGGAGGAAAAAAAAACATATATAAAGGAACCATGTTTCACTCGAGAGCATTTCGATGCTGTTCCATTTTTCCTTATACATTTCTCTTGACCCTCCCTCAAAAAAAAACCAAGAATATCTTCAACTTATAACTTATCCAAGTATCTAAGTAAAAAAAAAATAAAATAACTTAAAATGTCAGAAGTTGACGAAAATCAAGTTGCCGTTGGTCAGCAACAAGATAATGATTCTCATTCCATTATCTCTTCTCCATCTAACAAGGATGAAAGAGACGAATTAAAAGATTACAACAGCGATGGTGCTGAAGAACACTTACCAGATATCCCAAAGAAGCCTGCTTCTGCCTATATCACTATTTCCATTATGTGTATTATGATTGCCTTTGGTGGTTTCGTTTTCGGTTGGGATACTGGTACTATTTCTGGTTTCGTCAATCAAACCGATTTCATTAGAAGATTAGGTGAAACTAATCGTGAAGGTGTACACTACTTATCTACAGTCAGAACAGGTTTGGTGGTTTCTATTTTCAACATTGGTTGTGCTATTGGTGGTATTATCTTAGCTAAGGCCGGTGATATGTATGGTCGTAAGTTGGGTCTAATTATTGTCGTTGTTATTTACATTGTCGGTATCGTTATTCAAATTGCCACTATTAACAAATGGTATCAATATTTCATCGGTAGAATTATCTCTGGTTTAGGTGTCGGTGGTATTGCCGTCTTATCTCCAATGTTAATCGCTGAAGTCTCTCCAAAGCACTTAAGAGGTAGTTTAGTCGCCTGTTTCCAATTGATGATTACTTTAGGTATTTTCTTAGGTTACTGTACTAACTATGGTACCAAGAGTTACTCTAACTCTGTCCAATGGAGAGTTCCATTAGGTTTATGTTTCGCATGGGCCTTATTCTTAATTGGTGGTATGACTTTCGTTCCAGAATCTCCACGTTACTTATGTGAAAAAGGTAGAGTTGAAGATGCTAAGCACTCTATTGCTGTCTCTAACAAAGTTTCTATTGATGATCCATCTGTTCTTGCTGAAATTGAATTAATTCAATCTGGTATTGAAGCTGAAAGAGAAGCTGGTACTGCATCTTGGGGTGAATTGTTCTCTACCAAAGAAAAGATTTTCCAAAGATTAATTATGGGTTGTATGCTTCAATCTTTACAACAATTGACTGGTGATAACTACTTCTTCTACTATGGTACTACCATTTTCAAGGCTGTCGGTTTACAAGATTCTTTCGAAACTTCCATTGTTATTGGTGTTGTTAACTTCGCTTCTACTTTCGTCGGTATTTACTTAGTCGGTAGATTTGGTAGAAGAACCTGTTTATTATGGGGTGCTGCTGCCATGACTGCTTGTATGGTTGTCTATGCTTCTGTTGGTGTCACCAGATTATATCCAGATGGTGCAAAGCACAGTTCTATCTCTTCAAAGGGTGCCGGTAACTGTATGATTTGTTTCACTTGTTTCTACATTTTCTGTTTCGCTACCACCTGGGCTCCAATTCCATATATTGTCAACTCTGAAACTTTCCCATTAAGAGTCAAGTCTAAGTGTATGGCTATCGCTCAAGGTTGCAACTGGTTGTGGGGTTTCTTGATTTCTTTCTTCACTCCATTCATCACTAAGGCTATCAACTTCTACTATGGTTACGTCTTCATGGGCTGTTTGTGTTTCTCTTTCTTCTACGTCTTCTTCTTTATCCCAGAAACCAAGGGTTTGACTTTAGAAGAAGTCAACACCATGTGGTTGGAAGGTACTTTACCATGGAAATCTGCCAGCTGGGTTCCACCATCTAAGAGAGGTGCTGACTACGATGTCAATGCCCTAGCTAACGATGACAAGCCAGTTTACAAGAGAATGTTTGGTGGTAAATAAACGCAAGAGCCTTCTTAAGCAATGGTCTTTTGTTTAATTTTTTTAATGCTTAATATTAATGCTTTTTTAATTTTAATGATTTAATCTTTTACATATTTACTATTTTTTAGTCTTAATATTTAATATTTTATAATTTTATAGTTTTTAATTATAATAATAATAAGTTTAGTAATTCGTTATTTTCTGTGTTTTTTTCCGTCTTTTTCTGGAACTAAGGGAATACTTGGTGTTCTCTTTTTACTGTTGTGTTTAATAAAATGCCGAATATCCGAGAGTGCTTTTTGCTGGATTGGTTCTTTCTTATTTCTCCTTTTAGGAAAACAGGAACATTGTTTATTTTAACTATTTTCACAAAAATATTTTTGTTTATCAAACATCAACAGAAAAAAAGAAAAATCGACGACTTGAAGATTTAATATGACAAGATTTACTTTATAAAATATATTTTTAGACTCACTTGAATCTTATATTATCAAACTTACAAAATTACAAGTGAAGTGTCCACCTTTTTCGATATTATTTTTGCCTTTTTTTTTTCTCAAGAGTTATTACCTGTTGAACCCTTTTTTTATGTAGCAGTTTCTTTGCCTAGGTTAACATTATATTTTTTTTGTAAATAAACTAAATAAATCTGTTCTGTTTTTTATACCATTAGGATCCTTTTTGTTCAAAAATATTGGTTTATAAACTTTAAAATCTAGATCATAGGAATATCTCCTACTTTTATATTTATGATATTCGATAACTATATGAAGAAACATAACCCTTAATCTTGCGTCTGTTTTTTTTTTTTTTTTTTCCAATCTGTCTGGGCTAAGAACCAAAAATGGAGTAAAATAAGATTAGTTGTGCCTTAAAACAATCTTGATCAATTCAAGATTTCAAATACGCTGTCAAAACTTTCTGATATATTTTTTAATTATTAAATTATGAGAGTCTTTAACGAACATTACACTTACATGTGTCGAGAGAAGTTTAATTCCAATCTTGAAGTAACTGTTAATATTTCATTTTTCATTCACTTCAGTATATCCTACTTTTATAAATAAAAAATTCTATCCCATTTTTTTTCAATATTAACCTTATCATTTTTTTTTGAGATTTTTCTAGTTTCTTTTTTAAGTGGATCCATTGGCAATGAAATTTACTGCATTTAAAATATTAACAATAATATCGAAATTTACTTTCTTTTGCTACTCTTAAATTATTTTGCAAAAACAATAAGGAATTGACTAATACTTAACATTATGTTCCATTGTGAATATAATAGACAAAAAAATTCCTTAATATATAGAACAATTTTAAAAATATAGAACCTTGAAAAAAGTCAGGTCTTATAAAGTAATAATTAAGATTTCTATAAATCTTGATCAAGACACTTTGGTGTAAAATATTTATTCCAACAAACCTCAAAAAATGACAAATATATCAACTCCAGATATAAATTTTTTTTTTTCTTTTTTTTTTGTAAGATTTAAGCAAAAATTTAGTACATATTAAAAATGTCTACAAAGCCTTTGATTGATTTTGATTGAAAATAATGAAACAATTAGATGTTTCTCTTGTTCTTTAAAATATTCTGTTAGTTACTATTTTTCAAACAATAGTGACATTAATTGTTTTTTAAACATGTTAAAAAGTGGGTTTAAAATGGGCAAATTTTTTATTGTTTCAATTTTTTCTTTATACTTGCCTTTGAGCAGATATTTATTTGAAATTTTTTTTAAAAGCAAAACCTAACAACGAATTGTATCTTACAAAAACAGCAAAGTTGGTAAACTGCTTTCTTGAGTGGTAAAAACCGTAATCAGTTTGAATAAAGTTTTAAGTAGAAGTTACTTCAAAAGACTCACAGGTGCATAATAAATTATTACCATGTATAAAAATAAGATTTTTAACAAAAGCCTTGAATAGTCGTTTCAAGCTCGAGATTTTTTGGTTTTTATGTATTCTTGATCATTTTAGTTTCTAAATTTTCTTAAAAAATTAGGTGCATTATAAAAAGATACCCACCTAACTTACAAACTTAGAAAGTTTTAGTATTTTAACAAGAAATAGTAAATCTTGCATTCTCTAAAAAAAAACTTTTACTACTTTTTATATCATATTCTTTGTTTTTAACTACACTTCGCTATTATAATTTTTATTTATTAAAGTATATTCATGCATTAGAAAATATATCCCTGATTGTATTTTAAAGTATTCATTTTATTCCATCAGGATATATTGCAGATTTTAAAGGCCTCTTGTAAACTATTAGCAGTAAAGTACAGAAACATTGAGAAAATAATCTACGTCTTTTATATAAAATATGTTCTTTTAGCCAAACTCATTACAATAAATGGAATTGCGTCTTAACCATTTTTTACATAACTCAAGTGTTTATTCTATTTTTTAAGACTACAAAAGCAGTAGATATGGAAAGTTTAATGTCTATAGTAAATAATGTAACGGATATTATTTATGTATAATTTACACCTCGGTGTTTATTCCATACTTCTTGGCCTTATGTTTTAAAATATTTGGGAGTAAAATATCCTCACTTACTCTGTTTAAATTTTTATATGAAATGTATATTTGTAAAAACCTGTATATCCTAATTGAAAATTCCAAATGAAAATAAATCTTTCCTTAACTATATACTACTTGTTTCAAAGGAAATATTTTTTTTTTTGGGTCAATTTAAAGCAAAACAGCCAAAGGAAATTTCGTAATACAAAGATACAAAGAAAAAATTCAACTATTTTAAATGAAGAGTTGAAATATTCTACGGAAAAAAAAATACACAACATTCAAATATATCCAACTCACTAAAAATAGCTTTTTATGAAGCAACAAGGCAATAACTAAGAAATTTAAATATAGAATATCAATTATCTAGTTAGAGTGATTAGTTTTATTTAGCAAAGTACGTATGGTGCAATATTATGTCTTGGACGTTTAAAATAAATCTATATCTTTTAATTATTTAAGTTATCAATTATTATGGTTTCCATTGATATATTTTTAACTAAATGTACTGACCCTAAAGACATACTTTTTTATCTTGACCTTCATGACCAAAATAATTTCCAATAACCCCATTTCAGCCTTTTGTCTGCCAAAAAAGAAAATTAAGAGTTTTTACCGGGTAAATTTGAACTCTATGTCAAGTAGAGAAGATAAAATTGGAAATCTAAAATTGGTCTAATATTAAAAGGAGAAGGAGTATTTGGAAAAATTTATAATAATAAAACTACGTTTCATATATCTATCTCCATCAAGATGTTTAATATTTATCCCCACCGTATACACTACATTTGGCATAATATTTTTAAAATACATACGGTATTTAACAAGATTTTTCTTCCTCTCTCTCTCTTGCTCTCTTTATATATAAATAAATATATATATTTTGAACAAAGTTATTAACAAGATTAAAAAGGCTGGAAAGGCTAATGTTTATTCCAAGTTCATTAAGAAATAACGTCAAAGGATTACCCCTTGTGGTAAACATGATTTATTATTAGTCTCTAAAAGAAGATAGAGAGGATAGTTTACACAGACAATAAATATTTTTTGATTTAAAACATTTGCGCATTTCAGAATTATGTTCCTAACAAAATAATTAACTAATATATATACATTCCTGCCGCAAAATAATGAGAAAACATTCCTAGAGATCTGAAATATCTGAAACATTTTAACTAATTTCAAAATTTGAAACACACAACATTCTTGTATCTTTTTCATATCTATTCTCTCAAATGAAATGAATTGAAATACTCTCTCAAGACACTTCCCCCCCCCCCCCCCCCCCCCCCTTGTTGGACTTTTCATCTGTTCAACACAGAAAAAAAAATGGCTGGACAAGTAGTTAACAAAGATAGAAACAACGTGAAAACAACAAATAACAAAAATAGTAATTTATCGTGTATGTAAACAAATCTATTATTATCTTTTCGTATTTTTTCCTTTTTTTCTCGATTCTTGGCCAGGCCCGGAAATACAATACTTTATTTTAATGTAAGGGTTGTTAAAGTGTTCTATCAAAACTCTGCAAAAAAAAATAAACAAAAGGAACTTCCCCCCTGTGTTGTAATTGTTTTTCCGAAAAGACCTAAAAATAGCATACTTCTTTTTTGGTCTAGCCACTTAAACTCAATGAAAACCCTGCTGTAAATACTCCACCGCCTAGCAACATATAACCAAGAAATTATATACCATGAACTATCCTTCTTTTACCTACTTTTAAAGAAATATATAGAGAAATAAAATCTTTGAGTATGCTCTGAATAATTTCTACTAAGACAGAATACAAATATTATAACGCACCTGAAATGGACAAAAGAATAATGGTAATGGTAATTTAGTATAGAGATCTTTGTAAAGGCATGTTAATCAATTTCCTAATATTCGGGAACTAATAATGTCTAAGACCTCTCTAAAGCCTTACAATAATTTCAAAACTGATACAAATTTATTTTCAAACCCTAAAAAGCCCTTTTGTATTAGGAACTTGAAACAAGCACGGAAAAAATATCACCGTAGAACATTTTAACGCATATATGACTTATTTTTTCTTTATTTACCTTTTTTCCTTTGTCAGCCTATTTTCGTCATGTCTTAACTTCCTTTTTTAGATTTTTGTTTATAATAAATATTATTGTCGCGTCTGCTTTTTCCCCTTCTTCTTCTTCCATTTCCAAAGTAGGAAAAAAAAACAATATACTGTTTGGAATTAATACAATTATTTACTTTTTTTTATTACATTATTTCTTTTTCCTAAGGCTCGAGAAAAGTTAAGACATACTTTATTTGATAAATAAACCCATGAGAAGCAACAACTTCTCAAGAAAAAAAAATATATATATATATAAAGACAAAATATTTATTTCGATCTTCCAGGAAATGATTTTCCTTTCATAAATCTTTCTTTCTTGGAAAACCTAAGACAAAAAAAAACCCGAGAAATACAAAACACTCGCTGATACATATATATATATATTAAATTAAAAATGCAATTCACTACTGCTATCGTTGCTGCTGCTGTCGCTTTAACCAACTACGTTTCTGCTGAATCTTCTGCTAACGTTGTTGCCATCTCTCAAATCACTGATGGTCAAATCCAAGCTACTCACACCACTGCTTCCGCTGCTACCTCTGCTGCTACCACCGCCACTGTCTCTCAATACACTTCCAACGGTGCTGCTAAGGCTGTAGCTGGTTTAGGTGCTGGTGTTGCTGCTGCTGCTGCTTTCTTATTATAAGAGTGATAAATAATATTATTTATTTTTCTCCCTTTTTTTTTTTTCTTCTATTGAAAATAAAAATATGTTTTTCTCTCTTTAAATAGAGGCTTAATGGTTTATTGGTACAACTAAGTTTAGTTGAAAATTTTCTTTATTATTTATACATTCTTAATATATACTATATAGTTCTCTTAATATAAGCAGTTCAATACGATATCAGATATAAATTTTTTTAATTTTCATGAATTTTCGAACCTTTAATCAGAAATTCTTAATCTCTATCAGGATAAGAATTTAGATTTCCCCCTTGTAAGTAAGTGAGAGGGTGTGACTTTTCCTTTCCCTTTATGTTCATATTTTTTTTTTTGTATGTCTATTTACCAGAGTTTTGTTTTGAAAGCAACCTCATTTTCTATATACCTAAAACAGGGTTCATTGGAGCTGTAATAAAATGAGAACAAGTATATAACTTACCGTTAGATCTAATTACTTTTTTCAAACTCTAGCAAATAGTTTTAAAGTGCACTTCTGCAAGTAATAAGTTTTAGGTTAAGATGTCAGACATTGACAAAATGGCATTATAATCTCTTGAAGAACTGATGAAAAAAAATCTTATAGAAGATCCTAAAAATACATAAATCTATTGGAATTTAAATTGAATTTCAAATTGATTTTAGTGTACACAAAATCATTTATCTTTCGCAAAAAGGCGCTTGTTGAAGTACCTTTTCATTTCAATAAAATCTCTGATTCCATAGTCTAAGAATATATATACACGAAAAGACAGTGTATACATATATATATATATTTATATATTTATCTTACTCTTCTCCTAAACTTTTTTTAAAAGTTTTTCAATTTATTTGGATACCATTAACGAAACAAAAAAAATATGAAATATTACAGTCTCAACTTTATCTTATTGCCAAACTGTGTATGAATGATATGTTACTGATGTTTTCATATGCATAACAGATACCTTATAGCCAAAAAAAAAAAATCAAAATTTAGAAATTTGATTGAATTTAGAATTTGAATCGTGCAAAAAAAAAAAGGGAGAAGATAACACTAGTGAATGGAATAAATGTATATTATTAGATATTATCAGAAATAAATTTTTTTTTTGAAACCATACTTTGTTTGACTACAGGTTTATAAACTCTGAAGGAGTTTTTGGTTATTTGATTCATTCTTTGTGTTGTACTAGGAAAAAAAAACATTTCAAGTAGAAAAAAATATAACTAAAAACAACTTCATGATTTCCACTTTCAAAATTCAATAGTTTTTCACATAATTCGAAATTACAGATAGCTTGAAAATACTTCATAATAGAGAGGCACCCTTTTTATTTTGTATTTTTTTTTTTTTGACTAAATTGAAGTAAGTTTTCCTCGAAAGTAAACCATTTTTAATTAAGTAAAAAAAAACAAGGTTATTAAGCTCTTTATTTTTTTAAAAAAAAAATAGGTAAGGATTAAAAATAGATATGATTCGAGGGGGAAAAATAGCACCTACTTATGGTTGTATTGTTTTTCGGTATCATCATTATTTTTTTCTCTGAACAATACAGCCACTTCTATTTTCTCCTAACATAAATATATACACTTGAAGCAGTTACAGATTAGAAAAAGAAGTATTAAGAAAAAAAAAAAAGAAAGTCCATGACAAAGGCAGAAAATAATAAAAGGTAGGTAAACTTTAGGAAAAATATCCGTTGCAACGACTGTTTCTACTTCTTACAAAATCATTCCACTTTCTTGTAATACTAGGTACAATAATATTTAGAAAAATGAAAAGAAATGACGGCATTATGTTTATTAAAAACATAACTACAAATAGATTAATTTTAAAAATAATAAATCCTGCCCGAATATATGTTTCCTTTGTTTAACATATTTTCTTTCCATTTCTTAGAGATAAAAAGACAGGGGAGAACTTCTAATTTTAGAAATTAAAAAAAATGCCATTTTTAATATCATTTGATGTTTTTATATTATATTATATTATATTATGTTATTTATTTATTTATTTATTTATTTATTTATTTTTTTTTTTTTTTTATTTATTTTCTTAAATTAACGTAAATTAAATTTTATAAAACACAATAATTTTTTTTAGAAATTATTTAATAAAGATACTTGATTTTTTTAAATAATAGCCCAAATTTCTATAACCCTTTTATTTTTAGTTGCCCAACAGGTAAGCTATTGGAATTAATTAGTTACATACAAAAAAATTTAAGACGTTTTCCCAAAGGGCACTGAACTTTTCTAACTTTTTATCAACTGAAATTGTTTTTTTTTATTTGGGGAAAGGAGAGGAGATCCAAAAGAAAACTAACATGTTTTCCAAAAGAGGAAATAATACTGCAGTTAATTTATTTATGTGTTACAACAATAAATTAAATATCCTTTTTCTCTTAAAGAAGAGTATGTATTAGTAACTCCTTTATAGAAATATTATCATTATGAAATATACTAACATATATAAACCAAAGGACTACAAAAACATGAAAAAAAAATGCAGCTTCAATCTACTCTTGTCTTGTTTAAATTTCACGAATGAGGGAAACAACACACAAAAAAAATAAAGAGCTATACTTTCACCTTTTTTTTACCAGTATCATAATAAGTTTCCATACATTTACATAATAATAGTAATAAATGCAACTAATTTCTATTTTCTCCGCTACTTTATTATCATTGGCTAATATTGTATTTGCTGATTCCCCAGAATTTGGCATAGTATCTACTCATTCTGCTTCTGCTGCTCATCTATTGAGCATAACCGATAACGATGGTTTATTTTTGTCCGGAGGCCCCAACATTTTGTCCAGTTTTATCACAGATACTGGGAAATTAAAATTCTCCAATGGGAAATATGTTGTAGTAAGTTCCGATGGTAAATGGATTGAAGGTAGTGAGTCCGAGGGATCCACTGGATTTGCCATCGCAAGTGGTTCACTTACATACAAGGGTTCCAGTTGGTTTTTTGCTGTTCCTTCATCCAAAGCGGGGTCCTTCTTCATTTCCGAGACTAAAACTGATGATTCAATTGGTGTATCGTTAACTGCATGGGCTTCTAATGGTTCCCGTGCTGCCGACTACACTCCTTCAGGAAACAATGAGACAACATCTACTATTGTTGCTGTTTCTCAAATCGATGATGGTCAAGTCCAAGCTACTGAAAGTGTTCAAGTTCAACAAGAGAATGGTGCCGCTCGAAATGGGTTTTTCTCAAATGTTTTTGCAATTGCAGCAGCTTTATTATTCTAAGTAGAAACCTCCCCTCCCCTATTATCCCCCCATATTATATATTAATCATTAATGTTCAGATTTTTTCTTTTTCTTTTCCTTTTTTTGGTTTCCTCCCTCCTCTAGTTTTAAAAGTCTCTTTATTAGTTCATTTATATATGTAAATAATGTTATATTCCCCCTTACAAAGAAGGCAAAAAAAAATGTAAGGACCTCATGATTACTCTATTATGAATTAATTAAATAATATACACCAAGAATAAAAACATAGTGTAGAAAGTAAAAAGGAAAGAAACAATTACAGATTTTGTGACACAAAGATGAAAACCGATTGAGTATTTAGTTTTTGAAAGTAACTTAATCATCATTACTATCTTACTTTCTCTATGAGACTGAATGAAACAATCATAACAATCCGTTATAATAACAGACACTGCTCACCCTTCACTTTTCTTCTCCCCCATACATATATACTAACTTATTTCAAAAGTAAGAAAAGATATAAATTTTTCGGACTATATTATGTTAGAGTTTGTCAAGATGTATAAGATATGGAATATTTTTACGTATTTGATAATCCTGCTAGTCATCATACAAAGAAAGAAAAGAATCTTCATGGCTTTCTGAATTTGCTCTCTAAATAATTTTGGCTACAAAAAAAAAACTACGCTTTAATAAACCCACACACCATTGGAATACACGGTATTAAAAATTTTTTTTTTTTTTTTTTTTTGCTGCTGTGAAAATTTGTATGGGAGCACATACAATACTCTATTGTACTATTATATTGTTTCCTCCAACAACAAGATAATAAGATGTCACAATAGGTATTGTCAATAATAACATGATTTTTCTGCATTACAATAGACAAAAAGAAGGACAATACATTCAACAAATAAACCTTAATCTGATCTCACTATGCACTGTTTTTTTTCCTTTGTATTACCCCGTTTTTTTTATAATTTTTTACACCGACATGATTTATTTATTTATTTATCTATTTTGATCTATTCATTCTCACTGCTTTAATCTCTCCATTTTCATAGTGTTATTATTGTTTGTTATCCTCGATCTTTTTTTGTGAATCTCTTGGCCTTATTTCTTCTATTTTCCATCTATTTCTCTTGCCATTTGTTTAAAGATTGTAGAGTTTTTTCTCACACAGCCATACTCCGTTTCAATTCTTTGATATATATGGATAATTAGAGTTTTCTTTTAAAACTTTTTAATATAACTGACTTACTTATTCTTCTTGGAGTCACCTTCTTTTTTCCTTTCTTCCTTCTTTAGTATGTATTTATATTATATTTTTAACCACTTGTTTCTCTTGTTATTATTCTTAATTTTTCCTATCATAATTTTTTTTAAAACAAATAGCATTGAAACTAATTGCAGAAAACTTCTCTGCTATAAGATCCATACTACATATACTACAATTTTCTTTTTATTATATCTAACCGAACTTTATAACTGGTTTAATTATTTTTTTTCTCCTTCCCCCCTTACACACCTCCCTCTTTTCTTTTGGATGCCATCATATAACGATATTTTTGAAAGATCTGTACAAGATCCATGCTCTGATGCCTGTGACTGTGAAGATTCTCTAATATCTTCTTCTGCTTCTTTTCCTCCTCCTACTACTGACCATACAGTTTATAAAAATACATCGCATAAAACACTTCCGCATAATATACTTCCAAATTATCTATCCAATAATAATAATAATACAGGAAAAATAAAAGAAAAGCATAGCGATAATATTGAATTGGATATGACTAAACATGAATTAAGAAAAATACATACAACTCCACTTCATAATATGGTATCTGTCCCACAAAGACCTCAGTTAGGTAACAGGGCAAACAGTTGTGCTTTTATACACCAGCTTTCTCGAACAAACTCTAACGTCTCTACTAATCCATTACCTTGTACCACAAGACCAGAGGCTCCTTTCTTGAAAAGAGCTTCTTCTACTAATTGTCTTCCTAATTCCCGTAATAATAATAATACTGTCGTTGCAAGAAATTATTGTTGTGCCATGGACCTCCATTGTAGTCCATTAAAAAGAGAGAGTTCTTCTTTGGCTATTCCTACTCATATCTATGGTCTGGAAAAATATGTATCGAGTGAATTAGATGAATTATCTTCATCTAACATGGATTCAAAGATACAATCCACATCCAATTCATCATCCAATAATTATAGCAACAGTGGTACTAATCACTATTTTGTATCGGAGAAGAAAGGTACTTTCACCAAAATTAATACATCCAAATCAATTTCACAAAATCTAGAGACTTCCTCTGCCCTTTTCTCGTCTCCTCTCTCATCGTCTACTTCTATATCTTCTACTGCATCATCTACAACATCATTAGACGACACTATAAGTTCAAATAAGAAAAAACTAACAACTACTTCTCATTTAAAGAAATGGAAAAATGCTGCATTGAAAAAAACTCAGGGGTTAAAACCAGCTAGAAAATCATTCATTAAAGTGGCACTAGCTAATTCTTTTGCTTAAAGAGAAACTTTTATTTTATACGTTTATATACTTTTCTTATTCTTATTCCTACCAATATTCTTATTACTTTTAGTATATTTACGATCCCCTTTATTTTCTTTTTTTTTTTTACTGGAAATATATCATTTGCAGATTTCATATGATATAAAAAGTGTTAAAGATACTTTTATTCATACCTTTTGCCTAAAAAGAATTAATATCGAAACTCAATTTAACAAAAAGTATCAAAGAAGGCATTATATTCTTAAATTACAACATCCTAATCTCCTACCCACTTGGAAAAATACAAGAAATAAGACTTCTACATATTTTTTGTATTTTTTTTCTTTTAAATATAGGAGGTATCACCATACTTTATCCATTACTAACTAGTTTTGAATGCCGATTTCTATCTTCAGATCTTTATTTAAATAACTCTTTATGGAACGCTACATTTTTTTTTTTTCGTTCTTTTTCTTTTATTAAAAAATTAATATTGGTAAATAATTAAATATTGAAATATGATATTGACTACAGAATGATGTCCTTCAAGTTAATCCTTTTTTTTATTTTACATTTGATTAATGACTTCTCTTCTACTTCTTGTTTCAATAATTCGGCCCTTTTGAGGGTAACCTTTCCTTTTTTTTTTTTTTTGGCTTACTTCATTCATTTTCTATAGATGGAAAATTTATAAGGAATGAAAAGTATTGGAATAAGATATTTAACTTTATAGTTGGAATATCTAATTTTAAAGTAACGTTGTAATTACCCTAATATCCTAAATAGGATTAACCTAATCAAGCACTATGGGGTCACATGAGCATATTACTAACACAGACCCAATTTTAGATGCAGAAGAAGAATTATACTTCAGTAACGATGCCGGTCGTTCTTCTCACCATCATGTCGATCCAAATTCAGAAGACAACAACGAATTAGTCCAGCCTTTCCAAAACGATTGTGCCTGCGCTTATTGTGGTATAGACTCTCCCAAGTGTGTTATTAAATGTAATGTTTGTAATAAGTGGTTTTGCAATTCAAAGTTTGGATCAAACAGTTCACATATCGTCAATCATTTGGTATTATCACACCATAGTGTTGTCTCTTTACATCCTGACTCAGATTTAGGGGATACTGTATTAGAATGTTATAACTGTGGTAGAAAAAACGTGTTTCTGTTGGGGTTTGTCTCAGCTAAAAGTGAAGCTATAGTCGTCTTGCTTTGTAGAATGCCATGTGCACAAACCAAAAATCCAAATTGGGATACTGAGCAATGGTTACCGTTGATTGAAAACAGACAATTTCTGTCGTGGGTCGCGGAAGAACCAGATGAGGAGGCTAAATTAAAAGCTAGATTAATTACGCCAAGTCAAATATCTAAATTAGAAGCTAAATGGAGATCCAATAAAGATGCCACAATCAACGATATTGACGTTCCAGAAGAACAAGAAGAGATTCCACCACTACTATTGAGATACCAAGATGCTTATGAATACCAAAGATCGTATGGTCCGTTAATCAAATTGGAAGCAGACTATGATAAACAGCTGAAAGAGTCTCAAGCTTTAGAACATATCTCTGTCTCATGGTCACTAGCATTGAACAATAGACATTTGGCCTCCTTTTCTCTATCCACTTTTGAATCCAATGAGCTAAAAGTCGCAGTTGGGGACGAAATGATTCTGTATTATTCAGGTTTACAACATCCTGACTGGGAAGGTCGTGGTTATATTGTCCGCTTACCAAACAGTTTTCAAGATACGTTCACCTTAGAATTAAAACCAAGTAAAACGCCACCACCAACACATTTAACAACCGGGTTTACCGCTGAATTTATTTGGAAAGGTACATCATATGATAGAATGCAAGATGCATTGAAAAAATTTGCTGTCGACAAAAAATCTATTTCAGGTTACCTATATTATAAGATTCTTGGTCACGAAGTTGTAGATATCACATTCGATATTCCATTACCTAAGGAAATCTCAATTGCTCATTTCAACAAATTAAACGCATCCCAATTACATGCCGTTGAGCACGTATTACAAAGACCATTATCATTGATTCAAGGTCCCCCAGGGACAGGTAAGACAGTCACATCCGCCACCATTGTTTATCACCTAGCTAAACTACATAAGGAAAGAATCTTGGTATGTGCCCCATCTAATGTCGCAGTAGACCACTTAGCTGCAAAATTACGTGATCTCGGATTGAAAGTGGTAAGATTGACTGCGAAGTCAAGAGAAGATGTTGAAAGTTCTGTCTCTGATTTAGCATTACATAATTTAGTTGGAAGAAGTTCTAAAGGTGAATTAAAGAAATTGCTAAAATTAAAAGAAGAAGTTGGTGAATTATCTGCTGCTGATACAAAGAGGTTTGTTAAACTAGTGAAAAAATCTGAATCAGAGATTTTAAATAAAGCAGATGTTGTTTGCTGTACTTGTGTTGGTGCTGGTGATAAACGTTTAGATACAAAATTCAGAACCGTCCTAATCGATGAGAGTACACAAGCAACGGAACCTGAATGTTTAATTCCAATTGTTAAGGGTGCCAAACAAGTGATTTTAGTTGGTGATCATCAACAATTAGGTCCAGTCATCTTAGAAAGAAAGGCAGCGGATGCAGGGTTGAAGCAATCCTTATTTGAAAGATTAATTTCTTTAGGTCATGTGCCAATTAGGCTTGAGGTTCAGTATCGTATGAACCCATATTTAAGTGAGTTCCCAAGTAACATGTTCTATGAAGGTAGTTTGCAAAATGGTGTCACTATTGAACAAAGAACGGCACCAAATAGTTCTTTCCCATGGCCTATCCGTGGTGTACCAATGATGTTCTGGGCAAATTATGGTAGAGAAGAAATCTCAGGTAATGGTACATCATATTTAAACAGAATTGAAGCCATGAATTGTGAACGTATTATAACA
The DNA here is from genome assembly GCA_017347545.2 of Arxiozyma slooffiae. Taxonomy (NCBI): domain Eukaryota; kingdom Fungi; phylum Ascomycota; class Saccharomycetes; order Saccharomycetales; family Saccharomycetaceae; genus Arxiozyma; species Arxiozyma slooffiae. Next base: position 305,581 of record JAFHAQ020000022.1, on the reverse strand, counting down.
AGACTATTTAAGGATGGTGTCAAACCGGAGCAAATTGGTGTTATCACTCCTTATGAAGGACAAAGAGCATATATTCTGCAATACATGCAAATGAACGGTTCCATGGATAAAGAATTATATGTTAAAGTCGAGATAGCTTCTGTGGATGCATTCCAAGGTCGTGAAAAGGATTATATTATTTTGTCCTGTGTCCGTGCAAATGAACAACAAGCAATTGGTTTCCTAAGAGACCCACGTCGTCTAAATGTCGGTTTAACACGTGCTAGGTATGGGTTAGTTATCCTTGGAAATCCAAGATCCTTATCTAAAAACCTATTATGGAATCATTTATTAATTCATTTCAGGGAAAAAGGTTGTTTGGTTGAAGGCCCATTAGACAACTTACAAATATGTACTGTTCAGTTAACTAAGATGCAACCAAGAAAGGAGAAGAATCACGATGAAAAATCCAACAGACAATACAGTTTTGATATGGGAATAGGAATGAATGCTGATATGGGCAACCAAACTTTTAATCAAGGATTTGATATGCAAGATTTCATGTCTTTCCAAGTACCTGGTACCAACATGCCATTTTTCACTGGATTTGATTCAAATAATGATTTTATGCCTTATGCTAATAACTTTAATTGGAATTTTGGTAATTTTGGTAATTCATATCCTATGGATAACAATCCTAATCTAAATAACAACGTTTACCAAGGCACCAATCGTCCATTAGATTCTAATTATGCTCAAAAATTAGATAATGTTGAGAATACTCAAAATAAGAAGAGTAATGATGATACATTGACCAAAGGATTTTCTTCCCTAGAAATTTAATCTATGATACCAATTATTCATTACCTTGTTCAAAATAACATGAGATTCCTTTAAAATTTTCATGAACGAAGAGACTATAGGTATTGACACGTTTGGAACTGGTGGAGTCATGAAATTGGTATAACTCCTTGGTAACTTACAAATCTTTATATGTTTATTAGTTTACTAAATTTTTTTACCCCATATAATAATATTGAGGGAAGTTTCAACTTTTGATACATTTACAGGATCGACAATATATTGCCGTTGTGATTCTGTATCAAATAATATTAATATAATAATTGTGTATACTGCTTACTATTAAATAAAAAAAAAACATCTCAACTTCCTGAGGTATGTTATGTATATAAATATATATATTTTCCAGAGTAAGCATAAGTTCAAGATAGTACATTCTTTACTTATTTTTTACTACAGTTCTTTTCATTCTCCTCTAACTTGATGGAATAGTTTGCTAATGATGACAATTTCTCAAAAGAGGGGTTCTTCTCATAGTAAAATGGTATCTACGACAATGTTTGAATAAATACTCTTATTGTTCATATTTTTTGGTACAAGATTATTAGTAAGCTCCTAGATCATAAAGTTCCACAGTATACGATAAACAATAAATTTTTTGCCGTTTGCTCTCAAAGCGTTTTTTTTTTTGTTATTCTTTTATTATTATTAGTTTTGTTCGAGAAATATAAAATATCGAGGGAGCATAAGAAATAACCAGATCTGGTACTTTTTCTGGGAGGTTTTAGTTTCAGAAAAGGAAAGGAAAATATGTGTAAGTGTCTTGATTACGTAAGAACACTATTTTCCCAATGTATTATTGTGATTAGCAATGATAATGATGTTGAAAATGATAATAATAATAATAATGATTGAAGACCATCTAAGAATAACGAAACTTTAAGTAATATTAGAGACTGTTCTAAGGAGGTTACCTTCGAGAAAAAAAGCATATATAAGTGGCATATAATTGTTCAATTTATTTGACACACAAAAGAATGTTACAATTCATGGATTATTAACATTAATATTATAAAATAATCTGCTATACAATAACAATAAAAAATAACTCGTCAGATTTAGATAAGTATAGTCAAGCATAATAATTAGCTTATCGCATTGAGTATTATAATGCCTTTCAGTACAGATTTTGAACCGGTTGCTTTAAAGAATACTGAGCTATTCAAACCAATTAAAATTGGTAAAATTACCTTACCACATCGTGTGGTTATGGCTCCTTTGACTAGAATGAGGGCGCTTCACCCGGGTAATATTCCAAATGGCGATCTAGCCTCAACATACTACTCCCAAAGATCTCAAGCTCAAGGTACTTTGATTATCACTGAAGCCGCTTTTATTTCTGCACAAGCTGGTGGTTATGATAATGCTCCAGGTATTTGGTCTGATGAACAAAATGAACAATGGAAAAGAATTTTCCAAGGTATTCATGCCAATAAATCTTATGTCTTTGTTCAATTATGGAATCTAGGTAGACAAGCCTTCCCAGAGTGTATGGCTAGAGATGGCTTACGTTATGATTCTGCCTCAGATGATGTATACATGAATGAGGAAACTAAACAAGCCGCTATTAAAGCTGGTATCAAGCAACATGGTATTACAAAGGACGAAATTAAACAATACATTAAGGAATATGTAGAATCTTCAAAAAAGATTATTGCATCTGGTGCTGATGGTGTAGAAATTCATAGTGCCAATGGTTATTTATTACAACAGTTTATAAATGCAAGTAGTAATAAGAGAACTGATGAATATGGTGGATCTATTGAAAATAGAGCTCGCTTTACTTTAGAGGTCGTGGATGCTTTAGTTGATGCCATTGGTGCTGAAAGGGTTGCTATTAGATTGTCCCCATTTTTCAGATCCGCTGGTATGCTTGGTGTCGATGAACCAGAAGTCTTTGAAATGTATTCTTACATTTTAGATGAATTGGAAAAACGAGCACAAAATGGTAAACGTCTAGCTTATGTGCATTTCATTGAACCAAGAGTCACCAAAGGTTGGAATGAAAATGATGATGGTGCTGATTATAAGCATAGTAACGATTTTGTTTACGACCACTGGAAGGGACCTGTAATTAGAGCAGGTAATTTTGCTGCCCACCCAGATCTCACTACTGCAGCTTTGAATGACCGAACTTTAATTGCATATGGTAGATACTTCATTTCTATCCCAGATTTAGTTCACAGATTAGCAGAAGGTTTACCATTGAACAAATATGATAGAAGTACTTTCTATAGTCCTGATGCAAAGGGTTATACCGATTATCCAACTTATGAAGAAGCTATCAAGTTAGGATGGAAATAAATATATTTGTTTAAAATTATTATATAATTTTATATTTGTTATTATATTTCTTGATTTTCAATATACGGTTTTACACATGAGAAAAGGAGAAAAAAATAGACACTATGATGTTTAACTAATCTTTTGAACAGATTTGTGAGGTTAATTACTTTAACTTTGATCACTTCTCTTTTTTTCAACCATCGTTAAGAAATATTTAATTAAAAGGAAGAATATATGTATAACTTTGTTATGTATAAAAGATAATGATATTGATTTCATATGATTTTTAATCATATAAGAGTAATAGTTAACTTCTATTCTATATGGTGGTGTACAGTGTTAGTTGTTATATTTTCTTTTATCTTAATTTAACTATTTTTTTTCTATTTAGAGACGTTTTTTTATAGACAAATATGAAGGTAGCAAATTTGGTTTTTACTTAGTGAATGCTATGTTGCATTTGTTTCTTAACACACTGTTGGGTTATTCGTAAAAAAAAAAAATCTACGTGACTATTGAGAGTATGATACGTGATTCATGTGGTGATAAAAAAAATAGATGTGGATAAAATTGTTAATGTGGTGTCTATTTCTACCTAACTGGCACCTCATACACTGGTAGTATATTTTTGACCATTATGTTGTTACTGCCTCTTTCAAAGTAAAAAATTGTTTCTAAATTTACTTATCTCAAATATTCTTTCTTGCACTCAACAAAAATATCTATTAGAATAGTGAAAATTTTTTCTTTTGGTACCTTAAAACTATTACGTCTTTATTTTTCAGTTAAATCAAAAAAAAAAAAAAAAAAAAAAAAAAAAAAAAACTGTTTAGTTACATATATATATATATCATATAGCAAAACTCTATCTTTTTGTGGACCTAGTTTAATAAATTCACAAGAAAGATGGTATTTATTGGGTATTGAAGACCTGCATCTCTTTTCCAATAATTACAGAAGAGATTCTTAGGATTTTTCTTATATTACCCCTTTTCTTTGAATCAACAATTAGGGACTGAATGCCACAATAAATATGTCATTCAGGTTATTCAATTTCACTTTAAATTGGGTCCTCTTTCATTAATAACTTTTTTTTTTCATATTTTTTTATTTAAGATTAAAAAAAAAACACTTAATTTTTTTTTTCGTCGAAACTTTTTTAGGACACTTTATTAGAGATGGTTTTTGAAGTGGTGAAACTATGGTATACGTTTTCAGATTACCTCAGCAGTTTTCTCCCTTCCTAAAGGATAGTTATTTATAACTCCAGTGTTTCCAAATGTTTATGCCACCTTCCTTTGCCTTTTAAAATAATTTTGTCGGACGGAAAATCAGTAAGACTAAAAAGCTGCTCTTTCTAATATTACTAAATTAGAGTTTAATTAGAAATAGCCAAGTTAGACTACATTAAGAAAGGAAATGTTGAAACTTAAATTTAGTTTTTTAACTTTATATTTAATCTTAAAACTTAAATACATTTTAAGTGGAAGAGCATATTTAAACTAACCGAACCGCCCTTCCTCGAGAAAAAAGTAGAACTACTGAGGTGCATTTTCTTAAAACATTATAATATTGTTCTAGCCCAGTGAAAATACCACAGATCTGGGAAAAGGATATAGCTAATAAAAACTTCAACTATATTTTTAAATTAGAAGGGAAATAAATAAAAAAAAAATGGATATAATATCGATAATTATAATGATGATGAATGATAACAATTTTAGAATTATTTAAGAATATACATAAACATATTATATATATGAATTATATATTTATTCAGATAATTGTATTATACTATTAAATAATCACACCAACTCCCTTATAACGGCTTCACGTGGGAAATCAGGATCAGTTGGATTTTTGATAATATTAGTATTTTGGAATTCCTGATGCTTAACATAAGCCACTGCATATGATGCAGCCGAAATTGTTAAACCAATGGCTACAACAAGTAAACTAGTGACCATTAATATTATCGAACAATATTGAATAACGGCCATCCCCAAATAGAATAGAGCACGATACCCATTTGTCTCAAATTTAGAGATAAATTCAATAAAATTATCACTTAAGGGACATATCTTCAATAAGAAAGGGATTTCAATAAATAGAATAATTAACCCTTGAACAATGCTAATAATACCAAATGCAATGACACCATTGACATGGAAGAGATTAGCAACACCCAAGGCAATACATAAGATAATATTTATATAACCAAACCATCTTCCGTATACACTAAAATTGAAACTCTTTAAATCCTTTAATAACCCTGCTATGTTAATGAATTGTCTAATATCTAATGCCATTTTTTCTCTGCCCCCTTATTAATTTACTAAATAAATGTTGGAGATGTATAAAACTGATATGTTTCTGTTCAATTAAAACGGTTTAAATACAATTTGTAGAGTTTTAGAGACACTTCTACCAATCCTTCAACTCTTTGATGTAAAATAGGCTTTTATAAACAATTCACCTTTTGCTTATTTTGTTTTGAAAGTATTAAACGATGAAATTTGGGGTTTCTTTATTTTTCTAAAAGAGAAAAAAAATAAATAAAAACACGGAAAGAAAAAGCCTTCTTGCGGGTTTTTCAATTCCTTCCCAATGCGAAATAAATTTTGTGGCACATTTTTATTATTATTATTATTATTATTGGAAACCAGAAAAGTGGACAAAATAAAGAAAGAAACAAGAGAATTTTTTAAATTTGTGAAGTAAACAAAACCTTTAAACAACTGGAAGCTTTGATTAAGTCTCATCTACTGCAGGTGCATATTAGAGTTCCTGCTAAGTTAATTAATCTCTCTTCTTCCTTCTTCCTATTTGAATTTTCTTTCTTTTTTCTTTTTTTAATTCTCTAGAGTCTTAGTCAACCTTCTCCAATTTTATATAGACCAAGTAGGAATCAAGCCTTTCGAAAGAAGTAAAAAAATGTTGTCTTTAAGAAATTTTACTACCACAGTAGGTTCCAAGAGAATTCCAACGGCCCTTTTTTACAACTCGGTGTTTCGTCAAGTTAATACATCATCAAGAGCACAACTAAAGAAGAATTTGATTAAAGATACAGGTTTGAAAAGACCTGCTTCCCCCTATATTCTTTTCACTCAAGTGGAAAGATTAAAGATTAAGAATGAAAATCCAAATTTGACTGCTATGCAAATTTCTTCTAAATTAGGTGCTAAATGGGCAACCTTATCTCAAGTGGAAAAACAACCATTTATCGATCAATATAATGAAAATTATAAGGTTTATAAGGACCAATTAACTCAAATAGAAAATAAATTACCACCTAAGAGACCAGCTAATGGATTTGTTTTGTTTGGTAACGATGTAAGACCTCAATCGAAATCAGAATTTCCATATTTAAGTCATATCGAGGTTGTTAAAAAAATTGCAGAGATGTGGAAGAATTTACCTGAACAAAAGAAAACCCACTACAATGAATTATATAAACAGAATTTGATTGAATGGAAAAAAACTAAATAATTATAGTAAATATATATATATGAATAAGTTTTTTTTTTTTTAACTATATTCTATAATCGCTTTTGATATACTCTTGTTAGTATATTTTAAACTTATTTTAATATATATATATATTTATTCAATTAAATATGATTCTACAATGCTTTCTTATTTATAATTTAAAGTTAAATATATATTACTATGACTTTAATGAAGTATTTTATTTATTTATTTATTTTGCTAAATTTTAATATGTGTGTACTAAAGTTTCTCTCAATAGTCTTTAGTTCATCCTCGCTTAAACGGTTGTATTAGTTTATTTACAAAAAAAGATTAACTAATATATTGTAAGCAACGTAAACATCCTCCATAATAATAGTCTCTCCTATGCAATATCAAAAAAATATATATATATATATTATTTTTATTCCTTCTCTGCCTCCAGTTGCCTTTGAACTCTTTTCGCTTTCCAAATCGTTAATTTCTTTGACCATTTCATAACAAATGGCAATAATGTTAGACTAATTACAATCCATGCAGTAAATACACCGTAACATCTACCAATTTTTTTTGGACTACTAGAGACACCAAAGAAAATCGATCTGTTAATATCCACCATATTTCTTAACGGAAATATATACCCAAACCTGTAAAAATTGTTATCTAACACCATAGGGAAAAATCCAGTCACCAGATTACACATAACAAAACCAAGAATCCAAAACCCTAAATATTGTGGATACACTGCAAATAACATACTGATCACATTTTCATTTGCACTACCACATGCCCACATATACATCCAAGTGCTCATCCAATATATGACAAATCCAGCACGACCAAAATGTAAAGTAAAATTTACTTGATACATGGCAGATACAGTACACCAGTATAGAGACACGAAAAAATGGGTCACCATAGATATAATAATTCTGTATAATACTCTACTTCTCTTCTTCAACAGAGGTGCTACTTGACCATGTAATGCACCACATATTAAGAATTGGAAGATAGATAACAAAATAGCGAAGATATCACCAATCTGACTTGAGATTAACAATATTCTGTCATAGAAGGGTCTATAATCTATGGCTTCAAATTGCATAGTCATCATTGCAGCAACATTCTTCCAAATAATATTAGTTTTATCGTTTTGAAGGGTAATATTTTTGATAGCGGAAGGTATATAAGTGTTCATACAGTATTGATTAAATTTCGCTTCAACTTCCTCGACTAATGGAACCATGTATGGGAGTACATGAGCTGGATCACGACCGGATTCATAGATAATTTGGAAATAATTTGTGGCATTAAAAAAGGCATGATTTGGATCGATCAATGCTTCGATCATATTCATTGTAATATTTGGTTTAACGTTTAAAGCTACCCAATAATTTTCATCATATATCTGTCTGATGACTTCATTATCAATTTCTTCACTTGTCTTAAGATTATATTTGGATTTAAATGTGGACTCATTATATATATGCCATTTACCTGGTGTACTTTTAATAAGCGATGGGAATATATCGGTTACAGGAGTAATATTATTGAAATGGCTTGGATCATCTTGAATAACGGCCAACATATTTATCTTATTGTAATGACTAGAAGTTTTATATACAGTACCCCATGCAAATACCAATACAGTAAAACAATAGATTGCATAAATTAGATTAATTTGCAAAAAATGTTTCAAAATTTTCCTCCTTTGAGATTTCATCTTAGGGGACCATAATCTTGTTCCTTGTCTTTCAATCTTAAGCGATGATTGATCGTTGTTGTTGTTGTTGTTGTTGTTGTTGTTGTTTGTATCACCATTTTGGTCGATATCATCATCCTGCGGATTATATGATTGAAAAGATTCACATTCTGTTATATTAGAATTCAGTGTTTCATTATCTGAAGTTTTATCCATCCTAATGGGTTGAGATATTTGATTAGTTCCATTTTTCCTCATATGGATGTTATTAAGTGGGTGACTTTCTTGCATAGAAGAACCTGAAGTAGAATGGAAATTTGAATCATATTTATTTTCATTTGGTAAATCTGTAGAGGTAAAAGAATTGATATCTTTATTATCAGCCATTTATTATATTTGAAATGCTAATGGATGAATCAATGAATAAATAAATAAATAAACTTAATAGATATATTGGATATACAGATATGAATGAATCAATGCTATCAGATGTTAAATTAATTAATGCTGTTTTATAAAATATGCAAATGAAATGTATGTATATAAATATGTATTATTATTATTATTATAATGATTCCATGATCTATTTTTTTCTTTCTGTCTTTCTTCATACAAAATGATTTTTTCTCTCCTTTTTTGTTTTTCCCCCATTACTAATAAAATACTACTGATTACATAATTTTTTATTTCCACGGATTTGAAAAGAGAACCCTCGTTAAAGAAAGAAGAATGGAAATAAAATTTCACAGAAAAGTCTGAAGGATTGATTTAAAGTAAAAGAGTGGTGTTAATAACTCTGTGTCTCTTGCTATTTGACTTGTGTTTATCTCGTACTTACTACTACTAAACAATCAATTAGATTCTATAGGGCATACAAAAGGGGGGGAATAAAAAATAGAATCTAAGTATTTAAAAATGGTTAAACAAATGGTTATCGACGATGAGGCTGTTGAAAATGCCTCTATAGATTCGAATAATAGAGATGAAGAATATATGTTGATAAATGAAAACGGACCCTTGACAAAAGCACTGAATCTTTCTGCATTAGGGTTTGACAATTCCGATGAATTAAATGATAGTATATCTGAATCAAACCAACCAGTATTGAAAAGACGGTCCCATTCAGTAGATAATGGAAAGGAGCAGAAAGAAAATGATTTGAATTTACCATCTCTATCAAAACAAAAGACTCTATTTTGGTCAAAAAATATGAAAGAGGAAAGGAAAAAAGTTTTCCTTCATTTTTTATTTATTAATCTCATCTTTATTATCTTCTGTTTCACTGTGTTGGTAATTATGTGGGGGTCAACATATAAAACTTCATCATACTATCATAAGATTAAAATAATCGCTCTCATCCAAGATGATGATGTCTCTTTATATAATGGCTCTGTCGTTTCTATGGTTGAATCCGTCCCCAAATTAATATCACACTTGCCTGGAACTTGGCACCTTTTCAATTCCTCTGCTTTTGCTAAAAAATATAAAGTATCTGAATCTGAGATGAATCAAAGAATAATTAAGTTGGTTTATGATGAAAAATATTGGTTAGCGTTGAACATTAAACCCAATGTAACACAAAATCTTTTCAATTCCTTGACGGATTTAGACTCTAAACAATTCAATTCAACAGATTTTTTCCAAGTTATATACGAATCTGCAAGGGATCCAATTAATGTTAATGGATTTATACTTCCCATCATGAAGACTTTGCAAAGTCAATATCAAATTTTTTATTCAAAGGAATATATCCCCTCATTTATAAATAATATTACAATTCGAAATTTCGATAATGTGCCATATGCTGGATACATGAATTTCGAGTTTTTAGATTATCGTCCCTATTATAACCGTATCCTATTAATTGTCGCACAAATAGGGTGTGTATTTGCTCTGATTTTCACTGTATTCCAATTCATCGCATATGCAAAATTACACGGTGAAGTGACCAGTTTAGTGAAAAGAAGACACAAAATCTATTATAGAGTTGGATTATCTGTATTGACCCATTTCATTTCTTCTTTATTCTGGTGTACCGTTAGTGCCGTGTATCAAGTAGATTTCACAAAAGCATTTGGTCGTGGTGGGTTTGTTGTATGTTGGATGACTACATGGTTGTTTATGTGGGCTGTAGGAGGTATCAATGAAAATGTTTTAAGTGTAATATTCGCCATTAATCCACCTTATTTGGGGTTTTGGGTTTTAAGTTTTGTGATAATTAATGTTGCTTCCACTTTCTTCCCCTTCGTTTTAGATAGTGATTTTTATAGGTACGGTTATTTTATGCCTTTACACAATTTTGTTGCCATAATGAGAGTAATTTTTATGGATATTTCTAAACAGCATATGGGTAGAAATTATGGTGTCCTGGTCGCTTGGATTGCTTTAAACACCGCACTATTACCCCTTAATATGAAATTAGTAGATTGGATAGTGAAAAGGAGAAAAAAATAAATTAAAACTCTTCTTCTTCTTCTTCTTCTTCTTTTGTGTATGAAAGAGCATTTGCATAATTTTATTTCCATATTATTAGTCCTTTTCACAAAAGATAGACTCAAAACTTTTTAATTACTACTACTACTATTATTATTATTATTATTTTAAGTCGAAAAGAGAGTGAAAACTTTTATGACACACATTGATATCTAGACCTACGAAATAAAGAAACATATTTTAAAGTTATTTACATATTGTTATTTTATTGATGAGAGATATTATGGGATGTTAGTTATTTATATCTATATTTATAAATTTATATAAGTAATTAGAGTTGAGTATTACGTTAAAAGGATACTTTTTTAAAAGTTTCATATTTATTCCAATTATGTTGTTAAACAGTGGCTGTTATAATTAAGAGTTGTGCTTATACCTTTACTTGTTACAAATGTTTTTTTTTGTTTAGTGGCATTTGGAAAAAAAGAAAAATGTGTTAAATTTTTTATTTGGGAACATATGTATGTTTACTGTTTGAGTGTTTCCACTTAAAATATATTGAATATTGACTCTCTTGTGTAGCAATGAAATATATATATAATTGAAGTATATATTTTAACCGTAGGTTGGTTCCATAAAAATTATCATTAAGTTCTGTTATTTTTTTGCGATTTTTGGTTCATTTAAAAACCAGAATACTATATATATTCAAACTTAGACCTACTTTGAATAGTTATATAAGAGGAACATGAATAGATTTCTTCTTCTTCTTTTTTGTTTTTTTTTTTTTACTATTAAAGATATTTAATAGTCTTTACTTCCAAAGTGTTAGAATTATGTTAATTAACATATCAAACTTGTTGATTTTGGAGGGTTGTATATCCTAAAAATTCATCATTCAAAACTTTTAAAAACTTAAACAAAAAAGCAAAGAAAACAGAAAGTTTAATGTATTGTAAAAAAAAAAACTACATTTACAAAAGACTTATACTTTCTTTATCGACTAATTTTTACTTTTTAATATTTTGATTGATTGTTAAGAGTCGACTGTCCTTTGGATTACTGAACATGAGTAAAATAAAAGGTAAAAATGCATTAGTAAAGCGTAGGTCAACTTTGAAATAAGCCTTAGGTAAAACTCAAAATTAACACTAACCAAGTTTTAAATTTGTTTTAAATCCCTTGTGGTCACAGTTATTTGAAGTTTCTAAGTTTTCCTAGACAGGGAAGGTCTATATCTGACCACAAAAAAAAAAAAAAACAATGCTGTAAACAATTTGGAAGGTGGGGAAAGGTACTTTATGTCAGGGAACATTACATTTTGTGCCAAATTTTGTAATTATAATGTTACAAGTTTTGGAAGATTGAGTTCTTTGCTCTCTCTGTGTTTAATGATGATATTCTTTCAGATCATGGAAACTTTCTAGGATATATAAAAGAACAGAAAAAAAAAATCTAAAATATGAGAACACTACAGTCTTGAACAAGAAGATATTGATTTTTGGTCATTTAAAGTGTAAGCTTTGTTACCAGAATGAAATTATTTGAGTTTCAGTTGATGCTGTTTTCTCTAGAAGGGAAAAAGAAATGTCTTAAGGTTTACAATACATAAACCAATGAATCTTCTCATGCCATTTTTTTATTTTATTTTACACATTGTTAAATCACATTAGAGTTTCTTTCTGAATTTTGTCCAGGAGGGAAAAAAGGTGAAGATCTTTATTTCTATGTTGTATATTAACAACTATCAAAATAATAATCAAATATTATAGGGAGAAGGGATCATAAATGACTAGTATATACAGACGGTAATTCTAAACAATAAACAATTTGAATACCGTCTCTCTCTATATATATATATTCCTTCACTACAGAATTTATTATACACGATGTCCAAGAACAAATTGAAATTTCAAAACAACAAGGTGAAACTATTAATAAAACGCCTTGACTATACAAAGGATAGTGGCATTATCTTTCTACTCAGGGTTAATGGCCATTGTAACAGGTCTAAGCAAACAAAAACATAATGAATAGCGTTAAAAAGGTTTGAAGACTTGTTGGTATTGCTGCCATGAATGCTTACTTGTTTGCCATTTACCGTTTTAATAATCAAGTTACCCTTCCTGTTCACATAGGATATCCGATTTAGAAATACAAAGTAATTTGAACTGAGTCAGGACTAGAGTTACGTGTCTATATGTAATATCTCCTTATACTTGACATGGGTAACATTCTGGCTTTAATGAAGTTGAAGTAGGCCAAAAATAAGTTCGGACCTATTAAATTATTTTGGTTAGGAGAGGAAGTACTGGTGGTTTTGAACTTGGAACCAACAGATTTAGTGTTTTCCCATTTATCTGTTAAGGGATTTTTTGGAAACTGTTTTTTTGGACAAATCGGGAATGCTAGAGGCTCTGTTATAGTATTGATATATACTTTCTTAATGGATTGGTAACTATCGTTGATGGTATAATACGTGTCACTTTTGAAAAATTGTTTGGAAATAGATTTATATGCACCTGTCAAGATATCAAGAATCGTTTTTTTTTTTTAAATGGCTTCATGAGTGTAAGGATCCCTTAGGTGCAGCTGATCAAGTGGGTTATGAATATAACTGGTATATTGAAAAGCTGGGTAGCCACCATTATATTTGAGCGATCTAATGATCTCAATAACAGTACTGACGTTACTACATCCCATGTTGTATGCTGTAGCTCGACGAATAACGTTATACGGATGCATTTGTTTTTGGAAACATTCTTGAACCAACTTCGGATAACTGCTCTGGGGAACAAGAGTAAAAAAAAAAAACAAATGAATTAAGCCTTTGGGACTCTTTTGGGGTTAGTTCGCTGACAGTACGATCATGTGAGTCAGGAACCAAATCTTTTATACCATAAGCATTCAAATATTTCATCAGATTACGAACCCAAGAGTTAAAACAAACCAACACTGGAGCAGTAAAATAAAGGTGTTGGTATGCATGGATGAACACCAGGTGGGATTTTATTATTATACAAAAAAGGAGGTGTTAGGTGAACTTAGAAATGAAAGGTTGGATAGGGTTCATTGGATGAGGATAGCCATAAATTTGGTTATAAATAATGGAAATAACATATAAGTAAAACCCAGTAGGTTGCTGATATCTATTCATTGCAATATGAGAGCCAAAAGATGGACTTGTTGAGCCAGCATCAGGGTAGGATAGTTTCCCAACATGTGTAGTATTGTTAGATATGGAAGAACTGTATGGAGCAGATTGTTGGTCTGGAGTAAAAATGTTTCCAGATTTTCTTTGAGGATGGAGTCAACATATGTTGGACCGTTAAGGTTAGATTCAAACTGTGGGCTAGATAGGATTTCGGGTGTAGTGGAAGCGCTTTGGCCGGTATTTTTATTAAGGTTTTTAATACCAGATCCCATGAAGGGATTTACACTACTAGTAGTACTAGTGTTTCCAGAGAGAAGGCTATAATGTTTAGAGTTAACGCCTGTATTCAATGGACAAACATTAAACATTCTCAATTATACTCTATATTTTTTTCACAGTCATTATTATTATTATTATACAAAATAGAAGTAAATTTCTTCTTCTTTTCTTCTCTATGTATAATACAAAATTAACAATATACATAGAGGTGCAAATAGAATTAAACACATTGACATTATAAAAATCCATGTGTATATAAATACACAAATATCGAGGAATATTGTTCTCCAAACGGTAAAAACATAATTAAAGAGTTTCATCCACTTTTAGTGGCGTGTAAACGATGTACATTCAAAATCATGTTGTTAAGATCTCATTGTCCATTTTAATATATATATCGTGGAACGCTCTATTTAAAACACTTATTTCTTATATTTTATATAAAGATTTTTGAACGATTTTAACTTTAATCATATGATAAAAGCCAATCAGTACCTGTGTCCACTAGTTTGGACAATGACTTAAAATTAATAAACTATATTAAAGGGAACTTTCAAATAGTTACTAATTGTTCAGTTGTTTCCATTTTAGTTTATCTAGCCCTAGTAATTTGCTTCCATATGAAAATAATAGAACATAAAAACTTTATATCAAGAAATAAACTAGAAATTATCAATATATATTTATATATAGCAAAAAAAAAAAAACCTTGAAGAATGTCAAAATCACCGAACCAATTAGTTGATCAACAGTATCTATCTATCTATCTATCTATATATTTTTTTTGACAACTCTAGTCGCTTATACAAACTAAATTTTGCTAGAATTGTTTATGGTAACACTAAGAGTCACATATACATACACATACACATACACATACACATATATATTATCCATTTTGACCATAATAATTTTTAGGTTTCACAGCTTTTAAGGCTTTATTTTTCCAGAATGTCAAAACAAAATTATAAAATCTGCTTTTTCGTTCTAAGTGACACAAAGGGTGACAAGAAATTTGAGAAGAAAAAAAATAAAACAAAAACAAAAACAAAAATTGTTAGAAGAGAATTGCGATGCCTTAATTAATGTAATAACAGCAACTATGCAATATGAAATTATAACTTTAATAGTCCTTTTATCTCATCTACAGAGGAACACTAACTGAGTGACAGTGCCATATTTTATTCCATTATATTTTATTTTAAACTAAATGGGCTTTTTTTCGAGGTTATTTAAGGGAAGTGTAGCATCAACTTCGTCAGTCAATTCCTCAACAAATATTTCAGATGCATTCAAATATCATGATTTAAGTAAAAATGAACTAATTGAAAGACTAATCAAGTTAGAAAATGATAATAAAAAACTACAACAAGATATTACTTTGTACCAGGCTGATGACAAATCGTCTATCATTAACGATAATAATAAAAAAAGATCATGTATAGATGATAGTAATAAATCCGACAAGAAAAGTAAAAAGGCTAAAAAGACTTTTGATTTTTCGAAATATAATAAAAGATTCATTGCTTTAAAGTTTGCGTATCTTGGTTGGAATTATAATGGTTTAGCTCTTCAGAAGGAATCAACGACTTTACCTACTGTTGAAGGTACAATCCTAGAAGCTATGAATAAATGTAAACTCGTGCCTTCAATGGTTCCACAGGATTATAAATTTAGTCGTTGTGGTAGAACTGATAAGGGGGTAAGTGCTATGAATCAAGTTATCTCATTGTGGGTCAGATCTAATCTAACTGATGAAGAACAAAAGGATCCCTCAAACGATTCAAGAGAAATCCAATATGTACATATTCTTAATCAACTGTTGCCTGATGATATTAGAATCTCTGCAGTCTCATTGAGACCTCCAAGGGGTTTTGATGCCCGATTCAGTTGCCAATCTCGTCACTATAAATATCTTTTCAAAGGGGATGGGTTAAATATTGATAAGATGAACGAAGCTGCTGAAAAATTTGTTGGAGAACATGATTTTAGAAATTTTTGTAAAGTAGATGGTTCAAAACAAATTACCAACTATCATAGAACTATTTATTCTTCTCGTATCTTACCTGTAAATGATCATTTTTACTGTTTTGATTTAGTCGGATCTGCATTTTTATGGCATCAAGTTCGTTGTATGATGGCTGTTCTGTTCCTTATTGGACAAGAACTTGAGAATCCTAATCTAGTAACAGAGATGTTGGATATCGAACTTACTCCACAGAAGCCAGTTTATGATATGGCAAGTGATGTTCCCCTAATACTATATGACTGTAAGTTTCCTGAAATAGAATGGATTGAAACAAATCTCAATGACTATAAAGCCATCAAATATGGGAAAGCCGTTGATACTTTGGCATTCAATTATCAATTAAAGTCTTCTATTGTTACAATTTTTAAAAATATCTTACCAACCAGTGAGACTACTATAAATGATAAAATAAGGATTAATTTAGGTAATGGGAAGGGACAAGTATTGTCACACTACAAAAAGATGAAAGATCGTGATGTAATGCAACCGGTAGATGTTATTAATGCAAAATTTAGGGAAAGAAAGGCCAAACAAACAAAAAAATGATGAAACAATTATATAAACATTAGTGATTTGAGTATATGTGCGTATGTATTGTTTTGTAAATTATTATTATTATTATAGATTATGTTTCAGTGTAGAAAATGTGAATAACAAAAAGCGGACGAGATAGTTAGTTATTTACCAAATGTTTAATTTGTTAATGTTTTAGCGATCCATGATGGATCCCAGAATAGTATTTCATTTTGTTCAGACTGATTATCCACCCATAATAAACCATTTGTCACCATCTCATCCAATACAGATTTACATCTCACTTTGCTCCAATGTAGATTAACTCTCAAAAGAGATATTGAGGCATAACCCATAACTGAACATACCTCCAGTATCTTTGTTTGATCAGTAGTCAATTCGTTTGGCACACTCCGGAGAATTTTTTCACCTTTAATCGTTAAAATGGTGAACCCTCCATCAAGAGTCCCTAACATATTTATTGCTTCAATTAAATCTTTCTCTGTCACATTCATATTATTGAAATATGTACGTAATAGCTCGTTGAATGTTATCAGTCCACCATTTACATCTTTGGTATCTCTGCAAATTTGAATTATCCTAATACATAATTCATATAAGAAATCGTTTACTGTAAATAAATGTTTGTCTCGGTCAGTGTATAATTTCAAAGGATCAATTCCAATATTATTGCACATATGCAAAAATTTAGATCTAAAAGAAGGATTAGATTTCAATTCTTGATTATGTTTATTGGCAAACTCTATCAGTTTATCTTGAAAGATTTTCAATTGTTCAGAGAGTTCTTCACTTTTTCTATTGAACTGTTTTAATGTATTATCGTACAGTTTGTCGTTATCATTAAATGCAGCTAATCCGAACTTCTTCATATTCCCTCTTTACAAAAAATGTGTAAAATTTTTACCCAGTAGTTTCTCTTTATCTTTCACTTCTTCACATTACTTGCTTCAAAAACCAACCATACCAATGACATTTATTATAATACATTCTTGCATATACAGAAGAGGGATAACTGTACGAGATATTTTCTAGTTTAAGCTATTTCCTTCATGCATTGTTTCATTTATTTAACTAAACCAACTTTTTTTTTTCTGACAAATTTTTTTTTTCCTTTATGAATCAGAAGAAGGAAAGAAACTGGAAGGTGCCTTTCATAACACGTACCCTCAACTATATATACAGAAGTACATGTATATATATTTACAGACACAGGTTTAGGTAAAGATACCCTTTATATCTTTCTTCAGAGAATATTGGTTTCTTCTCAAGGGGTACGTAGAAGTAACGAAACGGACATTTTATAATAAGACAGTCTGTGATGTCTGCAGAGGATTTCAAACCTGGAACTTGGACGTCATCGTCCAATGATGCATTGAAGATTTCAATTGTTAACCATCTCGAAGATAAAGCAGTTCAATTCAGACCAAATTTTACTTATCCATTGTATGGTGATAAAGAGACTATATTTGGATTCAAAGATTTGACTCTTCACTTGGTCTTTGATTCAGTAACTTTTAAGCCATTCATTAATGCTAAATACAGTACTGCTATGAAGGATCATGATGACATTCTTAAGATATTGGCTGATAAATTACCAAAGGAAGATTTTGTAGTTAAAGATGAAAGTGAATGGAGAGAAATATGTGAAGATGAATATAAGACTTACAAGTTGCCTGAAGAAAAATATAAAATCGGAGAATATTCAATTGGGGATAAGAATAAATTTGCTATTTATAAGGTTAAACTATCAGAAGATCCAAATTTGTTAAAACTTCATCGTAGAATTCAAATTCTTTCGCTATTTTTTATTGAAGGTGCCTCCTATATAGATCCTGAAGAACCACATTGGGATATTTATTGGTTATTTAACACAGAAACTAAAGAATGTATAGGTTATGCAACGGCATATAAGTATTGGTATTATGGTGGTCATTCAAACTTTGATAGCGAAAATTACAAAAGACAATATAGATCCAAAATATCTCAATTTTTGATTCTTCCCCCCTATCAAGGTAAAGGTCATGGTAGCAAACTTTATTCTCACATATATGATACATGGAAGACTGACACTTCTGTCATTGAGTTGACTGTAGAAGACCCAAATGAAAGTTTTGATGATCTCAGAGATATTAATGATCTAATGATGTTACACAAAGAAGGATTCTTTACATCTTTTAAAAATATACTTCAAAATACTAATAATCAAGCATCTGTTTGGCTTGAAGATCAAAGAAAACATTTTAAATTGGAGAAAAGACAATTTGACAGATGTATAGAGATGATACTTCTTTATTTAGAAAATACTGAACAATATAATTATTTTACTAAGAAAAGACTCTACTTGAAGAATTTTGAAGCTTTAAACAATATCCCTGATAATGATGGAAAGATTGAAGCAATTAATAATTCTTTTAATTTATTGACAGACGATTATCATCGTATTCTAGATAAGTTTACGAGTATTAAAAAAAGAAATCACTGTGAGTAAGTGGGAAAAAAGTAAATAAGTTGGAGATATGGAATTATTGTGGTTTTTAAAACATTTACAATAATATAATCCGTTTTTCCAAACAATTTGTTTTGATTATTCAATTTACACTTATATATTGTATAAGGAAAATAGTATTGTTCTGTATTATAATTTTTCAAAATTGCATCTTGGTTTTCACAAACAAATATGTTTCATTTACTTGATTTGTAATAAAATAAAAAAAATTGAAAGAGAATAATTTTCAAGGCAAAATATAAATCCAAATTCAACACGAAAATGGTAATATAAGCACCTTTACTATAGGTTTCAATTTTTTTATGTTTTTTTTATTTACTTTTTTAATTTACTTTGAAGAAAAAAATATCACAGAGAAAGTTCTTATTTGACCTACATCATCATCATATACCTATACAAGTAAAGTAATAAAAATATATACAATTAGATCCTAAATGTCATGAAAAACGACATGGGAGAAACCTATCTAACAGTAGAAGGGAAAACTCAAGAAAATATATTACCTATATTGTTACACAAAATTTATCTTACGGGACCACAAAAATACAAAAATTCACCAGCTGAATTTTTATTCAAAAGAGGTAATCTAATTAATACCATAAAATCAACTCCACAAAATAAACAGATTACTAATGTGTCTCTCTTTGCAAATATATATTTAATCATATACAGCTCCCTCACTTGTTTATAGTTGTGTATCGATATATAACTCTGTTGAAATATAATGTTATGGAACGAAATAGATAGAACAATAAGATTTTAGCAGACACGAAATGATAAATTGTTGAATAATAATTGTTGCGAAGTCACGAAATGTTGTTGAGTTTGTTTATTAAATATCTTACTGTTCGTAGAGGAAAATGGCTTGATATTAACATATATAAAGCCAAGGATTTCATCATCCATTCTTTTTGTCTTATTTACAATATTTGTACATTATTACTTCTACGTTGTATATAAAGAAAGAAACCGAAGAACTTTATTATAACTTTTGTATACTAGATCTAATAAATATAATATTGAGAATGTTTACTATATATCCAATGACTACAGGCGCTCATTCTCAACAAACTCCCCCACTCTATATGTTTTGGTTGTTTTCACACTAAGGTCTCTTTTCTCCTTCAAAAAAAAAAAAAAAGGTTGAAGGGTCTTTTTATAGAAGATTTAAAAGCCAGACCACCTTCGGATTACCCAAACAGCTACCGTCCACTACTACATATCTTTAAATATTTCGGGATATCGTTATGTAAAGTGCTGATTCTACTTGTTCTACTCATATTCTAAAGTGCTTTTTGAAGACATGATATATTTTCCAATAAAACAATAAGAGGGAAATAAGATATGATCAGTTTGTTAAAGTGTTATGAAAAGAAGTGTATACTTTGAATATTACAACAACATACAAGAAGTGGATGTATTCTCATATTCTGGTCATGCAATAAGAAAGTATTATTCAAGATATGATATCTACTTTGAGAAATGTGAGTGTTGGTTACTAATTTGTCCGAAAACAGAAGAACTGAAAATGTGCCTATATATAAGAGTAAAATTAAACTGCATTAACAATAATGCAATTTAGGGATCATTAGATTTATTCTTCATCTTGTAATTAGTGGAATTAGCCGCCGAGTATCCTCCCCAAATAAAAACAAAAAAAAAATTACCAAAGATTACTATGGTATGTGTAATAGGGGAAAATATAAACGAAGGCGGTTAAAATGAAAGAAAAGGGGTGGTGGGTTTTGCGTAATTTAACTCGAACAGTAAGTAAAACACCAGATCACATATTCTTGTTAAGTAGTTTTAAGTACAGTACTTGTTTCTCGATTTCACAAATATCATTCTGCTATCTTCAAAATCGATATCCTAAAACAAATCTAAAAATACTATTATTAGTCCCAGCTAACAATTTGGAAGGGTAGTTACAATAAATTCTACACTTAGTTAGCCAATTCTCAAAAAAAAAAACTTATTATGCGAGATAACATAATAAACGTAACAATATTTCCAGTATCCAAAGTATCTTGCCAAGACTAATAATAACAAAAAAAAAAAAAATAATGTAATTCTATAACAAGATCTTCTTGGTGATCTACTACACTCTTATAACTGCATGCAATAACAAATTCTACAATCTCAAGAATTTCTTACTTTTGTCGCAAAAACCCTTTTGTAACTATTGTTTCCCACTGCATAATAAATAGCGACACGTTTCTTTTTGCAACAATGTAGTTGCAACTCGAATTTCTTTCCCCTATTTTCCATGCCTTTTCTTTTCTTTTCTTTTTTTAGTATCAGAAAAAAACACTAAAAGCAAAGGCTGCTTTTCTGTTCTGGATACTCTATTTTGTGTCACCTCCTCGACACCAACGAGAAAAAAAAATTATTTGTCCAAAGTAGCAAAAAAGTAAGCCATGTAAAAGGAAGAGACACAAAATAATATTTAAAATTATAAGTGTCTGTTTTAAACACACTTTCTTTCAGAAGATACAAATAAACCAGCCCAATAACTCCCATTACACGCGATCCATAAATAAATAATATCCAAGCACCCATAAACACAAAAATGGAAAAGAAAAAAATAAATTGACTCTAGAAATATAAAATATTTCAGAGTGACAGCAACGAAAGAAAATCAAAGGAAAATATTTTCCTGATTTGATTTCTAGATAATGAAATAGTGGAGATAATAATATATAACTTGAAGTGTGTAACCGATGTGGAAATGTTAAAAGAACAACCGTTCTCCTCCATGTTGAAAAAAAGTGTTGCACTACGACCAGTTGTCAAGAGGCATACCCAAAAATCCAGTCTAGGAGAATTGGGAACCTTGAAAGCAACCCTGTATAGGATTCCATTTCTAACACGAAAGTGTCGACGAGAGTGGGTGGTTCACATGAATACTGAGGGCTCAGCCAAAGAGACCTGCCTATTTATCGAAAAATTAACCTGGGGGAATTGTGTTGGGATAAAATATTCTGATAGAATTGTATGTAGTTCTTGTATATCCAGTGGTGTTGCCACATGTGGTAAAAAGATCCGTTAAGATGAGTGAATATCTTCTACGGGATTAGGAGACTTTAATCAACACGTTACTAGACATACGATAATAGTGATAATACTAAATAGTTGTTATGACAAAAATGTTTTGTAGTTGGATGGACACAAACAGTTATTACATTGACATAGTGAATACTGACAATATTGGCCACATATATATTTGTTGAACCATATGTGCAAAGGATTGGTGAGGATGATACTAACACAAGTGCAGATTTTTTATTTATTTTATTTCTAGAGAATTTTCAGAGATTTTTTTTTTCTTACCCTTTTTTTTCCTTTTTATCTTTTTATTCTACTTTATTTTTTTTTTATTTCGAGAAAGAGAGAGGAAACAATGGGTTCTATGCATTGCTGTTATGCAAGTGCAGGACCATTGTCAACCTTGATTTGGGATCCCAGGAAGATGAATTTTACAGATTGAATTTTGTTCTTGACTATGCTGTTGCTCACAAGGTAATAGCCTAATGGTGGTGTTTTTTTTTTTTTAATACAAGACTTCAGATTTTACAGTTAAAATTTTTGTTGAATGTTTAACCAAGATTAGGAAAATGGTGTTTGAGATTACAATGGATGATGCTTCAGAGATACTAATTGGCGTGGGATTATTGGATTATTGTTTTGCTGGCGGCCTTTTCTGTCAGATGGAACTGGTGGTTCTGTTCCTACCTGACCAACTTTTTTTTTTTATTTGTAATAAATAAGCAAACAATATGAAGATATTCTTACTGGTCCTACCTTGCACACCCCATGTGGAACTGGTGGTTCTGTTCCTCTGGGTGTCATAACAAAGCCAATTTTATCTCGCCAAATTTTATAAATGTTTCATGATATAAGAAACATACTCACACCATAATGTAAGTCTGAATGATTCTTGAGTCAATGAACAACATCCCAAATCATTTTTCAACTTTTTTTTTTTTTAACTCCCCCCTCTCTCTTCCTCTCTACCTTTTTTTTTTCCCTTCTATTTCTACCTTTATTTCTTTCTCCTTTTTTTATTTCATATTTTATTTCTCTATTACTCTAAATTCTCTAGTCCCCGTTTATTTATTTAGTGCACTTTAAAAAAAAAAAAAAAAAAAAAAAATTATAACACAAAAAAAGATTATAATAAAAAAAAAAAAAAAGTATCCCTCACCTATCAGTAATTCACTGCAGAACCATTATGTCCATCCAGTAAGACTATTCAACATTATTAACACTATTTTACTTTTTAATTTTATTTTGTCTCTTATCATTATTATCATCTAGCTATTTTTTTGCTCCGCTAGTGTTATGTCTTTTATCCGTGCCTCCTAATCCCATTATTTAAATCACAATTTAATAGAGTATTAAGCATCTCTATTATATACCATTTCACAACCATGTTTTACTGTTGTGCCATTCCATCAATACCTTTTCCTCATCTTAACATGGAAACATACAAAGGAAAAAAAAAAAAAAAAAAAAAAAAAGCGCTTATTATGATGTACACAAAAACTATACCATGTATGTTTCTTCCTCTTCTCATGATCTTTTTACTATGTGTCGTACCCATGTATATACAGGAGCTCCCAAGTCAGAGGAATATTTTATCTTAACACAATTCCTTGCTAAATTATTTTTCTGTAAATAGATACAGCGTCTTGATGGTTGACCCTAGTATTTCATAGCGATCCATGCTAACTACTTAAAGACTCGATATTTTCGGGAAATGGACTTATCCTCTACAGGGATTTGCTCCAGGTTCTTAATTCTACCGATGACGGTGAGGGTACAAAAGCTTCTTAGAAGAACAGTCGTAGGGATGTAAATCTTTTTTTCACATTGGGGCTGTTTCCATACAACCTCACACCTCTATTATATATTATCATCGAGACTGTGTAAGTTATTGACAAATCAAACCAGGTTCTGATGTTCTGGAGATTCCATTTCCGTGGCTTCCCTGAGGTGTTTTCTATTTTCTGTACGTTTTTTTTATTTGCTTCGTTCCACTTTGGTGTTTTATAGGTGTTGGCCTTATTTATTTTTGGTCGTGTGTCCTGGGACTTATTCGACTCAGTCGGGTTCAGGGATACACGAATATGTCATAACGTTCGTGTACCCTTAGAACTTGACCTCCAAATTTTTTTTTGGAGTTATTTATATTCTTTATAGTCGTCCTTCTATTTAGTTTATGTGTATAGTATCTAAAGGAACAACACTCACGTTGCTAGGGTTTAGTAATGGGCCAGTGGTATTTTAGTTATCACTGGTTCTTAACTCCCTAGTGGCTGGGTGATCTGGTGATAGGGGGAGAGGCCTTCTTCTCCAAAGACCCCTAATCGCCAATTTTTAATATGATATTGTATTGCTAACGTGTCTCTCTTTGCAAATATATATTTAATCATATACAGCTCCCTCACTTGTTTATAGTTGTGTATCACTATATAACTCTCCCACTCTATATGTTTTGGTTGTTTTCACACTAAGGTCTCTTTTCTCCTTCAAAAAAAAAAAAAAAAGGTTGAAGGGTCTTTTTATAGAAGATTTAAAAGCCAGACCACCTTCGGATTACCCAAACAGCTGCCGTCCACTACTACATATCTTTAAATATTTCGGGATATCGTTATGTAAAGTGCTGATTCTACTTGTTCTACTCATATTCTAAAGTGCTTTTTGAAGACATGATATATTTTCCAATAAAACAATAAGAGGGAAATAAGATATGATCAGTTTGTTAAAGTGTTATGAAAAGAAGTGTATACTTTGAATATTACAACAACATACAAGAAGTGGATGTATTCTCATATTCTGGTCATGCAATAAGAAAGTATTATTCAAGATATGATATCTACTTTGAGAAATGTGAGTGTTGGTTACTAATTTGTCCGAAAACAGAAGAACTGAAAATGTGCCTATATATAAGAGTAAAATTAAACTGCATTAACAATAATGCAATTTAGGGATCATTAGATTTATTCTTCATCTTGTAATTAGTGGAATTAGCCGCCGAGTATCCTCCCCAAATAAAAACAAAAAAAAAATTACCAAAGATTACTATGGTATGTGTAATAGGGGAAAATATAAACGAAGGCGGTTAAAATGAAAGAAAAGGGGTGGTGGGTTTTGCGTAATTTAACTCGAACAGTAAGTAAAACACCAGATCACATATTCTTGTTAAGTAGTTTTAAGTACAGTACTTGTTTCTCGATTTCACAAATATCATTCTGCTATCTTCAAAATCGATATCCTAAAACAAATCTAAAAATACTATTATTAGTCCCAGCTAACAATTTGGAAGGGTAGTTACAATAAATTCTACACTTAGTTAGCCAATTCTCAAAAAAAAAAACTTATTATGCGAGATAACATAATAAACGTAACAATATTTCCAGTATCCAAAGTATCTTGCCAAGACTAATAATAACAAAAAAAAAAAAAATAATGTAATTCTATAACAAGATCTTCTTGGTGATCTACTACACTCTTATAACTGCATGCAATAACAAATTCTACAATCTCAAGAATTTCTTACTTTTGTCGCAAAAACCCTTTTGTAACTATTGTTTCCCACTGCATAATAAATAGCGACACGTTTCTTTTTGCAACAATGTAGTTGCAACTCGAATTTCTTTCCCCTATTTTCCATGCCTTTTCTTTTCTTTTCTTTTTTTAGTATCAGAAAAAAACACTAAAAGCAAAGGCTGCTTTTCTGTTCTGGATACTCTATTTTGTGTCACCTCCTCGACACCAACGAGAAAAAAAAATTATTTGTCCAAAGTAGCAAAAAAGTAAGCCATGTAAAAGGAAGAGACACAAAATAATATTTAAAATTATAAGTGTCTGTTTTAAACACACTTTCTTTCAGAAGATACAAATAAACCAGCCCAATAACTCCCATTACACGCGATCCATAAATAAATAATATCCAAGCACCCATAAACACAAAAATGGAAAAGAAAAAAATAAATTGACTCTAGAAATATAAAATATTTCAGAGTGACAGCAACGAAAGAAAATCAAAGGAAAATATTTTCCTGATTTGATTTCTAGATAATGAAATAGTGGAGATAATAATATATAACTTGAAGTGTGTAACCGATGTGGAAATGTTAAAAGAACAACCGTTCTCCTCCATGTTGAAAAAAAGTGTTGCACTACGACCAGTTGTCAAGAGGCATACCCAAAAATCCAGTCTAGGAGAATTGGGAACCTTGAAAGCAACCCTGTATAGGATTCCATTTCTAACACGAAAGTGTCGACGAGAGTGGGTGGTTCACATGAATACTGAGGGCTCAGCCAAAGAGACCTACCTATTTATCGAAAAATTAACCTGGGGGAATTGTGTTGGGATAAAATATTCTGATAGAATTGTATGTAGTTCTTGTATATCCAGTGGTGTTGCCACATGTGGTAAAAAGATCCGTTAAGATGAGTGAATATCTTCTACGGGATTAGGAGACTTTAATCAACACGTTACTAGACATACGATAATAGTGATAATACTAAATAGTTGTTATGACAAAAATGTTTTGTAGTTGGATGGACACAAACAGTTATTACATTGACATAGTGAATACTGACAATATTGGCCACATATATATTTGTTGAACCATATGTGCAAAGGATTGGTGAGGATGATACTAACACAAGTGCAGATTTTTTATTTATTTTATTTCTAGAGAATTTTCAGAGATTTTTTTTTTCTTACCCTTTTTTTTCCTTTTTATCTTTTTATTCTACTTTATTTTTTTTTTATTTCGAGAAAGAGAGAGGAAACAATGGGTTCTATGCATTGCTGTTATGCAAGTGCAGGACCATTGTCAACCTTGATTTGGGATCCCAGGAAGATGAATTTTACAGATTGAATTTTGTTCTTGACTATGCTGTTGCTCACAAGGTAATAGCCTAATGGTGGTGTTTTTTTTTTTTTAATACAAGACTTCAGATTTTACAGTTAAAATTTTTGTTGAATGTTTAACCAAGATTAGGAAAATGGTGTTTGAGATTACAATGGATGATGCTTCAGAGATACTAATTGGCGTGGGATTATTGGATTATTGTTTTGCTGGCGGCCTTTTCTGTCAGATGGAACTGGTGGTTCTGTTCCTACCTGACCAACTTTTTTTTTTTATTTGTAATAAATAAGCAAACAATATGAAGATATTCTTACTGGTCCTACCTTGCACACCCCATGTGGAACTGGTGGTTCTGTTCCTCTGGGTGTCATAACAAAGCCAATTTTATCTCGCCAAATTTTATAAATGTTTCATGATATAAGAAACATACTCACACCATAATGTAAGTCTGAATGATTCTTGAGTCAATGAACAACATCCCAAATCATTTTTCAACTTTTTTTTTTTTTAACTCCCCCCTCTCTCTTCCTCTCTACCTTTTTTTTTTCCCTTCTATTTCTACCTTTATTTCTTTCTCCTTTTTTTATTTCATATTTTATTTCTCTATTACTCTAAATTCTCTAGTCCCCGTTTATTTATTTAGTGCACTTTAAAAAAAAAAAAAAAAAAAAAAATTATAACACAAAAAAAGATTATAATAAAAAAAAAAAAAAAGTATCCCTCACCTATCAGTAATTCACTGCAGAACCATTATGTCCATCCAGTAAGACTATTCAACATTATTAACACTATTTTACTTTTTAATTTTATTTTGTCTCTTATCATTATTATCATCTAGCTATTTTTTTGCTCCGCTAGTGTTATGTCTTTTATCCGTGCCTCCTAATCCCATTATTTAAATCACAATTTAATAGAGTATTAAGCATCTCTATTATATACCATTTCACAACCATGTTTTACTGTTGTGCCATTCCATCAATACCTTTTCCTCATCTTAACATGGAAACATACAAAGGAAAAAAAAAAAAAAAAAAAAAAAAAGCGCTTATTATGATGTACACAAAAACTATACCATGTATGTTTCTTCCTCTTCTCATGATCTTTTTACTATGTGTCGTACCCATGTATATACAGGAGCTCCCAAGTCAGAGGAATATTTTATCTTAACACAATTCCTTGCTAAATTATTTTTCTGTAAATAGATACAGCGTCTTGATGGTTGACCCTAGTATTTCATAGCGATCCATGCTAACTACTTAAAGACTCGATATTTTCGGGAAATGGACTTATCCTCTACAGGGATTTGCTCCAGGTTCTTAATTCTACCGATGACGGTGAGGGTACAAAAGCTTCTTAGAAGAACAGTCGTAGGGATGTAAATCTTTTTTTCACATTGGGGCTGTTTCCATACAACCTCACACCTCTATTATATATTATCATCGAGACTGTGTAAGTTATTGACAAATCAAACCAGGTTCTGATGTTCTGGAGATTCCATTTCCGTGGCTTCCCTGAGGTGTTTTCTATTTTCTGTACGTTTTTTTTATTTGCTTCGTTCCACTTTGGTGTTTTATAGGTGTTGGCCTTATTTATTTTTGGTCGTGTGTCCTGGGACTTATTCGACTCAGTCGGGTTCAGGGATACACGAATATGTCATAACGTTCGTGTACCCTTAGAACTTGACCTCCAAATTTTTTTTTGGAGTTATTTATATTCTTTATAGTCGTCCTTCTATTTAGTTTATGTGTATAGTATCTAAAGGAACAACACTCACGTTGCTAGGGTTTAGTAATGGGCCAGTGGTATTTTAGTTATCACTGGTTCTTAACTCCCTAGTGGCTGGGTGATCTGGTGATAGGGGGAGAGGCCTTCTTCTCCAAAGACCCCTAATCGCCAATTTTTAATATGATATTGTATTGCTAACGTGTCTCTCTTTGCAAATATATATTTAATCATATACAGCTCCCTCACTTGTTTATAGTTGTGTATCACTATATAACTCTCCCACTCTATATGTTTTGGTTGTTTTCACACTAAGGTCTCTTTTCTCCTTCAAAAAAAAAAAAAAAAGGTTGAAGGGTCTTTTTATAGAAGATTTAAAAGCCAGACCACCTTCGGATTACCCAAACAGCTGCCGTCCACTACTACATATCTTTAAATATTTCGGGATATCGTTATGTAAAGTGCTGATTCTACTTGTTCTACTCATATTCTAAAGTGCTTTTTGAAGACATGATATATTTTCCAATAAAACAATAAGAGGGAAATAAGATATGATCAGTTTGTTAAAGTGTTATGAAAAGAAGTGTATACTTTGAATATTACAACAACATACAAGAAGTGGATGTATTCTCATATTCTGGTCATGCAATAAGAAAGTATTATTCAAGATATGATATCTACTTTGAGAAATGTGAGTGTTGGTTACTAATTTGTCCGAAAACAGAAGAACTGAAAATGTGCCTATATATAAGAGTAAAATTAAACTGCATTAACAATAATGCAATTTAGGGATCATTAGATTTATTCTTCATCTTGTAATTAGTGGAATTAGCCGCCGAGTATCCTCCCCAAATAAAAACAAAAAAAAAATTACCAAAGATTACTATGGTATGTGTAATAGGGGAAAATATAAACGAAGGCGGTTAAAATGAAAGAAAAGGGGTGGTGGGTTTTGCGTAATTTAACTCGAACAGTAAGTAAAACACCAGATCACATATTCTTGTTAAGTAGTTTTAAGTACAGTACTTGTTTCTCGATTTCACAAATATCATTCTGCTATCTTCAAAATCGATATCCTAAAACAAATCTAAAAATACTATTATTAGTCCCAGCTAACAATTTGGAAGGGTAGTTACAATAAATTCTACACTTAGTTAGCCAATTCTCAAAAAAAAAAACTTATTATGCGAGATAACATAATAAACGTAACAATATTTCCAGTATCCAAAGTATCTTGCCAAGACTAATAATAACAAAAAAAAAAAAAATAATGTAATTCTATAACAAGATCTTCTTGGTGATCTACTACACTCTTATAACTGCATGCAATAACAAATTCTACAATCTCAAGAATTTCTTACTTTTGTCGCAAAAACCCTTTTGTAACTATTGTTTCCCACTGCATAATAAATAGCGACACGTTTCTTTTTGCAACAATGTAGTTGCAACTCGAATTTCTTTCCCCTATTTTCCATGCCTTTTCTTTTCTTTTCTTTTTTTAGTATCAGAAAAAAACACTAAAAGCAAAGGCTGCTTTTCTGTTCTGGATACTCTATTTTGTGTCACCTCCTCGACACCAACGAGAAAAAAAAATTATTTGTCCAAAGTAGCAAAAAAGTAAGCCATGTAAAAGGAAGAGACACAAAATAATATTTAAAATTATAAGTGTCTGTTTTAAACACACTTTCTTTCAGAAGATACAAATAAACCAGCCCAATAACTCCCATTACACGCGATCCATAAATAAATAATATCCAAGCACCCATAAACACAAAAATGGAAAAGAAAAAAATAAATTGACTCTAGAAATATAAAATATTTCAGAGTGACAGCAACGAAAGAAAATCAAAGGAAAATATTTTCCTGATTTGATTTCTAGATAATGAAATAGTGGAGATAATAATATATAACTTGAAGTGTGTAACCGATGTGGAAATGTTAAAAGAACAACCGTTCTCCTCCATGTTGAAAAAAAGTGTTGCACTACGACCAGTTGTCAAGAGGCATACCCAAAAATCCAGTCTAGGAGAATTGGGAACCTTGAAAGCAACCCTGTATAGGATTCCATTTCTAACACGAAAGTGTCGACGAGAGTGGGTGGTTCACATGAATACTGAGGGCTCAGCCAAAGAGACCTGCCTATTTATCGAAAAATTAACCTGGGGGAATTGTGTTGGGATAAAATATTCTGATAGAATTGTATGTAGTTCTTGTATATCCAGTGGTGTTGCCACATGTGGTAAAAAGATCCGTTAAGATGAGTGAATATCTTCTACGGGATTAGGAGACTTTAATCAACACGTTACTAGACATACGATAATAGTGATAATACTAAATAGTTGTTATGACAAAAATGTTTTGTAGTTGGATGGACACAAACAGTTATTACATTGACATAGTGAATACTGACAATATTGGCCACATATATATTTGTTGAACCATATGTGCAAAGGATTGGTGAGGATGATACTAACACAAGTGCAGATTTTTTATTTATTTTATTTCTAGAGAATTTTCAGAGATTTTTTTTTTCTTACCCTTTTTTTTCCTTTTTATCTTTTTATTCTACTTTATTTTTTTTTTATTTCGAGAAAGAGAGAGGAAACAATGGGTTCTATGCATTGCTGTTATGCAAGTGCAGGACCATTGTCAACCTTGATTTGGGATCCCAGGAAGATGAATTTTACAGATTGAATTTTGTTCTTGACTATGCTGTTGCTCACAAGGTAATAGCCTAATGGTGGTGTTTTTTTTTTTTTAATACAAGACTTCAGATTTTACAGTTAAAATTTTTGTTGAATGTTTAACCAAGATTAGGAAAATGGTGTTTGAGATTACAATGGATGATGCTTCAGAGATACTAATTGGCGTGGGATTATTGGATTATTGTTTTGCTGGCGGCCTTTTCTGTCAGATGGAACTGGTGGTTCTGTTCCTACCTGACCAACTTTTTTTTTTTATTTGTAATAAATAAGCAAACAATATGAAGATATTCTTACTGGTCCTACCTTGCACACCCCATGTGGAACTGGTGGTTCTGTTCCTCTGGGTGTCATAACAAAGCCAATTTTATCTCGCCAAATTTTATAAATGTTTCATGATATAAGAAACATACTCACACCATAATGTAAGTCTGAATGATTCTTGAGTCAATGAACAACATCCCAAATCATTTTTCAACTTTTTTTTTTTTTAACTCCCCCCTCTCTCTTCCTCTCTACCTTTTTTTTTTCCCTTCTATTTCTACCTTTATTTCTTTCTCCTTTTTTTATTTCATATTTTATTTCTCTATTACTCTAAATTCTCTAGTCCCCGTTTATTTATTTAGTGCACTTTAAAAAAAAAAAAAAAAAAAAAAATTATAACACAAAAAAAGATTATAATAAAAAAAAAAAAAAAGTATCCCTCACCTATCAGTAATTCACTGCAGAACCATTATGTCCATCCAGTAAGACTATTCAACATTATTAACACTATTTTACTTTTTAATTTTATTTTGTCTCTTATCATTATTATCATCTAGCTATTTTTTTGCTCCGCTAGTGTTATGTCTTTTATCCGTGCCTCCTAATCCCATTATTTAAATCACAATTTAATAGAGTATTAAGCATCTCTATTATATACCATTTCACAACCATGTTTTACTGTTGTGCCATTCCATCAATACCTTTTCCTCATCTTAACATGGAAACATACAAAGGAAAAAAAAAAAAAAAAAAAAAAAAAGCGCTTATTATGATGTACACAAAAACTATACCATGTATGTTTCTTCCTCTTCTCATGATCTTTTTACTATGTGTCGTACCCATGTATATACAGGAGCTCCCAAGTCAGAGGAATATTTTATCTTAACACAATTCCTTGCTAAATTATTTTTCTGTAAATAGATACAGCGTCTTGATGGTTGACCCTAGTATTTCATAGCGATCCATGCTAACTACTTAAAGACTCGATATTTTCGGGAAATGGACTTATCCTCTACAGGGATTTGCTCCAGGTTCTTAATTCTACCGATGACGGTGAGGGTACAAAAGCTTCTTAGAAGAACAGTCGTAGGGATGTAAATCTTTTTTTCACATTGGGGCTGTTTCCATACAACCTCACACCTCTATTATATATTATCATCGAGACTGTGTAAGTTATTGACAAATCAAACCAGGTTCTGATGTTCTGGAGATTCCATTTCCGTGGCTTCCCTGAGGTGTTTTCTATTTTCTGTACGTTTTTTTTATTTGCTTCGTTCCACTTTGGTGTTTTATAGGTGTTGGCCTTATTTATTTTTGGTCGTGTGTCCTGGGACTTATTCGACTCAGTCGGGTTCAGGGATACACGAATATGTCATAACGTTCGTGTACCCTTAGAACTTGACCTCCAAATTTTTTTTTGGAGTTATTTATATTCTTTATAGTCGTCCTTCTATTTAGTTTATGTGTATAGTATCTAAAGGAACAACACTCACGTTGCTAGGGTTTAGTAATGGGCCAGTGGTATTTTAGTTATCACTGGTTCTTAACTCCCTAGTGGCTGGGTGATCTGGTGATAGGGGGAGAGGCCTTCTTCTCCAAAGACCCCTAATCGCCAATTTTTAATATGATATTGTATTGCTAACGTGTCTCTCTTTGCAAATATATATTTAATCATATACAGCTCCCTCACTTGTTTATAGTTGTGT
The DNA here is from genome assembly GCA_017347545.2 of Arxiozyma slooffiae. Lineage (NCBI taxonomy): Eukaryota > Fungi > Ascomycota > Saccharomycetes > Saccharomycetales > Saccharomycetaceae > Arxiozyma > Arxiozyma slooffiae. Next base: position 272,070 of record JAFHAQ020000022.1, on the reverse strand, counting down.
ATCACTATATAACTCTCCCACTCTATATGTTTTGGTTGTTTTCACACTAAGGTCTCTTTTCTCCTTCAAAAAAAAAAAAAAAAGGTTGAAGGGTCTTTTTATAGAAGATTTAAAAGCCAGACCACCTTCGGATTACCCAAACAGCTGCCGTCCACTACTACATATCTTTAAATATTTCGGGATATCGTTATGTAAAGTGCTGATTCTACTTGTTCTACTCATATTCTAAAGTGCTTTTTGAAGACATGATATATTTTCCAATAAAACAATAAGAGGGAAATAAGATATGATCAGTTTGTTAAAGTGTTATGAAAAGAAGTGTATACTTTGAATATTACAACAACATACAAGAAGTGGATGTATTCTCATATTCTGGTCATGCAATAAGAAAGTATTATTCAAGATATGATATCTACTTTGAGAAATGTGAGTGTTGGTTACTAATTTGTCCGAAAACAGAAGAACTGAAAATGTGCCTATATATAAGAGTAAAATTAAACTGCATTAACAATAATGCAATTTAGGGATCATTAGATTTATTCTTCATCTTGTAATTAGTGGAATTAGCCGCCGAGTATCCTCCCCAAATAAAAACAAAAAAAAAATTACCAAAGATTACTATGGTATGTGTAATAGGGGAAAATATAAACGAAGGCGGTTAAAATGAAAGAAAAGGGGTGGTGGGTTTTGCGTAATTTAACTCGAACAGTAAGTAAAACACCAGATCACATATTCTTGTTAAGTAGTTTTAAGTACAGTACTTGTTTCTCGATTTCACAAATATCATTCTGCTATCTTCAAAATCGATATCCTAAAACAAATCTAAAAATACTATTATTAGTCCCAGCTAACAATTTGGAAGGGTAGTTACAATAAATTCTACACTTAGTTAGCCAATTCTCAAAAAAAAAAACTTATTATGCGAGATAACATAATAAACGTAACAATATTTCCAGTATCCAAAGTATCTTGCCAAGACTAATAATAACAAAAAAAAAAAAAATAATGTAATTCTATAACAAGATCTTCTTGGTGATCTACTACACTCTTATAACTGCATGCAATAACAAATTCTACAATCTCAAGAATTTCTTACTTTTGTCGCAAAAACCCTTTTGTAACTATTGTTTCCCACTGCATAATAAATAGCGACACGTTTCTTTTTGCAACAATGTAGTTGCAACTCGAATTTCTTTCCCCTATTTTCCATGCCTTTTCTTTTCTTTTCTTTTTTTAGTATCAGAAAAAAACACTAAAAGCAAAGGCTGCTTTTCTGTTCTGGATACTCTATTTTGTGTCACCTCCTCGACACCAACGAGAAAAAAAAATTATTTGTCCAAAGTAGCAAAAAAGTAAGCCATGTAAAAGGAAGAGACACAAAATAATATTTAAAATTATAAGTGTCTGTTTTAAACACACTTTCTTTCAGAAGATACAAATAAACCAGCCCAATAACTCCCATTACACGCGATCCATAAATAAATAATATCCAAGCACCCATAAACACAAAAATGGAAAAGAAAAAAATAAATTGACTCTAGAAATATAAAATATTTCAGAGTGACAGCAACGAAAGAAAATCAAAGGAAAATATTTTCCTGATTTGATTTCTAGATAATGAAATAGTGGAGATAATAATATATAACTTGAAGTGTGTAACCGATGTGGAAATGTTAAAAGAACAACCGTTCTCCTCCATGTTGAAAAAAAGTGTTGCACTACGACCAGTTGTCAAGAGGCATACCCAAAAATCCAGTCTAGGAGAATTGGGAACCTTGAAAGCAACCCTGTATAGGATTCCATTTCTAACACGAAAGTGTCGACGAGAGTGGGTGGTTCACATGAATACTGAGGGCTCAGCCAAAGAGACCTGCCTATTTATCGAAAAATTAACCTGGGGGAATTGTGTTGGGATAAAATATTCTGATAGAATTGTATGTAGTTCTTGTATATCCAGTGGTGTTGCCACATGTGGTAAAAAGATCCGTTAAGATGAGTGAATATCTTCTACGGGATTAGGAGACTTTAATCAACACGTTACTAGACATACGATAATAGTGATAATACTAAATAGTTGTTATGACAAAAATGTTTTGTAGTTGGATGGACACAAACAGTTATTACATTGACATAGTGAATACTGACAATATTGGCCACATATATATTTGTTGAACCATATGTGCAAAGGATTGGTGAGGATGATACTAACACAAGTGCAGATTTTTTATTTATTTTATTTCTAGAGAATTTTCAGAGATTTTTTTTTTCTTACCCTTTTTTTTCCTTTTTATCTTTTTATTCTACTTTATTTTTTTTTTATTTCGAGAAAGAGAGAGGAAACAATGGGTTCTATGCATTGCTGTTATGCAAGTGCAGGACCATTGTCAACCTTGATTTGGGATCCCAGGAAGATGAATTTTACAGATTGAATTTTGTTCTTGACTATGCTGTTGCTCACAAGGTAATAGCCTAATGGTGGTGTTTTTTTTTTTTTAATACAAGACTTCAGATTTTACAGTTAAAATTTTTGTTGAATGTTTAACCAAGATTAGGAAAATGGTGTTTGAGATTACAATGGATGATGCTTCAGAGATACTAATTGGCGTGGGATTATTGGATTATTGTTTTGCTGGCGGCCTTTTCTGTCAGATGGAACTGGTGGTTCTGTTCCTACCTGACCAACTTTTTTTTTTTATTTGTAATAAATAAGCAAACAATATGAAGATATTCTTACTGGTCCTACCTTGCACACCCCATGTGGAACTGGTGGTTCTGTTCCTCTGGGTGTCATAACAAAGCCAATTTTATCTCGCCAAATTTTATAAATGTTTCATGATATAAGAAACATACTCACACCATAATGTAAGTCTGAATGATTCTTGAGTCAATGAACAACATCCCAAATCATTTTTCAACTTTTTTTTTTTTTAACTCCCCCCTCTCTCTTCCTCTCTACCTTTTTTTTTTCCCTTCTATTTCTACCTTTATTTCTTTCTCCTTTTTTTATTTCATATTTTATTTCTCTATTACTCTAAATTCTCTAGTCCCCGTTTATTTATTTAGTGCACTTTAAAAAAAAAAAAAAAAAAAAAAAATTATAACACAAAAAAAGATTATAATAAAAAAAAAAAAAAAGTATCCCTCACCTATCAGTAATTCACTGCAGAACCATTATGTCCATCCAGTAAGACTATTCAACATTATTAACACTATTTTACTTTTTAATTTTATTTTGTCTCTTATCATTATTATCATCTAGCTATTTTTTTGCTCCGCTAGTGTTATGTCTTTTATCCGTGCCTCCTAATCCCATTATTTAAATCACAATTTAATAGAGTATTAAGCATCTCTATTATATACCATTTCACAACCATGTTTTACTGTTGTGCCATTCCATCAATACCTTTTCCTCATCTTAACATGGAAACATACAAAGGAAAAAAAAAAAAAAAAAAAAAAAAAGCGCTTATTATGATGTACACAAAAACTATACCATGTATGTTTCTTCCTCTTCTCATGATCTTTTTACTATGTGTCGTACCCATGTATATACAGGAGCTCCCAAGTCAGAGGAATATTTTATCTTAACACAATTCCTTGCTAAATTATTTTTCTGTAAATAGATACAGCGTCTTGATGGTTGACCCTAGTATTTCATAGCGATCCATGCTAACTACTTAAAGACTCGATATTTTCGGGAAATGGACTTATCCTCTACAGGGATTTGCTCCAGGTTCTTAATTCTACCGATGACGGTGAGGGTACAAAAGCTTCTTAGAAGAACAGTCGTAGGGATGTAAATCTTTTTTTCACATTGGGGCTGTTTCCATACAACCTCACACCTCTATTATATATTATCATCGAGACTGTGTAAGTTATTGACAAATCAAACCAGGTTCTGATGTTCTGGAGATTCCATTTCCGTGGCTTCCCTGAGGTGTTTTCTATTTTCTGTACGTTTTTTTTATTTGCTTCGTTCCACTTTGGTGTTTTATAGGTGTTGGCCTTATTTATTTTTGGTCGTGTGTCCTGGGACTTATTCGACTCAGTCGGGTTCAGGGATACACGAATATGTCATAACGTTCGTGTACCCTTAGAACTTGACCTCCAAATTTTTTTTTGGAGTTATTTATATTCTTTATAGTCGTCCTTCTATTTAGTTTATGTGTATAGTATCTAAAGGAACAACACTCACGTTGCTAGGGTTTAGTAATGGGCCAGTGGTATTTTAGTTATCACTGGTTCTTAACTCCCTAGTGGCTGGGTGATCTGGTGATAGGGGGAGAGGCCTTCTTCTCCAAAGACCCCTAATCGCCAATTTTTAATATGATATTGTATTGCTAACGTGTCTCTCTTTGCAAATATATATTTAATCATATACAGCTCCCTCACTTGTTTATAGTTGTGTATCACTATATAACTCTCCCACTCTATATGTTTTGGTTGTTTTCACACTAAGGTCTCTTTTCTCCTTCAAAAAAAAAAAAAAAAGGTTGAAGGGTCTTTTTATAGAAGATTTAAAAGCCAGACCACCTTCGGATTACCCAAACAGCTGCCGTCCACTACTACATATCTTTAAATATTTCGGGATATCGTTATGTAAAGTGCTGATTCTACTTGTTCTACTCATATTCTAAAGTGCTTTTTGAAGACATGATATATTTTCCAATAAAACAATAAGAGGGAAATAAGATATGATCAGTTTGTTAAAGTGTTATGAAAAGAAGTGTATACTTTGAATATTACAACAACATACAAGAAGTGGATGTATTCTCATATTCTGGTCATGCAATAAGAAAGTATTATTCAAGATATGATATCTACTTTGAGAAATGTGAGTGTTGGTTACTAATTTGTCCGAAAACAGAAGAACTGAAAATGTGCCTATATATAAGAGTAAAATTAAACTGCATTAACAATAATGCAATTTAGGGATCATTAGATTTATTCTTCATCTTGTAATTAGTGGAATTAGCCGCCGAGTATCCTCCCCAAATAAAAACAAAAAAAAAATTACCAAAGATTACTATGGTATGTGTAATAGGGGAAAATATAAACGAAGGCGGTTAAAATGAAAGAAAAGGGGTGGTGGGTTTTGCGTAATTTAACTCGAACAGTAAGTAAAACACCAGATCACATATTCTTGTTAAGTAGTTTTAAGTACAGTACTTGTTTCTCGATTTCACAAATATCATTCTGCTATCTTCAAAATCGATATCCTAAAACAAATCTAAAAATACTATTATTAGTCCCAGCTAACAATTTGGAAGGGTAGTTACAATAAATTCTACACTTAGTTAGCCAATTCTCAAAAAAAAAAACTTATTATGCGAGATAACATAATAAACGTAACAATATTTCCAGTATCCAAAGTATCTTGCCAAGACTAATAATAACAAAAAAAAAAAAAATAATGTAATTCTATAACAAGATCTTCTTGGTGATCTACTACACTCTTATAACTGCATGCAATAACAAATTCTACAATCTCAAGAATTTCTTACTTTTGTCGCAAAAACCCTTTTGTAACTATTGTTTCCCACTGCATAATAAATAGCGACACGTTTCTTTTTGCAACAATGTAGTTGCAACTCGAATTTCTTTCCCCTATTTTCCATGCCTTTTCTTTTCTTTTCTTTTTTTAGTATCAGAAAAAAACACTAAAAGCAAAGGCTGCTTTTCTGTTCTGGATACTCTATTTTGTGTCACCTCCTCGACACCAACGAGAAAAAAAAATTATTTGTCCAAAGTAGCAAAAAAGTAAGCCATGTAAAAGGAAGAGACACAAAATAATATTTAAAATTATAAGTGTCTGTTTTAAACACACTTTCTTTCAGAAGATACAAATAAACCAGCCCAATAACTCCCATTACACGCGATCCATAAATAAATAATATCCAAGCACCCATAAACACAAAAATGGAAAAGAAAAAAATAAATTGACTCTAGAAATATAAAATATTTCAGAGTGACAGCAACGAAAGAAAATCAAAGGAAAATATTTTCCTGATTTGATTTCTAGATAATGAAATAGTGGAGATAATAATATATAACTTGAAGTGTGTAACCGATGTGGAAATGTTAAAAGAACAACCGTTCTCCTCCATGTTGAAAAAAAGTGTTGCACTACGACCAGTTGTCAAGAGGCATACCCAAAAATCCAGTCTAGGAGAATTGGGAACCTTGAAAGCAACCCTGTATAGGATTCCATTTCTAACACGAAAGTGTCGACGAGAGTGGGTGGTTCACATGAATACTGAGGGCTCAGCCAAAGAGACCTGCCTATTTATCGAAAAATTAACCTGGGGGAATTGTGTTGGGATAAAATATTCTGATAGAATTGTATGTAGTTCTTGTATATCCAGTGGTGTTGCCACATGTGGTAAAAAGATCCGTTAAGATGAGTGAATATCTTCTACGGGATTAGGAGACTTTAATCAACACGTTACTAGACATACGATAATAGTGATAATACTAAATAGTTGTTATGACAAAAATGTTTTGTAGTTGGATGGACACAAACAGTTATTACATTGACATAGTGAATACTGACAATATTGGCCACATATATATTTGTTGAACCATATGTGCAAAGGATTGGTGAGGATGATACTAACACAAGTGCAGATTTTTTATTTATTTTATTTCTAGAGAATTTTCAGAGATTTTTTTTTTCTTACCCTTTTTTTTCCTTTTTATCTTTTTATTCTACTTTATTTTTTTTTTATTTCGAGAAAGAGAGAGGAAACAATGGGTTCTATGCATTGCTGTTATGCAAGTGCAGGACCATTGTCAACCTTGATTTGGGATCCCAGGAAGATGAATTTTACAGATTGAATTTTGTTCTTGACTATGCTGTTGCTCACAAGGTAATAGCCTAATGGTGGTGTTTTTTTTTTTTTAATACAAGACTTCAGATTTTACAGTTAAAATTTTTGTTGAATGTTTAACCAAGATTAGGAAAATGGTGTTTGAGATTACAATGGATGATGCTTCAGAGATACTAATTGGCGTGGGATTATTGGATTATTGTTTTGCTGGCGGCCTTTTCTGTCAGATGGAACTGGTGGTTCTGTTCCTACCTGACCAACTTTTTTTTTTTATTTGTAATAAATAAGCAAACAATATGAAGATATTCTTACTGGTCCTACCTTGCACACCCCATGTGGAACTGGTGGTTCTGTTCCTCTGGGTGTCATAACAAAGCCAATTTTATCTCGCCAAATTTTATAAATGTTTCATGATATAAGAAACATACTCACACCATAATGTAAGTCTGAATGATTCTTGAGTCAATGAACAACATCCCAAATCATTTTTCAACTTTTTTTTTTTTTAACTCCCCCCTCTCTCTTCCTCTCTACCTTTTTTTTTTCCCTTCTATTTCTACCTTTATTTCTTTCTCCTTTTTTTATTTCATATTTTATTTCTCTATTACTCTAAATTCTCTAGTCCCCGTTTATTTATTTAGTGCACTTTAAAAAAAAAAAAAAAAAAAAAAATTATAACACAAAAAAAGATTATAATAAAAAAAAAAAAAAAGTATCCCTCACCTATCAGTAATTCACTGCAGAACCATTATGTCCATCCAGTAAGACTATTCAACATTATTAACACTATTTTACTTTTTAATTTTATTTTGTCTCTTATCATTATTATCATCTAGCTATTTTTTTGCTCCGCTAGTGTTATGTCTTTTATCCGTGCCTCCTAATCCCATTATTTAAATCACAATTTAATAGAGTATTAAGCATCTCTATTATATACCATTTCACAACCATGTTTTACTGTTGTGCCATTCCATCAATACCTTTTCCTCATCTTAACATGGAAACATACAAAGGAAAAAAAAAAAAAAAAAAAAAAAAAGCGCTTATTATGATGTACACAAAAACTATACCATGTATGTTTCTTCCTCTTCTCATGATCTTTTTACTATGTGTCGTACCCATGTATATACAGGAGCTCCCAAGTCAGAGGAATATTTTATCTTAACACAATTCCTTGCTAAATTATTTTTCTGTAAATAGATACAGCGTCTTGATGGTTGACCCTAGTATTTCATAGCGATCCATGCTAACTACTTAAAGACTCGATATTTTCGGGAAATGGACTTATCCTCTACAGGGATTTGCTCCAGGTTCTTAATTCTACCGATGACGGTGAGGGTACAAAAGCTTCTTAGAAGAACAGTCGTAGGGATGTAAATCTTTTTTTCACATTGGGGCTGTTTCCATACAACCTCACACCTCTATTATATATTATCATCGAGACTGTGTAAGTTATTGACAAATCAAACCAGGTTCTGATGTTCTGGAGATTCCATTTCCGTGGCTTCCCTGAGGTGTTTTCTATTTTCTGTACGTTTTTTTTATTTGCTTCGTTCCACTTTGGTGTTTTATAGGTGTTGGCCTTATTTATTTTTGGTCGTGTGTCCTGGGACTTATTCGACTCAGTCGGGTTCAGGGATACACGAATATGTCATAACGTTCGTGTACCCTTAGAACTTGACCTCCAAATTTTTTTTTGGAGTTATTTATATTCTTTATAGTCGTCCTTCTATTTAGTTTATGTGTATAGTATCTAAAGGAACAACACTCACGTTGCTAGGGTTTAGTAATGGGCCAGTGGTATTTTAGTTATCACTGGTTCTTAACTCCCTAGTGGCTGGGTGATCTGGTGATAGGGGGAGAGGCCTTCTTCTCCAAAGACCCCTAATCGCCAATTTTTAATATGATATTGTATTGCTAACGTGTCTCTCTTTGCAAATATATATTTAATCATATACAGCTCCCTCACTTGTTTATAGTTGTGTATCACTATATAACTCTCCCACTCTATATGTTTTGGTTGTTTTCACACTAAGGTCTCTTTTCTCCTTCAAAAAAAAAAAAAAAAGGTTGAAGGGTCTTTTTATAGAAGATTTAAAAGCCAGACCACCTTCGGATTACCCAAACAGCTGCCGTCCACTACTACATATCTTTAAATATTTCGGGATATCGTTATGTAAAGTGCTGATTCTACTTGTTCTACTCATATTCTAAAGTGCTTTTTGAAGACATGATATATTTTCCAATAAAACAATAAGAGGGAAATAAGATATGATCAGTTTGTTAAAGTGTTATGAAAAGAAGTGTATACTTTGAATATTACAACAACATACAAGAAGTGGATGTATTCTCATATTCTGGTCATGCAATAAGAAAGTATTATTCAAGATATGATATCTACTTTGAGAAATGTGAGTGTTGGTTACTAATTTGTCCGAAAACAGAAGAACTGAAAATGTGCCTATATATAAGAGTAAAATTAAACTGCATTAACAATAATGCAATTTAGGGATCATTAGATTTATTCTTCATCTTGTAATTAGTGGAATTAGCCGCCGAGTATCCTCCCCAAATAAAAACAAAAAAAAAATTACCAAAGATTACTATGGTATGTGTAATAGGGGAAAATATAAACGAAGGCGGTTAAAATGAAAGAAAAGGGGTGGTGGGTTTTGCGTAATTTAACTCGAACAGTAAGTAAAACACCAGATCACATATTCTTGTTAAGTAGTTTTAAGTACAGTACTTGTTTCTCGATTTCACAAATATCATTCTGCTATCTTCAAAATCGATATCCTAAAACAAATCTAAAAATACTATTATTAGTCCCAGCTAACAATTTGGAAGGGTAGTTACAATAAATTCTACACTTAGTTAGCCAATTCTCAAAAAAAAAAACTTATTATGCGAGATAACATAATAAACGTAACAATATTTCCAGTATCCAAAGTATCTTGCCAAGACTAATAATAACAAAAAAAAAAAAAATAATGTAATTCTATAACAAGATCTTCTTGGTGATCTACTACACTCTTATAACTGCATGCAATAACAAATTCTACAATCTCAAGAATTTCTTACTTTTGTCGCAAAAACCCTTTTGTAACTATTGTTTCCCACTGCATAATAAATAGCGACACGTTTCTTTTTGCAACAATGTAGTTGCAACTCGAATTTCTTTCCCCTATTTTCCATGCCTTTTCTTTTCTTTTCTTTTTTTAGTATCAGAAAAAAACACTAAAAGCAAAGGCTGCTTTTCTGTTCTGGATACTCTATTTTGTGTCACCTCCTCGACACCAACGAGAAAAAAAAATTATTTGTCCAAAGTAGCAAAAAAGTAAGCCATGTAAAAGGAAGAGACACAAAATAATATTTAAAATTATAAGTGTCTGTTTTAAACACACTTTCTTTCAGAAGATACAAATAAACCAGCCCAATAACTCCCATTACACGCGATCCATAAATAAATAATATCCAAGCACCCATAAACACAAAAATGGAAAAGAAAAAAATAAATTGACTCTAGAAATATAAAATATTTCAGAGTGACAGCAACGAAAGAAAATCAAAGGAAAATATTTTCCTGATTTGATTTCTAGATAATGAAATAGTGGAGATAATAATATATAACTTGAAGTGTGTAACCGATGTGGAAATGTTAAAAGAACAACCGTTCTCCTCCATGTTGAAAAAAAGTGTTGCACTACGACCAGTTGTCAAGAGGCATACCCAAAAATCCAGTCTAGGAGAATTGGGAACCTTGAAAGCAACCCTGTATAGGATTCCATTTCTAACACGAAAGTGTCGACGAGAGTGGGTGGTTCACATGAATACTGAGGGCTCAGCCAAAGAGACCTGCCTATTTATCGAAAAATTAACCTGGGGGAATTGTGTTGGGATAAAATATTCTGATAGAATTGTATGTAGTTCTTGTATATCCAGTGGTGTTGCCACATGTGGTAAAAAGATCCGTTAAGATGAGTGAATATCTTCTACGGGATTAGGAGACTTTAATCAACACGTTACTAGACATACGATAATAGTGATAATACTAAATAGTTGTTATGACAAAAATGTTTTGTAGTTGGATGGACACAAACAGTTATTACATTGACATAGTGAATACTGACAATATTGGCCACATATATATTTGTTGAACCATATGTGCAAAGGATTGGTGAGGATGATACTAACACAAGTGCAGATTTTTTATTTATTTTATTTCTAGAGAATTTTCAGAGATTTTTTTTTTCTTACCCTTTTTTTTCCTTTTTATCTTTTTATTCTACTTTATTTTTTTTTTATTTCGAGAAAGAGAGAGGAAACAATGGGTTCTATGCATTGCTGTTATGCAAGTGCAGGACCATTGTCAACCTTGATTTGGGATCCCAGGAAGATGAATTTTACAGATTGAATTTTGTTCTTGACTATGCTGTTGCTCACAAGGTAATAGCCTAATGGTGGTGTTTTTTTTTTTTTAATACAAGACTTCAGATTTTACAGTTAAAATTTTTGTTGAATGTTTAACCAAGATTAGGAAAATGGTGTTTGAGATTACAATGGATGATGCTTCAGAGATACTAATTGGCGTGGGATTATTGGATTATTGTTTTGCTGGCGGCCTTTTCTGTCAGATGGAACTGGTGGTTCTGTTCCTACCTGACCAACTTTTTTTTTTTATTTGTAATAAATAAGCAAACAATATGAAGATATTCTTACTGGTCCTACCTTGCACACCCCATGTGGAACTGGTGGTTCTGTTCCTCTGGGTGTCATAACAAAGCCAATTTTATCTCGCCAAATTTTATAAATGTTTCATGATATAAGAAACATACTCACACCATAATGTAAGTCTGAATGATTCTTGAGTCAATGAACAACATCCCAAATCATTTTTCAACTTTTTTTTTTTTTAACTCCCCCCTCTCTCTTCCTCTCTACCTTTTTTTTTTCCCTTCTATTTCTACCTTTATTTCTTTCTCCTTTTTTTATTTCATATTTTATTTCTCTATTACTCTAAATTCTCTAGTCCCCGTTTATTTATTTAGTGCACTTTAAAAAAAAAAAAAAAAAAAAAAATTATAACACAAAAAAAGATTATAATAAAAAAAAAAAAAAAGTATCCCTCACCTATCAGTAATTCACTGCAGAACCATTATGTCCATCCAGTAAGACTATTCAACATTATTAACACTATTTTACTTTTTAATTTTATTTTGTCTCTTATCATTATTATCATCTAGCTATTTTTTTGCTCCGCTAGTGTTATGTCTTTTATCCGTGCCTCCTAATCCCATTATTTAAATCACAATTTAATAGAGTATTAAGCATCTCTATTATATACCATTTCACAACCATGTTTTACTGTTGTGCCATTCCATCAATACCTTTTCCTCATCTTAACATGGAAACATACAAAGGAAAAAAAAAAAAAAAAAAAAAAAAAGCGCTTATTATGATGTACACAAAAACTATACCATGTATGTTTCTTCCTCTTCTCATGATCTTTTTACTATGTGTCGTACCCATGTATATACAGGAGCTCCCAAGTCAGAGGAATATTTTATCTTAACACAATTCCTTGCTAAATTATTTTTCTGTAAATAGATACAGCGTCTTGATGGTTGACCCTAGTATTTCATAGCGATCCATGCTAACTACTTAAAGACTCGATATTTTCGGGAAATGGACTTATCCTCTACAGGGATTTGCTCCAGGTTCTTAATTCTACCGATGACGGTGAGGGTACAAAAGCTTCTTAGAAGAACAGTCGTAGGGATGTAAATCTTTTTTTCACATTGGGGCTGTTTCCATACAACCTCACACCTCTATTATATATTATCATCGAGACTGTGTAAGTTATTGACAAATCAAACCAGGTTCTGATGTTCTGGAGATTCCATTTCCGTGGCTTCCCTGAGGTGTTTTCTATTTTCTGTACGTTTTTTTTATTTGCTTCGTTCCACTTTGGTGTTTTATAGGTGTTGGCCTTATTTATTTTTGGTCGTGTGTCCTGGGACTTATTCGACTCAGTCGGGTTCAGGGATACACGAATATGTCATAACGTTCGTGTACCCTTAGAACTTGACCTCCAAATTTTTTTTTGGAGTTATTTATATTCTTTATAGTCGTCCTTCTATTTAGTTTATGTGTATAGTATCTAAAGGAACAACACTCACGTTGCTAGGGTTTAGTAATGGGCCAGTGGTATTTTAGTTATCACTGGTTCTTAACTCCCTAGTGGCTGGGTGATCTGGTGATAGGGGGAGAGGCCTTCTTCTCCAAAGACCCCTAATCGCCAATTTTTAATATGATATTGTATTGCTAACGTGTCTCTCTTTGCAAATATATATTTAATCATATACAGCTCCCTCACTTGTTTATAGTTGTGTATCACTATATAACTCTCCCACTCTATATGTTTTGGTTGTTTTCACACTAAGGTCTCTTTTCTCCTTCAAAAAAAAAAAAAAAAGGTTGAAGGGTCTTTTTATAGAAGATTTAAAAGCCAGACCACCTTCGGATTACCCAAACAGCTGCCGTCCACTACTACATATCTTTAAATATTTCGGGATATCGTTATGTAAAGTGCTGATTCTACTTGTTCTACTCATATTCTAAAGTGCTTTTTGAAGACATGATATATTTTCCAATAAAACAATAAGAGGGAAATAAGATATGATCAGTTTGTTAAAGTGTTATGAAAAGAAGTGTATACTTTGAATATTACAACAACATACAAGAAGTGGATGTATTCTCATATTCTGGTCATGCAATAAGAAAGTATTATTCAAGATATGATATCTACTTTGAGAAATGTGAGTGTTGGTTACTAATTTGTCCGAAAACAGAAGAACTGAAAATGTGCCTATATATAAGAGTAAAATTAAACTGCATTAACAATAATGCAATTTAGGGATCATTAGATTTATTCTTCATCTTGTAATTAGTGGAATTAGCCGCCGAGTATCCTCCCCAAATAAAAACAAAAAAAAAATTACCAAAGATTACTATGGTATGTGTAATAGGGGAAAATATAAACGAAGGCGGTTAAAATGAAAGAAAAGGGGTGGTGGGTTTTGCGTAATTTAACTCGAACAGTAAGTAAAACACCAGATCACATATTCTTGTTAAGTAGTTTTAAGTACAGTACTTGTTTCTCGATTTCACAAATATCATTCTGCTATCTTCAAAATCGATATCCTAAAACAAATCTAAAAATACTATTATTAGTCCCAGCTAACAATTTGGAAGGGTAGTTACAATAAATTCTACACTTAGTTAGCCAATTCTCAAAAAAAAAAACTTATTATGCGAGATAACATAATAAACGTAACAATATTTCCAGTATCCAAAGTATCTTGCCAAGACTAATAATAACAAAAAAAAAAAAAATAATGTAATTCTATAACAAGATCTTCTTGGTGATCTACTACACTCTTATAACTGCATGCAATAACAAATTCTACAATCTCAAGAATTTCTTACTTTTGTCGCAAAAACCCTTTTGTAACTATTGTTTCCCACTGCATAATAAATAGCGACACGTTTCTTTTTGCAACAATGTAGTTGCAACTCGAATTTCTTTCCCCTATTTTCCATGCCTTTTCTTTTCTTTTCTTTTTTTAGTATCAGAAAAAAACACTAAAAGCAAAGGCTGCTTTTCTGTTCTGGATACTCTATTTTGTGTCACCTCCTCGACACCAACGAGAAAAAAAAATTATTTGTCCAAAGTAGCAAAAAAGTAAGCCATGTAAAAGGAAGAGACACAAAATAATATTTAAAATTATAAGTGTCTGTTTTAAACACACTTTCTTTCAGAAGATACAAATAAACCAGCCCAATAACTCCCATTACACGCGATCCATAAATAAATAATATCCAAGCACCCATAAACACAAAAATGGAAAAGAAAAAAATAAATTGACTCTAGAAATATAAAATATTTCAGAGTGACAGCAACGAAAGAAAATCAAAGGAAAATATTTTCCTGATTTGATTTCTAGATAATGAAATAGTGGAGATAATAATATATAACTTGAAGTGTGTAACCGATGTGGAAATGTTAAAAGAACAACCGTTCTCCTCCATGTTGAAAAAAAGTGTTGCACTACGACCAGTTGTCAAGAGGCATACCCAAAAATCCAGTCTAGGAGAATTGGGAACCTTGAAAGCAACCCTGTATAGGATTCCATTTCTAACACGAAAGTGTCGACGAGAGTGGGTGGTTCACATGAATACTGAGGGCTCAGCCAAAGAGACCTGCCTATTTATCGAAAAATTAACCTGGGGGAATTGTGTTGGGATAAAATATTCTGATAGAATTGTATGTAGTTCTTGTATATCCAGTGGTGTTGCCACATGTGGTAAAAAGATCCGTTAAGATGAGTGAATATCTTCTACGGGATTAGGAGACTTTAATCAACACGTTACTAGACATACGATAATAGTGATAATACTAAATAGTTGTTATGACAAAAATGTTTTGTAGTTGGATGGACACAAACAGTTATTACATTGACATAGTGAATACTGACAATATTGGCCACATATATATTTGTTGAACCATATGTGCAAAGGATTGGTGAGGATGATACTAACACAAGTGCAGATTTTTTATTTATTTTATTTCTAGAGAATTTTCAGAGATTTTTTTTTTCTTACCCTTTTTTTTCCTTTTTATCTTTTTATTCTACTTTATTTTTTTTTTATTTCGAGAAAGAGAGAGGAAACAATGGGTTCTATGCATTGCTGTTATGCAAGTGCAGGACCATTGTCAACCTTGATTTGGGATCCCAGGAAGATGAATTTTACAGATTGAATTTTGTTCTTGACTATGCTGTTGCTCACAAGGTAATAGCCTAATGGTGGTGTTTTTTTTTTTTTAATACAAGACTTCAGATTTTACAGTTAAAATTTTTGTTGAATGTTTAACCAAGATTAGGAAAATGGTGTTTGAGATTACAATGGATGATGCTTCAGAGATACTAATTGGCGTGGGATTATTGGATTATTGTTTTGCTGGCGGCCTTTTCTGTCAGATGGAACTGGTGGTTCTGTTCCTACCTGACCAACTTTTTTTTTTTATTTGTAATAAATAAGCAAACAATATGAAGATATTCTTACTGGTCCTACCTTGCACACCCCATGTGGAACTGGTGGTTCTGTTCCTCTGGGTGTCATAACAAAGCCAATTTTATCTCGCCAAATTTTATAAATGTTTCATGATATAAGAAACATACTCACACCATAATGTAAGTCTGAATGATTCTTGAGTCAATGAACAACATCCCAAATCATTTTTCAACTTTTTTTTTTTTTAACTCCCCCCTCTCTCTTCCTCTCTACCTTTTTTTTTTCCCTTCTATTTCTACCTTTATTTCTTTCTCCTTTTTTTATTTCATATTTTATTTCTCTATTACTCTAAATTCTCTAGTCCCCGTTTATTTATTTAGTGCACTTTAAAAAAAAAAAAAAAAAAAAAAATTATAACACAAAAAAAGATTATAATAAAAAAAAAAAAAAAGTATCCCTCACCTATCAGTAATTCACTGCAGAACCATTATGTCCATCCAGTAAGACTATTCAACATTATTAACACTATTTTACTTTTTAATTTTATTTTGTCTCTTATCATTATTATCATCTAGCTATTTTTTTGCTCCGCTAGTGTTATGTCTTTTATCCGTGCCTCCTAATCCCATTATTTAAATCACAATTTAATAGAGTATTAAGCATCTCTATTATATACCATTTCACAACCATGTTTTACTGTTGTGCCATTCCATCAATACCTTTTCCTCATCTTAACATGGAAACATACAAAGGAAAAAAAAAAAAAAAAAAAAAAAAAGCGCTTATTATGATGTACACAAAAACTATACCATGTATGTTTCTTCCTCTTCTCATGATCTTTTTACTATGTGTCGTACCCATGTATATACAGGAGCTCCCAAGTCAGAGGAATATTTTATCTTAACACAATTCCTTGCTAAATTATTTTTCTGTAAATAGATACAGCGTCTTGATGGTTGACCCTAGTATTTCATAGCGATCCATGCTAACTACTTAAAGACTCGATATTTTCGGGAAATGGACTTATCCTCTACAGGGATTTGCTCCAGGTTCTTAATTCTACCGATGACGGTGAGGGTACAAAAGCTTCTTAGAAGAACAGTCGTAGGGATGTAAATCTTTTTTTCACATTGGGGCTGTTTCCATACAACCTCACACCTCTATTATATATTATCATCGAGACTGTGTAAGTTATTGACAAATCAAACCAGGTTCTGATGTTCTGGAGATTCCATTTCCGTGGCTTCCCTGAGGTGTTTTCTATTTTCTGTACGTTTTTTTTATTTGCTTCGTTCCACTTTGGTGTTTTATAGGTGTTGGCCTTATTTATTTTTGGTCGTGTGTCCTGGGACTTATTCGACTCAGTCGGGTTCAGGGATACACGAATATGTCATAACGTTCGTGTACCCTTAGAACTTGACCTCCAAATTTTTTTTTGGAGTTATTTATATTCTTTATAGTCGTCCTTCTATTTAGTTTATGTGTATAGTATCTAAAGGAACAACACTCACGTTGCTAGGGTTTAGTAATGGGCCAGTGGTATTTTAGTTATCACTGGTTCTTAACTCCCTAGTGGCTGGGTGATCTGGTGATAGGGGGAGAGGCCTTCTTCTCCAAAGACCCCTAATCGCCAATTTTT
Source organism: Arxiozyma slooffiae (assembly GCA_017347545.2). Classification (NCBI taxonomy): domain Eukaryota; kingdom Fungi; phylum Ascomycota; class Saccharomycetes; order Saccharomycetales; family Saccharomycetaceae; genus Arxiozyma; species Arxiozyma slooffiae. The sequence goes on along the minus strand of JAFHAQ020000022.1, from coordinate 254,526 downwards.
AATATGATATTGTATTGCTAACGTGTCTCTCTTTGCAAATATATATTTAATCATATACAGCTCCCTCACTTGTTTATAGTTGTGTATCACTATATAACTCTCCCACTCTATATGTTTTGGTTGTTTTCACACTAAGGTCTCTTTTCTCCTTCAAAAAAAAAAAAAAAAAGGTTGAAGGGTCTTTTTATAGAAGATTTAAAAGCCAGACCACCTTCGGATTACCCAAACAGCTGCCGTCCACTACTACATATCTTTAAATATTTCGGGATATCGTTATGTAAAGTGCTGATTCTACTTGTTCTACTCATATTCTAAAGTGCTTTTTGAAGACATGATATATTTTCCAATAAAACAATAAGAGGGAAATAAGATATGATCAGTTTGTTAAAGTGTTATGAAAAGAAGTGTATACTTTGAATATTACAACAACATACAAGAAGTGGATGTATTCTCATATTCTGGTCATGCAATAAGAAAGTATTATTCAAGATATGATATCTACTTTGAGAAATGTGAGTGTTGGTTACTAATTTGTCCGAAAACAGAAGAACTGAAAATGTGCCTATATATAAGAGTAAAATTAAACTGCATTAACAATAATGCAATTTAGGGATCATTAGATTTATTCTTCATCTTGTAATTAGTGGAATTAGCCGCCGAGTATCCTCCCCAAATAAAAACAAAAAAAAAATTACCAAAGATTACTATGGTATGTGTAATAGGGGAAAATATAAACGAAGGCGGTTAAAATGAAAGAAAAGGGGTGGTGGGTTTTGCGTAATTTAACTCGAACAGTAAGTAAAACACCAGATCACATATTCTTGTTAAGTAGTTTTAAGTACAGTACTTGTTTCTCGATTTCACAAATATCATTCTGCTATCTTCAAAATCGATATCCTAAAACAAATCTAAAAATACTATTATTAGTCCCAGCTAACAATTTGGAAGGGTAGTTACAATAAATTCTACACTTAGTTAGCCAATTCTCAAAAAAAAAAACTTATTATGCGAGATAACATAATAAACGTAACAATATTTCCAGTATCCAAAGTATCTTGCCAAGACTAATAATAACAAAAAAAAAAAAAATAATGTAATTCTATAACAAGATCTTCTTGGTGATCTACTACACTCTTATAACTGCATGCAATAACAAATTCTACAATCTCAAGAATTTCTTACTTTTGTCGCAAAAACCCTTTTGTAACTATTGTTTCCCACTGCATAATAAATAGCGACACGTTTCTTTTTGCAACAATGTAGTTGCAACTCGAATTTCTTTCCCCTATTTTCCATGCCTTTTCTTTTCTTTTCTTTTTTTAGTATCAGAAAAAAACACTAAAAGCAAAGGCTGCTTTTCTGTTCTGGATACTCTATTTTGTGTCACCTCCTCGACACCAACGAGAAAAAAAAATTATTTGTCCAAAGTAGCAAAAAAGTAAGCCATGTAAAAGGAAGAGACACAAAATAATATTTAAAATTATAAGTGTCTGTTTTAAACACACTTTCTTTCAGAAGATACAAATAAACCAGCCCAATAACTCCCATTACACGCGATCCATAAATAAATAATATCCAAGCACCCATAAACACAAAAATGGAAAAGAAAAAAATAAATTGACTCTAGAAATATAAAATATTTCAGAGTGACAGCAACGAAAGAAAATCAAAGGAAAATATTTTCCTGATTTGATTTCTAGATAATGAAATAGTGGAGATAATAATATATAACTTGAAGTGTGTAACCGATGTGGAAATGTTAAAAGAACAACCGTTCTCCTCCATGTTGAAAAAAAGTGTTGCACTACGACCAGTTGTCAAGAGGCATACCCAAAAATCCAGTCTAGGAGAATTGGGAACCTTGAAAGCAACCCTGTATAGGATTCCATTTCTAACACGAAAGTGTCGACGAGAGTGGGTGGTTCACATGAATACTGAGGGCTCAGCCAAAGAGACCTGCCTATTTATCGAAAAATTAACCTGGGGGAATTGTGTTGGGATAAAATATTCTGATAGAATTGTATGTAGTTCTTGTATATCCAGTGGTGTTGCCACATGTGGTAAAAAGATCCGTTAAGATGAGTGAATATCTTCTACGGGATTAGGAGACTTTAATCAACACGTTACTAGACATACGATAATAGTGATAATACTAAATAGTTGTTATGACAAAAATGTTTTGTAGTTGGATGGACACAAACAGTTATTACATTGACATAGTGAATACTGACAATATTGGCCACATATATATTTGTTGAACCATATGTGCAAAGGATTGGTGAGGATGATACTAACACAAGTGCAGATTTTTTATTTATTTTATTTCTAGAGAATTTTCAGAGATTTTTTTTTTCTTACCCTTTTTTTTCCTTTTTATCTTTTTATTCTACTTTATTTTTTTTTTATTTCGAGAAAGAGAGAGGAAACAATGGGTTCTATGCATTGCTGTTATGCAAGTGCAGGACCATTGTCAACCTTGATTTGGGATCCCAGGAAGATGAATTTTACAGATTGAATTTTGTTCTTGACTATGCTGTTGCTCACAAGGTAATAGCCTAATGGTGGTGTTTTTTTTTTTTTAATACAAGACTTCAGATTTTACAGTTAAAATTTTTGTTGAATGTTTAACCAAGATTAGGAAAATGGTGTTTGAGATTACAATGGATGATGCTTCAGAGATACTAATTGGCGTGGGATTATTGGATTATTGTTTTGCTGGCGGCCTTTTCTGTCAGATGGAACTGGTGGTTCTGTTCCTACCTGACCAACTTTTTTTTTTTATTTGTAATAAATAAGCAAACAATATGAAGATATTCTTACTGGTCCTACCTTGCACACCCCATGTGGAACTGGTGGTTCTGTTCCTCTGGGTGTCATAACAAAGCCAATTTTATCTCGCCAAATTTTATAAATGTTTCATGATATAAGAAACATACTCACACCATAATGTAAGTCTGAATGATTCTTGAGTCAATGAACAACATCCCAAATCATTTTTCAACTTTTTTTTTTTTTAACTCCCCCCTCTCTCTTCCTCTCTACCTTTTTTTTTTCCCTTCTATTTCTACCTTTATTTCTTTCTCCTTTTTTTATTTCATATTTTATTTCTCTATTACTCTAAATTCTCTAGTCCCCGTTTATTTATTTAGTGCACTTTAAAAAAAAAAAAAAAAAAAAAATTATAACACAAAAAAAGATTATAATAAAAAAAAAAAAAAAGTATCCCTCACCTATCAGTAATTCACTGCAGAACCATTATGTCCATCCAGTAAGACTATTCAACATTATTAACACTATTTTACTTTTTAATTTTATTTTGTCTCTTATCATTATTATCATCTAGCTATTTTTTTGCTCCGCTAGTGTTATGTCTTTTATCCGTGCCTCCTAATCCCATTATTTAAATCACAATTTAATAGAGTATTAAGCATCTCTATTATATACCATTTCACAACCATGTTTTACTGTTGTGCCATTCCATCAATACCTTTTCCTCATCTTAACATGGAAACATACAAAGGAAAAAAAAAAAAAAAAAAAAAAAAAGCGCTTATTATGATGTACACAAAAACTATACCATGTATGTTTCTTCCTCTTCTCATGATCTTTTTACTATGTGTCGTACCCATGTATATACAGGAGCTCCCAAGTCAGAGGAATATTTTATCTTAACACAATTCCTTGCTAAATTATTTTTCTGTAAATAGATACAGCGTCTTGATGGTTGACCCTAGTATTTCATAGCGATCCATGCTAACTACTTAAAGACTCGATATTTTCGGGAAATGGACTTATCCTCTACAGGGATTTGCTCCAGGTTCTTAATTCTACCGATGACGGTGAGGGTACAAAAGCTTCTTAGAAGAACAGTCGTAGGGATGTAAATCTTTTTTTCACATTGGGGCTGTTTCCATACAACCTCACACCTCTATTATATATTATCATCGAGACTGTGTAAGTTATTGACAAATCAAACCAGGTTCTGATGTTCTGGAGATTCCATTTCCGTGGCTTCCCTGAGGTGTTTTCTATTTTCTGTACGTTTTTTTTATTTGCTTCGTTCCACTTTGGTGTTTTATAGGTGTTGGCCTTATTTATTTTTGGTCGTGTGTCCTGGGACTTATTCGACTCAGTCGGGTTCAGGGATACACGAATATGTCATAACGTTCGTGTACCCTTAGAACTTGACCTCCAAATTTTTTTTTGGAGTTATTTATATTCTTTATAGTCGTCCTTCTATTTAGTTTATGTGTATAGTATCTAAAGGAACAACACTCACGTTGCTAGGGTTTAGTAATGGGCCAGTGGTATTTTAGTTATCACTGGTTCTTAACTCCCTAGTGGCTGGGTGATCTGGTGATAGGGGGAGAGGCCTTCTTCTCCAAAGACCCCTAATCGCCAATTTTTAATATGATATTGTATTGCTAACGTGTCTCTCTTTGCAAATATATATTTAATCATATACAGCTCCCTCACTTGTTTATAGTTGTGTATCACTATATAACTCTCCCACTCTATATGTTTTGGTTGTTTTCACACTAAGGTCTCTTTTCTCCTTCAAAAAAAAAAAAAAAAGGTTGAAGGGTCTTTTTATAGAAGATTTAAAAGCCAGACCACCTTCGGATTACCCAAACAGCTGCCGTCCACTACTACATATCTTTAAATATTTCGGGATATCGTTATGTAAAGTGCTGATTCTACTTGTTCTACTCATATTCTAAAGTGCTTTTTGAAGACATGATATATTTTCCAATAAAACAATAAGAGGGAAATAAGATATGATCAGTTTGTTAAAGTGTTATGAAAAGAAGTGTATACTTTGAATATTACAACAACATACAAGAAGTGGATGTATTCTCATATTCTGGTCATGCAATAAGAAAGTATTATTCAAGATATGATATCTACTTTGAGAAATGTGAGTGTTGGTTACTAATTTGTCCGAAAACAGAAGAACTGAAAATGTGCCTATATATAAGAGTAAAATTAAACTGCATTAACAATAATGCAATTTAGGGATCATTAGATTTATTCTTCATCTTGTAATTAGTGGAATTAGCCGCCGAGTATCCTCCCCAAATAAAAACAAAAAAAAAATTACCAAAGATTACTATGGTATGTGTAATAGGGGAAAATATAAACGAAGGCGGTTAAAATGAAAGAAAAGGGGTGGTGGGTTTTGCGTAATTTAACTCGAACAGTAAGTAAAACACCAGATCACATATTCTTGTTAAGTAGTTTTAAGTACAGTACTTGTTTCTCGATTTCACAAATATCATTCTGCTATCTTCAAAATCGATATCCTAAAACAAATCTAAAAATACTATTATTAGTCCCAGCTAACAATTTGGAAGGGTAGTTACAATAAATTCTACACTTAGTTAGCCAATTCTCAAAAAAAAAAACTTATTATGCGAGATAACATAATAAACGTAACAATATTTCCAGTATCCAAAGTATCTTGCCAAGACTAATAATAACAAAAAAAAAAAAAATAATGTAATTCTATAACAAGATCTTCTTGGTGATCTACTACACTCTTATAACTGCATGCAATAACAAATTCTACAATCTCAAGAATTTCTTACTTTTGTCGCAAAAACCCTTTTGTAACTATTGTTTCCCACTGCATAATAAATAGCGACACGTTTCTTTTTGCAACAATGTAGTTGCAACTCGAATTTCTTTCCCCTATTTTCCATGCCTTTTCTTTTCTTTTCTTTTTTTAGTATCAGAAAAAAACACTAAAAGCAAAGGCTGCTTTTCTGTTCTGGATACTCTATTTTGTGTCACCTCCTCGACACCAACGAGAAAAAAAAATTATTTGTCCAAAGTAGCAAAAAAGTAAGCCATGTAAAAGGAAGAGACACAAAATAATATTTAAAATTATAAGTGTCTGTTTTAAACACACTTTCTTTCAGAAGATACAAATAAACCAGCCCAATAACTCCCATTACACGCGATCCATAAATAAATAATATCCAAGCACCCATAAACACAAAAATGGAAAAGAAAAAAATAAATTGACTCTAGAAATATAAAATATTTCAGAGTGACAGCAACGAAAGAAAATCAAAGGAAAATATTTTCCTGATTTGATTTCTAGATAATGAAATAGTGGAGATAATAATATATAACTTGAAGTGTGTAACCGATGTGGAAATGTTAAAAGAACAACCGTTCTCCTCCATGTTGAAAAAAAGTGTTGCACTACGACCAGTTGTCAAGAGGCATACCCAAAAATCCAGTCTAGGAGAATTGGGAACCTTGAAAGCAACCCTGTATAGGATTCCATTTCTAACACGAAAGTGTCGACGAGAGTGGGTGGTTCACATGAATACTGAGGGCTCAGCCAAAGAGACCTGCCTATTTATCGAAAAATTAACCTGGGGGAATTGTGTTGGGATAAAATATTCTGATAGAATTGTATGTAGTTCTTGTATATCCAGTGGTGTTGCCACATGTGGTAAAAAGATCCGTTAAGATGAGTGAATATCTTCTACGGGATTAGGAGACTTTAATCAACACGTTACTAGACATACGATAATAGTGATAATACTAAATAGTTGTTATGACAAAAATGTTTTGTAGTTGGATGGACACAAACAGTTATTACATTGACATAGTGAATACTGACAATATTGGCCACATATATATTTGTTGAACCATATGTGCAAAGGATTGGTGAGGATGATACTAACACAAGTGCAGATTTTTTATTTATTTTATTTCTAGAGAATTTTCAGAGATTTTTTTTTTCTTACCCTTTTTTTTCCTTTTTATCTTTTTATTCTACTTTATTTTTTTTTTATTTCGAGAAAGAGAGAGGAAACAATGGGTTCTATGCATTGCTGTTATGCAAGTGCAGGACCATTGTCAACCTTGATTTGGGATCCCAGGAAGATGAATTTTACAGATTGAATTTTGTTCTTGACTATGCTGTTGCTCACAAGGTAATAGCCTAATGGTGGTGTTTTTTTTTTTTTAATACAAGACTTCAGATTTTACAGTTAAAATTTTTGTTGAATGTTTAACCAAGATTAGGAAAATGGTGTTTGAGATTACAATGGATGATGCTTCAGAGATACTAATTGGCGTGGGATTATTGGATTATTGTTTTGCTGGCGGCCTTTTCTGTCAGATGGAACTGGTGGTTCTGTTCCTACCTGACCAACTTTTTTTTTTTATTTGTAATAAATAAGCAAACAATATGAAGATATTCTTACTGGTCCTACCTTGCACACCCCATGTGGAACTGGTGGTTCTGTTCCTCTGGGTGTCATAACAAAGCCAATTTTATCTCGCCAAATTTTATAAATGTTTCATGATATAAGAAACATACTCACACCATAATGTAAGTCTGAATGATTCTTGAGTCAATGAACAACATCCCAAATCATTTTTCAACTTTTTTTTTTTTTAACTCCCCCCTCTCTCTTCCTCTCTACCTTTTTTTTTTCCCTTCTATTTCTACCTTTATTTCTTTCTCCTTTTTTTATTTCATATTTTATTTCTCTATTACTCTAAATTCTCTAGTCCCCGTTTATTTATTTAGTGCACTTTAAAAAAAAAAAAAAAAAAAAAAATTATAACACAAAAAAAGATTATAATAAAAAAAAAAAAAAAGTATCCCTCACCTATCAGTAATTCACTGCAGAACCATTATGTCCATCCAGTAAGACTATTCAACATTATTAACACTATTTTACTTTTTAATTTTATTTTGTCTCTTATCATTATTATCATCTAGCTATTTTTTTGCTCCGCTAGTGTTATGTCTTTTATCCGTGCCTCCTAATCCCATTATTTAAATCACAATTTAATAGAGTATTAAGCATCTCTATTATATACCATTTCACAACCATGTTTTACTGTTGTGCCATTCCATCAATACCTTTTCCTCATCTTAACATGGAAACATACAAAGGAAAAAAAAAAAAAAAAAAAAAAAAAAGCGCTTATTATGATGTACACAAAAACTATACCATGTATGTTTCTTCCTCTTCTCATGATCTTTTTACTATGTGTCGTACCCATGTATATACAGGAGCTCCCAAGTCAGAGGAATATTTTATCTTAACACAATTCCTTGCTAAATTATTTTTCTGTAAATAGATACAGCGTCTTGATGGTTGACCCTAGTATTTCATAGCGATCCATGCTAACTACTTAAAGACTCGATATTTTCGGGAAATGGACTTATCCTCTACAGGGATTTGCTCCAGGTTCTTAATTCTACCGATGACGGTGAGGGTACAAAAGCTTCTTAGAAGAACAGTCGTAGGGATGTAAATCTTTTTTTCACATTGGGGCTGTTTCCATACAACCTCACACCTCTATTATATATTATCATCGAGACTGTGTAAGTTATTGACAAATCAAACCAGGTTCTGATGTTCTGGAGATTCCATTTCCGTGGCTTCCCTGAGGTGTTTTCTATTTTCTGTACGTTTTTTTTATTTGCTTCGTTCCACTTTGGTGTTTTATAGGTGTTGGCCTTATTTATTTTTGGTCGTGTGTCCTGGGACTTATTCGACTCAGTCGGGTTCAGGGATACACGAATATGTCATAACGTTCGTGTACCCTTAGAACTTGACCTCCAAATTTTTTTTTGGAGTTATTTATATTCTTTATAGTCGTCCTTCTATTTAGTTTATGTGTATAGTATCTAAAGGAACAACACTCACGTTGCTAGGGTTTAGTAATGGGCCAGTGGTATTTTAGTTATCACTGGTTCTTAACTCCCTAGTGGCTGGGTGATCTGGTGATAGGGGGAGAGGCCTTCTTCTCCAAAGACCCCTAATCGCCAATTTTTAATATGATATTGTATTGCTAACGTGTCTCTCTTTGCAAATATATATTTAATCATATACAGCTCCCTCACTTGTTTATAGTTGTGTATCACTATATAACTCTCCCACTCTATATGTTTTGGTTGTTTTCACACTAAGGTCTCTTTTCTCCTTCAAAAAAAAAAAAAAAAGGTTGAAGGGTCTTTTTATAGAAGATTTAAAAGCCAGACCACCTTCGGATTACCCAAACAGCTGCCGTCCACTACTACATATCTTTAAATATTTCGGGATATCGTTATGTAAAGTGCTGATTCTACTTGTTCTACTCATATTCTAAAGTGCTTTTTGAAGACATGATATATTTTCCAATAAAACAATAAGAGGGAAATAAGATATGATCAGTTTGTTAAAGTGTTATGAAAAGAAGTGTATACTTTGAATATTACAACAACATACAAGAAGTGGATGTATTCTCATATTCTGGTCATGCAATAAGAAAGTATTATTCAAGATATGATATCTACTTTGAGAAATGTGAGTGTTGGTTACTAATTTGTCCGAAAACAGAAGAACTGAAAATGTGCCTATATATAAGAGTAAAATTAAACTGCATTAACAATAATGCAATTTAGGGATCATTAGATTTATTCTTCATCTTGTAATTAGTGGAATTAGCCGCCGAGTATCCTCCCCAAATAAAAACAAAAAAAAAATTACCAAAGATTACTATGGTATGTGTAATAGGGGAAAATATAAACGAAGGCGGTTAAAATGAAAGAAAAGGGGTGGTGGGTTTTGCGTAATTTAACTCGAACAGTAAGTAAAACACCAGATCACATATTCTTGTTAAGTAGTTTTAAGTACAGTACTTGTTTCTCGATTTCACAAATATCATTCTGCTATCTTCAAAATCGATATCCTAAAACAAATCTAAAAATACTATTATTAGTCCCAGCTAACAATTTGGAAGGGTAGTTACAATAAATTCTACACTTAGTTAGCCAATTCTCAAAAAAAAAAACTTATTATGCGAGATAACATAATAAACGTAACAATATTTCCAGTATCCAAAGTATCTTGCCAAGACTAATAATAACAAAAAAAAAAAAAATAATGTAATTCTATAACAAGATCTTCTTGGTGATCTACTACACTCTTATAACTGCATGCAATAACAAATTCTACAATCTCAAGAATTTCTTACTTTTGTCGCAAAAACCCTTTTGTAACTATTGTTTCCCACTGCATAATAAATAGCGACACGTTTCTTTTTGCAACAATGTAGTTGCAACTCGAATTTCTTTCCCCTATTTTCCATGCCTTTTCTTTTCTTTTCTTTTTTTAGTATCAGAAAAAAACACTAAAAGCAAAGGCTGCTTTTCTGTTCTGGATACTCTATTTTGTGTCACCTCCTCGACACCAACGAGAAAAAAAAATTATTTGTCCAAAGTAGCAAAAAAGTAAGCCATGTAAAAGGAAGAGACACAAAATAATATTTAAAATTATAAGTGTCTGTTTTAAACACACTTTCTTTCAGAAGATACAAATAAACCAGCCCAATAACTCCCATTACACGCGATCCATAAATAAATAATATCCAAGCACCCATAAACACAAAAATGGAAAAGAAAAAAATAAATTGACTCTAGAAATATAAAATATTTCAGAGTGACAGCAACGAAAGAAAATCAAAGGAAAATATTTTCCTGATTTGATTTCTAGATAATGAAATAGTGGAGATAATAATATATAACTTGAAGTGTGTAACCGATGTGGAAATGTTAAAAGAACAACCGTTCTCCTCCATGTTGAAAAAAAGTGTTGCACTACGACCAGTTGTCAAGAGGCATACCCAAAAATCCAGTCTAGGAGAATTGGGAACCTTGAAAGCAACCCTGTATAGGATTCCATTTCTAACACGAAAGTGTCGACGAGAGTGGGTGGTTCACATGAATACTGAGGGCTCAGCCAAAGAGACCTGCCTATTTATCGAAAAATTAACCTGGGGGAATTGTGTTGGGATAAAATATTCTGATAGAATTGTATGTAGTTCTTGTATATCCAGTGGTGTTGCCACATGTGGTAAAAAGATCCGTTAAGATGAGTGAATATCTTCTACGGGATTAGGAGACTTTAATCAACACGTTACTAGACATACGATAATAGTGATAATACTAAATAGTTGTTATGACAAAAATGTTTTGTAGTTGGATGGACACAAACAGTTATTACATTGACATAGTGAATACTGACAATATTGGCCACATATATATTTGTTGAACCATATGTGCAAAGGATTGGTGAGGATGATACTAACACAAGTGCAGATTTTTTATTTATTTTATTTCTAGAGAATTTTCAGAGATTTTTTTTTTCTTACCCTTTTTTTTCCTTTTTATCTTTTTATTCTACTTTATTTTTTTTTTATTTCGAGAAAGAGAGAGGAAACAATGGGTTCTATGCATTGCTGTTATGCAAGTGCAGGACCATTGTCAACCTTGATTTGGGATCCCAGGAAGATGAATTTTACAGATTGAATTTTGTTCTTGACTATGCTGTTGCTCACAAGGTAATAGCCTAATGGTGGTGTTTTTTTTTTTTTAATACAAGACTTCAGATTTTACAGTTAAAATTTTTGTTGAATGTTTAACCAAGATTAGGAAAATGGTGTTTGAGATTACAATGGATGATGCTTCAGAGATACTAATTGGCGTGGGATTATTGGATTATTGTTTTGCTGGCGGCCTTTTCTGTCAGATGGAACTGGTGGTTCTGTTCCTACCTGACCAACTTTTTTTTTTTATTTGTAATAAATAAGCAAACAATATGAAGATATTCTTACTGGTCCTACCTTGCACACCCCATGTGGAACTGGTGGTTCTGTTCCTCTGGGTGTCATAACAAAGCCAATTTTATCTCGCCAAATTTTATAAATGTTTCATGATATAAGAAACATACTCACACCATAATGTAAGTCTGAATGATTCTTGAGTCAATGAACAACATCCCAAATCATTTTTCAACTTTTTTTTTTTTTAACTCCCCCCTCTCTCTTCCTCTCTACCTTTTTTTTTTCCCTTCTATTTCTACCTTTATTTCTTTCTCCTTTTTTTATTTCATATTTTATTTCTCTATTACTCTAAATTCTCTAGTCCCCGTTTATTTATTTAGTGCACTTTAAAAAAAAAAAAAAAAAAAAAAATTATAACACAAAAAAAGATTATAATAAAAAAAAAAAAAAAGTATCCCTCACCTATCAGTAATTCACTGCAGAACCATTATGTCCATCCAGTAAGACTATTCAACATTATTAACACTATTTTACTTTTTAATTTTATTTTGTCTCTTATCATTATTATCATCTAGCTATTTTTTTGCTCCGCTAGTGTTATGTCTTTTATCCGTGCCTCCTAATCCCATTATTTAAATCACAATTTAATAGAGTATTAAGCATCTCTATTATATACCATTTCACAACCATGTTTTACTGTTGTGCCATTCCATCAATACCTTTTCCTCATCTTAACATGGAAACATACAAAGGAAAAAAAAAAAAAAAAAAAAAAAAAGCGCTTATTATGATGTACACAAAAACTATACCATGTATGTTTCTTCCTCTTCTCATGATCTTTTTACTATGTGTCGTACCCATGTATATACAGGAGCTCCCAAGTCAGAGGAATATTTTATCTTAACACAATTCCTTGCTAAATTATTTTTCTGTAAATAGATACAGCGTCTTGATGGTTGACCCTAGTATTTCATAGCGATCCATGCTAACTACTTAAAGACTCGATATTTTCGGGAAATGGACTTATCCTCTACAGGGATTTGCTCCAGGTTCTTAATTCTACCGATGACGGTGAGGGTACAAAAGCTTCTTAGAAGAACAGTCGTAGGGATGTAAATCTTTTTTTCACATTGGGGCTGTTTCCATACAACCTCACACCTCTATTATATATTATCATCGAGACTGTGTAAGTTATTGACAAATCAAACCAGGTTCTGATGTTCTGGAGATTCCATTTCCGTGGCTTCCCTGAGGTGTTTTCTATTTTCTGTACGTTTTTTTTATTTGCTTCGTTCCACTTTGGTGTTTTATAGGTGTTGGCCTTATTTATTTTTGGTCGTGTGTCCTGGGACTTATTCGACTCAGTCGGGTTCAGGGATACACGAATATGTCATAACGTTCGTGTACCCTTAGAACTTGACCTCCAAATTTTTTTTTGGAGTTATTTATATTCTTTATAGTCGTCCTTCTATTTAGTTTATGTGTATAGTATCTAAAGGAACAACACTCACGTTGCTAGGGTTTAGTAATGGGCCAGTGGTATTTTAGTTATCACTGGTTCTTAACTCCCTAGTGGCTGGGTGATCTGGTGATAGGGGGAGAGGCCTTCTTCTCCAAAGACCCCTAATCGCCAATTTTTAATATGATATTGTATTGCTAACGTGTCTCTCTTTGCAAATATATATTTAATCATATACAGCTCCCTCACTTGTTTATAGTTGTGTATCACTATATAACTCTCCCACTCTATATGTTTTGGTTGTTTTCACACTAAGGTCTCTTTTCTCCTTCAAAAAAAAAAAAAAAAGGTTGAAGGGTCTTTTTATAGAAGATTTAAAAGCCAGACCACCTTCGGATTACCCAAACAGCTGCCGTCCACTACTACATATCTTTAAATATTTCGGGATATCGTTATGTAAAGTGCTGATTCTACTTGTTCTACTCATATTCTAAAGTGCTTTTTGAAGACATGATATATTTTCCAATAAAACAATAAGAGGGAAATAAGATATGATCAGTTTGTTAAAGTGTTATGAAAAGAAGTGTATACTTTGAATATTACAACAACATACAAGAAGTGGATGTATTCTCATATTCTGGTCATGCAATAAGAAAGTATTATTCAAGATATGATATCTACTTTGAGAAATGTGAGTGTTGGTTACTAATTTGTCCGAAAACAGAAGAACTGAAAATGTGCCTATATATAAGAGTAAAATTAAACTGCATTAACAATAATGCAATTTAGGGATCATTAGATTTATTCTTCATCTTGTAATTAGTGGAATTAGCCGCCGAGTATCCTCCCCAAATAAAAACAAAAAAAAAATTACCAAAGATTACTATGGTATGTGTAATAGGGGAAAATATAAACGAAGGCGGTTAAAATGAAAGAAAAGGGGTGGTGGGTTTTGCGTAATTTAACTCGAACAGTAAGTAAAACACCAGATCACATATTCTTGTTAAGTAGTTTTAAGTACAGTACTTGTTTCTCGATTTCACAAATATCATTCTGCTATCTTCAAAATCGATATCCTAAAACAAATCTAAAAATACTATTATTAGTCCCAGCTAACAATTTGGAAGGGTAGTTACAATAAATTCTACACTTAGTTAGCCAATTCTCAAAAAAAAAAACTTATTATGCGAGATAACATAATAAACGTAACAATATTTCCAGTATCCAAAGTATCTTGCCAAGACTAATAATAACAAAAAAAAAAAAAATAATGTAATTCTATAACAAGATCTTCTTGGTGATCTACTACACTCTTATAACTGCATGCAATAACAAATTCTACAATCTCAAGAATTTCTTACTTTTGTCGCAAAAACCCTTTTGTAACTATTGTTTCCCACTGCATAATAAATAGCGACACGTTTCTTTTTGCAACAATGTAGTTGCAACTCGAATTTCTTTCCCCTATTTTCCATGCCTTTTCTTTTCTTTTCTTTTTTTAGTATCAGAAAAAAACACTAAAAGCAAAGGCTGCTTTTCTGTTCTGGATACTCTATTTTGTGTCACCTCCTCGACACCAACGAGAAAAAAAAATTATTTGTCCAAAGTAGCAAAAAAGTAAGCCATGTAAAAGGAAGAGACACAAAATAATATTTAAAATTATAAGTGTCTGTTTTAAACACACTTTCTTTCAGAAGATACAAATAAACCAGCCCAATAACTCCCATTACACGCGATCCATAAATAAATAATATCCAAGCACCCATAAACACAAAAATGGAAAAGAAAAAAATAAATTGACTCTAGAAATATAAAATATTTCAGAGTGACAGCAACGAAAGAAAATCAAAGGAAAATATTTTCCTGATTTGATTTCTAGATAATGAAATAGTGGAGATAATAATATATAACTTGAAGTGTGTAACCGATGTGGAAATGTTAAAAGAACAACCGTTCTCCTCCATGTTGAAAAAAAGTGTTGCACTACGACCAGTTGTCAAGAGGCATACCCAAAAATCCAGTCTAGGAGAATTGGGAACCTTGAAAGCAACCCTGTATAGGATTCCATTTCTAACACGAAAGTGTCGACGAGAGTGGGTGGTTCACATGAATACTGAGGGCTCAGCCAAAGAGACCTGCCTATTTATCGAAAAATTAACCTGGGGGAATTGTGTTGGGATAAAATATTCTGATAGAATTGTATGTAGTTCTTGTATATCCAGTGGTGTTGCCACATGTGGTAAAAAGATCCGTTAAGATGAGTGAATATCTTCTACGGGATTAGGAGACTTTAATCAACACGTTACTAGACATACGATAATAGTGATAATACTAAATAGTTGTTATGACAAAAATGTTTTGTAGTTGGATGGACACAAACAGTTATTACATTGACATAGTGAATACTGACAATATTGGCCACATATATATTTGTTGAACCATATGTGCAAAGGATTGGTGAGGATGATACTAACACAAGTGCAGATTTTTTATTTATTTTATTTCTAGAGAATTTTCAGAGATTTTTTTTTTCTTACCCTTTTTTTTCCTTTTTATCTTTTTATTCTACTTTATTTTTTTTTTATTTCGAGAAAGAGAGAGGAAACAATGGGTTCTATGCATTGCTGTTATGCAAGTGCAGGACCATTGTCAACCTTGATTTGGGATCCCAGGAAGATGAATTTTACAGATTGAATTTTGTTCTTGACTATGCTGTTGCTCACAAGGTAATAGCCTAATGGTGGTGTTTTTTTTTTTTTAATACAAGACTTCAGATTTTACAGTTAAAATTTTTGTTGAATGTTTAACCAAGATTAGGAAAATGGTGTTTGAGATTACAATGGATGATGCTTCAGAGATACTAATTGGCGTGGGATTATTGGATTATTGTTTTGCTGGCGGCCTTTTCTGTCAGATGGAACTGGTGGTTCTGTTCCTACCTGACCAACTTTTTTTTTTTATTTGTAATAAATAAGCAAACAATATGAAGATATTCTTACTGGTCCTACCTTGCACACCCCATGTGGAACTGGTGGTTCTGTTCCTCTGGGTGTCATAACAAAGCCAATTTTATCTCGCCAAATTTTATAAATGTTTCATGATATAAGAAACATACTCACACCATAATGTAAGTCTGAATGATTCTTGAGTCAATGAACAACATCCCAAATCATTTTTCAACTTTTTTTTTTTTTAACTCCCCCCTCTCTCTTCCTCTCTACCTTTTTTTTTTCCCTTCTATTTCTACCTTTATTTCTTTCTCCTTTTTTTATTTCATATTTTATTTCTCTATTACTCTAAATTCTCTAGTCCCCGTTTATTTATTTAGTGCACTTTAAAAAAAAAAAAAAAAAAAAAATTATAACACAAAAAAAGATTATAATAAAAAAAAAAAAAAAGTATCCCTCACCTATCAGTAATTCACTGCAGAACCATTATGTCCATCCAGTAAGACTATTCAACATTATTAACACTATTTTACTTTTTAATTTTATTTTGTCTCTTATCATTATTATCATCTAGCTATTTTTTTGCTCCGCTAGTGTTATGTCTTTTATCCGTGCCTCCTAATCCCATTATTTAAATCACAATTTAATAGAGTATTAAGCATCTCTATTATATACCATTTCACAACCATGTTTTACTGTTGTGCCATTCCATCAATACCTTTTCCTCATCTTAACATGGAAACATACAAAGGAAAAAAAAAAAAAAAAAAAAAAAAAAGCGCTTATTATGATGTACACAAAAACTATACCATGTATGTTTCTTCCTCTTCTCATGATCTTTTTACTATGTGTCGTACCCATGTATATACAGGAGCTCCCAAGTCAGAGGAATATTTTATCTTAACACAATTCCTTGCTAAATTATTTTTCTGTAAATAGATACAGCGTCTTGATGGTTGACCCTAGTATTTCATAGCGATCCATGCTAACTACTTAAAGACTCGATATTTTCGGGAAATGGACTTATCCTCTACAGGGATTTGCTCCAGGTTCTTAATTCTACCGATGACGGTGAGGGTACAAAAGCTTCTTAGAAGAACAGTCGTAGGGATGTAAATCTTTTTTTCACATTGGGGCTGTTTCCATACAACCTCACACCTCTATTATATATTATCATCGAGACTGTGTAAGTTATTGACAAATCAAACCAGGTTCTGATGTTCTGGAGATTCCATTTCCGTGGCTTCCCTGAGGTGTTTTCTATTTTCTGTACGTTTTTTTTATTTGCTTCGTTCCACTTTGGTGTTTTATAGGTGTTGGCCTTATTTATTTTTGGTCGTGTGTCCTGGGACTTATTCGACTCAGTCGGGTTCAGGGATACACGAATATGTCATAACGTTCGTGTACCCTTAGAACTTGACCTCCAAATTTTTTTTTGGAGTTATTTATATTCTTTATAGTCGTCCTTCTATTTAGTTTATGTGTATAGTATCTAAAGGAACAACACTCACGTTGCTAGGGTTTAGTAATGGGCCAGTGGTATTTTAGTTATCACTGGTTCTTAACTCCCTAGTGGCTGGGTGATCTGGTGATAGGGGGAGAGGCCTTCTTCTCCAAAGACCCCTAATCGCCAATTTTTAATATGATATTGTATTGCTAACGTGTCTCTCTTTGCAAATATATATTTAATCATATACAGCTCCCTCACTTGTTTATAGTTGTGTATCACTATATAACTCTCCCACTCTATATGTTTTGGTTGTTTTCACACTAAGGTCTCTTTTCTCCTTCAAAAAAAAAAAAAAAAGGTTGAAGGGTCTTTTTATAGAAGATTTAAAAGCCAGACCACCTTCGGATTACCCAAACAGCTGCCGTCCACTACTACATATCTTTAAATATTTCGGGATATCGTTATGTAAAGTGCTGATTCTACTTGTTCTACTCATATTCTAAAGTGCTTTTTGAAGACATGATATATTTTCCAATAAAACAATAAGAGGGAAATAAGATATGATCAGTTTGTTAAAGTGTTATGAAAAGAAGTGTATACTTTGAATATTACAACAACATACAAGAAGTGGATGTATTCTCATATTCTGGTCATGCAATAAGAAAGTATTATTCAAGATATGATATCTACTTTGAGAAATGTGAGTGTTGGTTACTAATTTGTCCGAAAACAGAAGAACTGAAAATGTGCCTATATATAAGAGTAAAATTAAACTGCATTAACAATAATGCAATTTAGGGATCATTAGATTTATTCTTCATCTTGTAATTAGTGGAATTAGCCGCCGAGTATCCTCCCCAAATAAAAACAAAAAAAAAATTACCAAAGATTACTATGGTATGTGTAATAGGGGAAAATATAAACGAAGGCGGTTAAAATGAAAGAAAAGGGGTGGTGGGTTTTGCGTAATTTAACTCGAACAGTAAGTAAAACACCAGATCACATATTCTTGTTAAGTAGTTTTAAGTACAGTACTTGTTTCTCGATTTCACAAATATCATTCTGCTATCTTCAAAATCGATATCCTAAAACAAATCTAAAAATACTATTATTAGTCCCAGCTAACAATTTGGAAGGGTAGTTACAATAAATTCTACACTTAGTTAGCCAATTCTCAAAAAAAAAAACTTATTATGCGAGATAACATAATAAACGTAACAATATTTCCAGTATCCAAAGTATCTTGCCAAGACTAATAATAACAAAAAAAAAAAAAATAATGTAATTCTATAACAAGATCTTCTTGGTGATCTACTACACTCTTATAACTGCATGCAATAACAAATTCTACAATCTCAAGAATTTCTTACTTTTGTCGCAAAAACCCTTTTGTAACTATTGTTTCCCACTGCATAATAAATAGCGACACGTTTCTTTTTGCAACAATGTAGTTGCAACTCGAATTTCTTTCCCCTATTTTCCATGCCTTTTCTTTTCTTTTCTTTTTTTAGTATCAGAAAAAAACACTAAAAGCAAAGGCTGCTTTTCTGTTCTGGATACTCTATTTTGTGTCACCTCCTCGACACCAACGAGAAAAAAAAATTATTTGTCCAAAGTAGCAAAAAAGTAAGCCATGTAAAAGGAAGAGACACAAAATAATATTTAAAATTATAAGTGTCTGTTTTAAACACACTTTCTTTCAGAAGATACAAATAAACCAGCCCAATAACTCCCATTACACGCGATCCATAAATAAATAATATCCAAGCACCCATAAACACAAAAATGGAAAAGAAAAAAATAAATTGACTCTAGAAATATAAAATATTTCAGAGTGACAGCAACGAAAGAAAATCAAAGGAAAATATTTTCCTGATTTGATTTCTAGATAATGAAATAGTGGAGATAATAATATATAACTTGAAGTGTGTAACCGATGTGGAAATGTTAAAAGAACAACCGTTCTCCTCCATGTTGAAAAAAAGTGTTGCACTACGACCAGTTGTCAAGAGGCATACCCAAAAATCCAGTCTAGGAGAATTGGGAACCTTGAAAGCAACCCTGTATAGGATTCCATTTCTAACACGAAAGTGTCGACGAGAGTGGGTGGTTCACATGAATACTGAGGGCTCAGCCAAAGAGACCTGCCTATTTATCGAAAAATTAACCTGGGGGAATTGTGTTGGGATAAAATATTCTGATAGAATTGTATGTAGTTCTTGTATATCCAGTGGTGTTGCCACATGTGGTAAAAAGATCCGTTAAGATGAGTGAATATCTTCTACGGGATTAGGAGACTTTAATCAACACGTTACTAGACATACGATAATAGTGATAATACTAAATAGTTGTTATGACAAAAATGTTTTGTAGTTGGATGGACACAAACAGTTATTACATTGACATAGTGAATACTGACAATATTGGCCACATATATATTTGTTGAACCATATGTGCAAAGGATTGGTGAGGATGATACTAACACAAGTGCAGATTTTTTATTTATTTTATTTCTAGAGAATTTTCAGAGATTTTTTTTTTCTTACCCTTTTTTTTCCTTTTTATCTTTTTATTCTACTTTATTTTTTTTTTATTTCGAGAAAGAGAGAGGAAACAATGGGTTCTATGCATTGCTGTTATGCAAGTGCAGGACCATTGTCAACCTTGATTTGGGATCCCAGGAAGATGAATTTTACAGATTGAATTTTGTTCTTGACTATGCTGTTGCTCACAAGGTAATAGCCTAATGGTGGTGTTTTTTTTTTTTTAATACAAGACTTCAGATTTTACAGTTAAAATTTTTGTTGAATGTTTAACCAAGATTAGGAAAATGGTGTTTGAGATTACAATGGATGATGCTTCAGAGATACTAATTGGCGTGGGATTATTGGATTATTGTTTTGCTGGCGGCCTTTTCTGTCAGATGGAACTGGTGGTTCTGTTCCTACCTGACCAACTTTTTTTTTTTATTTGTAATAAATAAGCAAACAATATGAAGATATTCTTACTGGTCCTACCTTGCACACCCCATGTGGAACTGGTGGTTCTGTTCCTCTGGGTGTCATAACAAAGCCAATTTTATCTCGCCAAATTTTATAAATGTTTCATGATATAAGAAACATACTCACACCATAATGTAAGTCTGAATGATTCTTGAGTCAATGAACAACATCCCAAATCATTTTTCAACTTTTTTTTTTTTTAACTCCCCCCTCTCTCTTCCTCTCTACCTTTTTTTTTTCCCTTCTATTTCTACCTTTATTTCTTTCTCCTTTTTTTATTTCATATTTTATTTCTCTATTACTCTAAATTCTCTAGTCCCCGTTTATTTATTTAGTGCACTTTAAAAAAAAAAAAAAAAAAAAAATTATAACACAAAAAAAGATTATAATAAAAAAAAAAAAAAAGTATCCCTCACCTATCAGTAATTCACTGCAGAACCATTATGTCCATCCAGTAAGACTATTCAACATTATTAACACTATTTTACTTTTTAATTTTATTTTGTCTCTTATCATTATTATCATCTAGCTATTTTTTTGCTCCGCTAGTGTTATGTCTTTTATCCGTGCCTCCTAATCCCATTATTTAAATCACAATTTAATAGAGTATTAAGCATCTCTATTATATACCATTTCACAACCATGTTTTACTGTTGTGCCATTCCATCAATACCTTTTCCTCATCTTAACATGGAAACATACAAAGGAAAAAAAAAAAAAAAAAAAAAAAAAGCGCTTATTATGATGTACACAAAAACTATACCATGTATGTTTCTTCCTCTTCTCATGATCTTTTTACTATGTGTCGTACCCATGTATATACAGGAGCTCCCAAGTCAGAGGAATATTTTATCTTAACACAATTCCTTGCTAAATTATTTTTCTGTAAATAGATACAGCGTCTTGATGGTTGACCCTAGTATTTCATAGCGATCCATGCTAACTACTTAAAGACTCGATATTTTCGGGAAATGGACTTATCCTCTACAGGGATTTGCTCCAGGTTCTTAATTCTACCGATGACGGTGAGGGTACAAAAGCTTCTTAGAAGAACAGTCGTAGGGATGTAAATCTTTTTTTCACATTGGGGCTGTTTCCATACAACCTCACACCTCTATTATATATTATCATCGAGACTGTGTAAGTTATTGACAAATCAAACCAGGTTCTGATGTTCTGGAGATTCCATTTCCGTGGCTTCCCTGAGGTGTTTTCTATTTTCTGTACGTTTTTTTTATTTGCTTCGTTCCACTTTGGTGTTTTATAGGTGTTGGCCTTATTTATTTTTGGTCGTGTGTCCTGGGACTTATTCGACTCAGTCGGGTTCAGGGATACACGAATATGTCATAACGTTCGTGTACCCTTAGAACTTGACCTCCAAATTTTTTTTTGGAGTTATTTATATTCTTTATAGTCGTCCTTCTATTTAGTTTATGTGTATAGTATCTAAAGGAACAACACTCACGTTGCTAGGGTTTAGTAATGGGCCAGTGGTATTTTAGTTATCACTGGTTCTTAACTCCCTAGTGGCTGGGTGATCTGGTGATAGGGGGAGAGGCCTTCTTCTCCAAAGACCCCTAATCGCCAATTTTTAATATGATATTGTATTGCTAACGTGTCTCTCTTTGCAAATATATATTTAATCATATACAGCTCCCTCACTTGTTTATAGTTGTGTATCACTATATAACTCTCCCACTCTATATGTTTTGGTTGTTTTCACACTAAGGTCTCTTTTCTCCTTCAAAAAAAAAAAAAAAAGGTTGAAGGGTCTTTTTATAGAAGATTTAAAAGCCAGACCACCTTCGGATTACCCAAACAGCTGCCGTCCACTACTACATATCTTTAAATATTTCGGGATATCGTTATGTAAAGTGCTGATTCTACTTGTTCTACTCATATTCTAAAGTGCTTTTTGAAGACATGATATATTTTCCAATAAAACAATAAGAGGGAAATAAGATATGATCAGTTTGTTAAAGTGTTATGAAAAGAAGTGTATACTTTGAATATTACAACAACATACAAGAAGTGGATGTATTCTCATATTCTGGTCATGCAATAAGAAAGTATTATTCAAGATATGATATCTACTTTGAGAAATGTGAGTGTTGGTTACTAATTTGTCCGAAAACAGAAGAACTGAAAATGTGCCTATATATAAGAGTAAAATTAAACTGCATTAACAATAATGCAATTTAGGGATCATTAGATTTATTCTTCATCTTGTAATTAGTGGAATTAGCCGCCGAGTATCCTCCCCAAATAAAAACAAAAAAAAAATTACCAAAGATTACTATGGTATGTGTAATAGGGGAAAATATAAACGAAGGCGGTTAAAATGAAAGAAAAGGGGTGGTGGGTTTTGCGTAATTTAACTCGAACAGTAAGTAAAACACCAGATCACATATTCTTGTTAAGTAGTTTTAAGTACAGTACTTGTTTCTCGATTTCACAAATATCATTCTGCTATCTTCAAAATCGATATCCTAAAACAAATCTAAAAATACTATTATTAGTCCCAGCTAACAATTTGGAAGGGTAGTTACAATAAATTCTACACTTAGTTAGCCAATTCTCAAAAAAAAAAACTTATTATGCGAGATAACATAATAAACGTAACAATATTTCCAGTATCCAAAGTATCTTGCCAAGACTAATAATAACAAAAAAAAAAAAAATAATGTAATTCTATAACAAGATCTTCTTGGTGATCTACTACACTCTTATAACTGCATGCAATAACAAATTCTACAATCTCAAGAATTTCTTACTTTTGTCGCAAAAACCCTTTTGTAACTATTGTTTCCCACTGCATAATAAATAGCGACACGTTTCTTTTTGCAACAATGTAGTTGCAACTCGAATTTCTTTCCCCTATTTTCCATGCCTTTTCTTTTCTTTTCTTTTTTTAGTATCAGAAAAAAACACTAAAAGCAAAGGCTGCTTTTCTGTTCTGGATACTCTATTTTGTGTCACCTCCTCGACACCAACGAGAAAAAAAAATTATTTGTCCAAAGTAGCAAAAAAGTAAGCCATGTAAAAGGAAGAGACACAAAATAATATTTAAAATTATAAGTGTCTGTTTTAAACACACTTTCTTTCAGAAGATACAAATAAACCAGCCCAATAACTCCCATTACACGCGATCCATAAATAAATAATATCCAAGCACCCATAAACACAAAAATGGAAAAGAAAAAAATAAATTGACTCTAGAAATATAAAATATTTCAGAGTGACAGCAACGAAAGAAAATCAAAGGAAAATATTTTCCTGATTTGATTTCTAGATAATGAAATAGTGGAGATAATAATATATAACTTGAAGTGTGTAACCGATGTGGAAATGTTAAAAGAACAACCGTTCTCCTCCATGTTGAAAAAAAGTGTTGCACTACGACCAGTTGTCAAGAGGCATACCCAAAAATCCAGTCTAGGAGAATTGGGAACCTTGAAAGCAACCCTGTATAGGATTCCATTTCTAACACGAAAGTGTCGACGAGAGTGGGTGGTTCACATGAATACTGAGGGCTCAGCCAAAGAGACCTGCCTATTTATCGAAAAATTAACCTGGGGGAATTGTGTTGGGATAAAATATTCTGATAGAATTGTATGTAGTTCTTGTATATCCAGTGGTGTTGCCACATGTGGTAAAAAGATCCGTTAAGATGAGTGAATATCTTCTACGGGATTAGGAGACTTTAATCAACACGTTACTAGACATACGATAATAGTGATAATACTAAATAGTTGTTATGACAAAAATGTTTTGTAGTTGGATGGACACAAACAGTTATTACATTGACATAGTGAATACTGACAATATTGGCCACATATATATTTGTTGAACCATATGTGCAAAGGATTGGTGAGGATGATACTAACACAAGTGCAGATTTTTTATTTATTTTATTTCTAGAGAATTTTCAGAGATTTTTTTTTTCTTACCCTTTTTTTTCCTTTTTATCTTTTTATTCTACTTTATTTTTTTTTTATTTCGAGAAAGAGAGAGGAAACAATGGGTTCTATGCATTGCTGTTATGCAAGTGCAGGACCATTGTCAACCTTGATTTGGGATCCCAGGAAGATGAATTTTACAGATTGAATTTTGTTCTTGACTATGCTGTTGCTCACAAGGTAATAGCCTAATGGTGGTGTTTTTTTTTTTTTAATACAAGACTTCAGATTTTACAGTTAAAATTTTTGTTGAATGTTTAACCAAGATTAGGAAAATGGTGTTTGAGATTACAATGGATGATGCTTCAGAGATACTAATTGGCGTGGGATTATTGGATTATTGTTTTGCTGGCGGCCTTTTCTGTCAGATGGAACTGGTGGTTCTGTTCCTACCTGACCAACTTTTTTTTTTTATTTGTAATAAATAAGCAAACAATATGAAGATATTCTTACTGGTCCTACCTTGCACACCCCATGTGGAACTGGTGGTTCTGTTCCTCTGGGTGTCATAACAAAGCCAATTTTATCTCGCCAAATTTTATAAATGTTTCATGATATAAGAAACATACTCACACCATAATGTAAGTCTGAATGATTCTTGAGTCAATGAACAACATCCCAAATCATTTTTCAACTTTTTTTTTTTTTAACTCCCCCCTCTCTCTTCCTCTCTACCTTTTTTTTTTCCCTTCTATTTCTACCTTTATTTCTTTCTCCTTTTTTTATTTCATATTTTATTTCTCTATTACTCTAAATTCTCTAGTCCCCGTTTATTTATTTAGTGCACTTTAAAAAAAAAAAAAAAAAAAAAATTATAACACAAAAAAAGATTATAATAAAAAAAAAAAAAAAGTATCCCTCACCTATCAGTAATTCACTGCAGAACCATTATGTCCATCCAGTAAGACTATTCAACATTATTAACACTATTTTACTTTTTAATTTTATTTTGTCTCTTATCATTATTATCATCTAGCTATTTTTTTGCTCCGCTAGTGTTATGTCTTTTATCCGTGCCTCCTAATCCCATTATTTAAATCACAATTTAATAGAGTATTAAGCATCTCTATTATATACCATTTCACAACCATGTTTTACTGTTGTGCCATTCCATCA
Source organism: Arxiozyma slooffiae (assembly GCA_017347545.2). Taxonomy (NCBI): domain Eukaryota; kingdom Fungi; phylum Ascomycota; class Saccharomycetes; order Saccharomycetales; family Saccharomycetaceae; genus Arxiozyma; species Arxiozyma slooffiae. Next base: position 229,009 of record JAFHAQ020000022.1, on the reverse strand, counting down.
ATACCTTTTCCTCATCTTAACATGGAAACATACAAAGGAAAAAAAAAAAAAAAAAAAAAAAAAAGCGCTTATTATGATGTACACAAAAACTATACCATGTATGTTTCTTCCTCTTCTCATGATCTTTTTACTATGTGTCGTACCCATGTATATACAGGAGCTCCCAAGTCAGAGGAATATTTTATCTTAACACAATTCCTTGCTAAATTATTTTTCTGTAAATAGATACAGCGTCTTGATGGTTGACCCTAGTATTTCATAGCGATCCATGCTAACTACTTAAAGACTCGATATTTTCGGGAAATGGACTTATCCTCTACAGGGATTTGCTCCAGGTTCTTAATTCTACCGATGACGGTGAGGGTACAAAAGCTTCTTAGAAGAACAGTCGTAGGGATGTAAATCTTTTTTTCACATTGGGGCTGTTTCCATACAACCTCACACCTCTATTATATATTATCATCGAGACTGTGTAAGTTATTGACAAATCAAACCAGGTTCTGATGTTCTGGAGATTCCATTTCCGTGGCTTCCCTGAGGTGTTTTCTATTTTCTGTACGTTTTTTTTATTTGCTTCGTTCCACTTTGGTGTTTTATAGGTGTTGGCCTTATTTATTTTTGGTCGTGTGTCCTGGGACTTATTCGACTCAGTCGGGTTCAGGGATACACGAATATGTCATAACGTTCGTGTACCCTTAGAACTTGACCTCCAAATTTTTTTTTGGAGTTATTTATATTCTTTATAGTCGTCCTTCTATTTAGTTTATGTGTATAGTATCTAAAGGAACAACACTCACGTTGCTAGGGTTTAGTAATGGGCCAGTGGTATTTTAGTTATCACTGGTTCTTAACTCCCTAGTGGCTGGGTGATCTGGTGATAGGGGGAGAGGCCTTCTTCTCCAAAGACCCCTAATCGCCAATTTTTAATATGATATTGTATTGCTAACGTGTCTCTCTTTGCAAATATATATTTAATCATATACAGCTCCCTCACTTGTTTATAGTTGTGTATCACTATATAACTCTCCCACTCTATATGTTTTGGTTGTTTTCACACTAAGGTCTCTTTTCTCCTTCAAAAAAAAAAAAAAAAGGTTGAAGGGTCTTTTTATAGAAGATTTAAAAGCCAGACCACCTTCGGATTACCCAAACAGCTGCCGTCCACTACTACATATCTTTAAATATTTCGGGATATCGTTATGTAAAGTGCTGATTCTACTTGTTCTACTCATATTCTAAAGTGCTTTTTGAAGACATGATATATTTTCCAATAAAACAATAAGAGGGAAATAAGATATGATCAGTTTGTTAAAGTGTTATGAAAAGAAGTGTATACTTTGAATATTACAACAACATACAAGAAGTGGATGTATTCTCATATTCTGGTCATGCAATAAGAAAGTATTATTCAAGATATGATATCTACTTTGAGAAATGTGAGTGTTGGTTACTAATTTGTCCGAAAACAGAAGAACTGAAAATGTGCCTATATATAAGAGTAAAATTAAACTGCATTAACAATAATGCAATTTAGGGATCATTAGATTTATTCTTCATCTTGTAATTAGTGGAATTAGCCGCCGAGTATCCTCCCCAAATAAAAACAAAAAAAAAATTACCAAAGATTACTATGGTATGTGTAATAGGGGAAAATATAAACGAAGGCGGTTAAAATGAAAGAAAAGGGGTGGTGGGTTTTGCGTAATTTAACTCGAACAGTAAGTAAAACACCAGATCACATATTCTTGTTAAGTAGTTTTAAGTACAGTACTTGTTTCTCGATTTCACAAATATCATTCTGCTATCTTCAAAATCGATATCCTAAAACAAATCTAAAAATACTATTATTAGTCCCAGCTAACAATTTGGAAGGGTAGTTACAATAAATTCTACACTTAGTTAGCCAATTCTCAAAAAAAAAAACTTATTATGCGAGATAACATAATAAACGTAACAATATTTCCAGTATCCAAAGTATCTTGCCAAGACTAATAATAACAAAAAAAAAAAAAATAATGTAATTCTATAACAAGATCTTCTTGGTGATCTACTACACTCTTATAACTGCATGCAATAACAAATTCTACAATCTCAAGAATTTCTTACTTTTGTCGCAAAAACCCTTTTGTAACTATTGTTTCCCACTGCATAATAAATAGCGACACGTTTCTTTTTGCAACAATGTAGTTGCAACTCGAATTTCTTTCCCCTATTTTCCATGCCTTTTCTTTTCTTTTCTTTTTTTAGTATCAGAAAAAAACACTAAAAGCAAAGGCTGCTTTTCTGTTCTGGATACTCTATTTTGTGTCACCTCCTCGACACCAACGAGAAAAAAAAATTATTTGTCCAAAGTAGCAAAAAAGTAAGCCATGTAAAAGGAAGAGACACAAAATAATATTTAAAATTATAAGTGTCTGTTTTAAACACACTTTCTTTCAGAAGATACAAATAAACCAGCCCAATAACTCCCATTACACGCGATCCATAAATAAATAATATCCAAGCACCCATAAACACAAAAATGGAAAAGAAAAAAATAAATTGACTCTAGAAATATAAAATATTTCAGAGTGACAGCAACGAAAGAAAATCAAAGGAAAATATTTTCCTGATTTGATTTCTAGATAATGAAATAGTGGAGATAATAATATATAACTTGAAGTGTGTAACCGATGTGGAAATGTTAAAAGAACAACCGTTCTCCTCCATGTTGAAAAAAAGTGTTGCACTACGACCAGTTGTCAAGAGGCATACCCAAAAATCCAGTCTAGGAGAATTGGGAACCTTGAAAGCAACCCTGTATAGGATTCCATTTCTAACACGAAAGTGTCGACGAGAGTGGGTGGTTCACATGAATACTGAGGGCTCAGCCAAAGAGACCTGCCTATTTATCGAAAAATTAACCTGGGGGAATTGTGTTGGGATAAAATATTCTGATAGAATTGTATGTAGTTCTTGTATATCCAGTGGTGTTGCCACATGTGGTAAAAAGATCCGTTAAGATGAGTGAATATCTTCTACGGGATTAGGAGACTTTAATCAACACGTTACTAGACATACGATAATAGTGATAATACTAAATAGTTGTTATGACAAAAATGTTTTGTAGTTGGATGGACACAAACAGTTATTACATTGACATAGTGAATACTGACAATATTGGCCACATATATATTTGTTGAACCATATGTGCAAAGGATTGGTGAGGATGATACTAACACAAGTGCAGATTTTTTATTTATTTTATTTCTAGAGAATTTTCAGAGATTTTTTTTTTCTTACCCTTTTTTTTCCTTTTTATCTTTTTATTCTACTTTATTTTTTTTTTATTTCGAGAAAGAGAGAGGAAACAATGGGTTCTATGCATTGCTGTTATGCAAGTGCAGGACCATTGTCAACCTTGATTTGGGATCCCAGGAAGATGAATTTTACAGATTGAATTTTGTTCTTGACTATGCTGTTGCTCACAAGGTAATAGCCTAATGGTGGTGTTTTTTTTTTTTTAATACAAGACTTCAGATTTTACAGTTAAAATTTTTGTTGAATGTTTAACCAAGATTAGGAAAATGGTGTTTGAGATTACAATGGATGATGCTTCAGAGATACTAATTGGCGTGGGATTATTGGATTATTGTTTTGCTGGCGGCCTTTTCTGTCAGATGGAACTGGTGGTTCTGTTCCTACCTGACCAACTTTTTTTTTTTATTTGTAATAAATAAGCAAACAATATGAAGATATTCTTACTGGTCCTACCTTGCACACCCCATGTGGAACTGGTGGTTCTGTTCCTCTGGGTGTCATAACAAAGCCAATTTTATCTCGCCAAATTTTATAAATGTTTCATGATATAAGAAACATACTCACACCATAATGTAAGTCTGAATGATTCTTGAGTCAATGAACAACATCCCAAATCATTTTTCAACTTTTTTTTTTTTTAACTCCCCCCTCTCTCTTCCTCTCTACCTTTTTTTTTTCCCTTCTATTTCTACCTTTATTTCTTTCTCCTTTTTTTATTTCATATTTTATTTCTCTATTACTCTAAATTCTCTAGTCCCCGTTTATTTATTTAGTGCACTTTAAAAAAAAAAAAAAAAAAAAAATTATAACACAAAAAAAGATTATAATAAAAAAAAAAAAAAAGTATCCCTCACCTATCAGTAATTCACTGCAGAACCATTATGTCCATCCAGTAAGACTATTCAACATTATTAACACTATTTTACTTTTTAATTTTATTTTGTCTCTTATCATTATTATCATCTAGCTATTTTTTTGCTCCGCTAGTGTTATGTCTTTTATCCGTGCCTCCTAATCCCATTATTTAAATCACAATTTAATAGAGTATTAAGCATCTCTATTATATACCATTTCACAACCATGTTTTACTGTTGTGCCATTCCATCAATACCTTTTCCTCATCTTAACATGGAAACATACAAAGGAAAAAAAAAAAAAAAAAAAAAAAAAGCGCTTATTATGATGTACACAAAAACTATACCATGTATGTTTCTTCCTCTTCTCATGATCTTTTTACTATGTGTCGTACCCATGTATATACAGGAGCTCCCAAGTCAGAGGAATATTTTATCTTAACACAATTCCTTGCTAAATTATTTTTCTGTAAATAGATACAGCGTCTTGATGGTTGACCCTAGTATTTCATAGCGATCCATGCTAACTACTTAAAGACTCGATATTTTCGGGAAATGGACTTATCCTCTACAGGGATTTGCTCCAGGTTCTTAATTCTACCGATGACGGTGAGGGTACAAAAGCTTCTTAGAAGAACAGTCGTAGGGATGTAAATCTTTTTTTCACATTGGGGCTGTTTCCATACAACCTCACACCTCTATTATATATTATCATCGAGACTGTGTAAGTTATTGACAAATCAAACCAGGTTCTGATGTTCTGGAGATTCCATTTCCGTGGCTTCCCTGAGGTGTTTTCTATTTTCTGTACGTTTTTTTTATTTGCTTCGTTCCACTTTGGTGTTTTATAGGTGTTGGCCTTATTTATTTTTGGTCGTGTGTCCTGGGACTTATTCGACTCAGTCGGGTTCAGGGATACACGAATATGTCATAACGTTCGTGTACCCTTAGAACTTGACCTCCAAATTTTTTTTTGGAGTTATTTATATTCTTTATAGTCGTCCTTCTATTTAGTTTATGTGTATAGTATCTAAAGGAACAACACTCACGTTGCTAGGGTTTAGTAATGGGCCAGTGGTATTTTAGTTATCACTGGTTCTTAACTCCCTAGTGGCTGGGTGATCTGGTGATAGGGGGAGAGGCCTTCTTCTCCAAAGACCCCTAATCGCCAATTTTTAATATGATATTGTATTGCTAACGTGTCTCTCTTTGCAAATATATATTTAATCATATACAGCTCCCTCACTTGTTTATAGTTGTGTATCACTATATAACTCTCCCACTCTATATGTTTTGGTTGTTTTCACACTAAGGTCTCTTTTCTCCTTCAAAAAAAAAAAAAAAAGGTTGAAGGGTCTTTTTATAGAAGATTTAAAAGCCAGACCACCTTCGGATTACCCAAACAGCTGCCGTCCACTACTACATATCTTTAAATATTTCGGGATATCGTTATATACGAAACGGCAGCAACAGCGGCCTAGCGGATAGTTAAAATATGATGGTGTGATATGCGTATGTGTTAGTATGTTCATTTTTCAGTTTTATATCACCTGGTGATGCGCCATTGGGGTTCGTGAGACATGATGGAGGTTTTTTTGTATGGTATCGTAAGTAGTCATAGTTTTTCCCCCATTGTTGGAATCTTGATTGTCACAGAGTAATTCGTGCTTTGCGATATGTTGTTGTTGCAGAAAAAATATGTAGGAAAAAGGTGCAAAGTGATAACATTTTTTAATTAAATAAAAAATGTGGTTATCAATACCAGACCTTTGTAGCTTCTTACAATTGAAGCTTGTATATTAATCATGTAATATATGTATATTATTTAAAGAAAGAGAACAACATATCGTTGATTTATATTTCTTATAAGAAGAATATACTATCCAAATAATGATTTTACTATCTGATCAAATTTTTAGAAGCTGATACACATATAACACAAGATATGTTGAGATATTACCCTGACTCAATGAAAATTTTGTGAAAATTTTTCACAAAATTATTTTTTAGAAAAATATAAATAGTCGAGATACAGAAATTAGAAATAATTTCTTTTATCTATCACTTTATATACTTTTTACATAGTTTAGTATATAATATTTGTATTATTCAATACATGTGAACGACTACTTATAAAATATACGGTTTATAATGTTCCGTTATAACTTATAGGTTATTACTCTATATCTCTTAAATCGTAACAGGTTATGAGCCCTGATGCGACTTCCTCTATGTATCAGTTAATGTATGTACTGATACATAGGAATACGTCAACCTTACTTTACCTTCTTCTCTTTATGTAAGGTTGTTACCCATGAAGGTGTTAATCATTATTGCTGCTTATACACCTTTCTCCAGCTGCTTAATACATTTATAATAACTGTTTCCATAATGTTGCGATCTGAACTTTGCCTTTAATTCAGATAGTGAAGTCATTATTTGGATAGTATATTCTTATTATAAGGAATATAAATCAATGATCTGTTATTCTCTTTCCTTATATAATATACATATATTACATAATTAATATACAAGCTTTAATTGTAAGAGAGTACAAAGATCTATGTGTTGATAAACACATTTTTTGTTTATTTAGAGAATGTTGTCACTTTGCACATTATTCCTACAAATTCCTCTGAGACAACAACATATCACAAAGTACGAATTACTCTGCGACACCCTCCCTTAATCTGTACTTTGTTTTATCTCAAACTCTGAATTAGTTAACAATTTACTAACTAATTTTAAGAATTGTTCTTTTGTCAGGATCTTAGTAAAAATATCTGCTAACTGCTCTTTTGTGTTCACATAGACAGGGTTTAGTAATCCTTGTTCATTTGCTTCCCTGACATAAAGATGTCTAACCTCTATATGTTTGGTATTAGAGTGATGTATAGGATGATCCGCCAGTTTTAATGATGAAGTATTATCCATGTGTAGTAAATGTGGTTTTGATTTCTTACCCATCAGTTTCAAGACTTGATCTAACCACTTTATCTCTTTAGCAGCTTCACTAGCCGCTATAATTTCTGCCTCTGTGGATGATGTCACCACACTAGAAATTCGTTTAGAACACCATGTTACTGGACCTGAAGCATACATACAGACATAACCAAATGTAGAGCGTCTATCCGGACAATCTGCATAAGAAGCATCTGAGTATGCAACTATTCTATTTTCTTTACTCTTCGAATATACAATTCCCAAATTTCTTGTCGTGTACACATAACTGAATACTCTGTGTGCTGCCTTATAATGTATTTCTTTTGGATTCTTCAAAAATCTAGATAAGAAATGCACAGCGTGGGCAATATCTAATCGGACAGAATTTGCAATAAAAATTAAGGTCCCCACTAAACTTTGGTACAAAGTAATATCCTGAAAATCTGGAGATTCTCCATAATAATCTATATGTTTCTGAAGTGGATTATAAGTATGATACATATCAGAAAAATCATATTCTTTCGCCTTCTTTTCGATATAATCAGCCAGTGTGACTGTAACATTTTCTGATGTTTGTTTAATGTTCATACCCAAGAACTTATTGACAGGACCCAAGTCTTTCATTTCATAGACTTTCTTCAAATACTCCTTAATACTAATAATTTCATCTTCAGAAGAGCTTGCAATAAGTAAATCATCAACATATAGAGCTATTAAACATAGGCCAAATTTATTCTTACGGAAATATAATCCGAACTCTTTCTTATTTTGTGTGAAACCGATCTTTGATAGTGTTCCTTTTATATGATTATTCCACAACATTGGCGATTGCTTTAAACCATACAGGGCACTATTCAATTTCCAAATGTAACCAGGCTTCAAGTCAAAACCAGGTGGAGGTTTAACATAGATATCTGTATCGATTGGTGAATTAAGAAAGGCTGTGACTACATCCATTTGATGTATCCTCAAACCATGTTGAACTGAGAGTGCTAAAAACATTCTTACTGACCCATAACGAATAACAGGAGCAAAGGTTGCTTGGTAATCAATACCCTCAACTTGTCTAAAACCTTGAACTACAACCCTCGCTTTGTATAAACCATTATCCTTAATTGTAAATACCCACTTTGATGGAATAACTTTTCTATTAAGAGGTGGTTTAACCAGTTCAAAAGTTTTTGTTTTAATCAGAGCTGAAATCTCTCGAGAACAAGCTTCCTTCCACAGAGACCTATCTGGCCTTTTCTTGGCTTGATTTATTGTTTTAGGCAGCTTGTCATCATATGTGTGGGTTAACAATGCTGTGGCAGCTGAGTGTGTAGTTAAAATAGAGGAATCATCTTTGAGATGTAAAGCATATACCTGATCGTTGATCCTGTCTCCAAAAGGAATAATTGTGTTTTCTAAACCAAATATTGGAATAGGATTATTACCAATAGCATACGCAAAGGTACTCAACAAAGCAACATCTTCTGCGTCTTTAGAATTCTCTAAGCATCTAAAAGAGGTTCGTTTCCTCTTAGGATCTGGTGGTGGTGAGTCTTCTGAGGTGTGTCGTCCGGGATTTATAATTAATGCTCCCCGTGCCGGAGACACACCTGACGAAGTAAGAGTGGAGTGCAAGCGTTTGACAGCATGAGAATTAATTTGATAATTAGATATGGGCGCCTCGGAAGATCCAGTCAAAGAAGAGTCTGGCGAAGGAATAAGGATGACATCATCGTCACTAGAAAAATGTTCTGCTTCGGTAGCTAATGATACAGGTGGGAGAGGAGCATTGTATGGCACCATAGACGTCTCTGATGAGGAAACAGGAACATCTTCTGAAGCACAAATCTCTCTGGGTGGACTATTTAACTCAAGAGGAGGTGAGGAATCAGGAAATTCGACAATTGGTGTTTGTGGCGTAGTCGGTGTAGTACTTTCTGCCGGACCAGGGGAAGCAGAATCAGCAGCTTTTGTAAGACTGGAGGTTGCAGACTCAACACTTCTTTGTTTGATATTGTGGACAGTATTAGCCAGTTGTTCTAACTCAGTACCAGTAACTGACTGATAGCTTTCAAGATTTCTATGTAGGTCTTTATTTTGTGTCATAAGCTTCTGTAACTGTTCACTTGTGTCATTTTGACGTTCAACTAAAGTGTTGACTAATTTCAATAACTTCTGAGTGTTATCCTCAATATGATCAGCTTGATCTGGAATATAGTCTGGCATTGGTACATCTCCTCCATCATGTTCTTCACGAACCGGTGTAATGGAAGCTGAATTATGGCTAACCGAAGAATCATGGGAAGTGCCTTGTGGGGCTTCACTTATGTCAGATGGGTAGTAGTCTGGATCTTTTGAGTTATCATTGTGGCTACTACTTGACATTTTGGTGTCACTATCTGTACTAGAAGATGATGATGAGGTAGTGTTAGATGATAATTGAATGGACGGGAAAAAACTAGAGGAAATGTCATTAAGACGAGAGGTCTCTCCATTATCCGGTGAGTGATTATAATCATATTGAGGATATTTAGGTGCACCAGAAAGTATACCTGTAGCAAAGTCATATGCCTCATGACTTTCTTTGGAATCTGCCAAGGGAAATGTGGTTTCATCAAACTGAACATCCTTAGCGGTGATGACTTTCTTTTGAGAAGGTAGGTAAATACGATAAGCCTTTCGGTTTGAGTCGTAACCAACCATCACACCTAAAAGTGATGTAGGTAACAGCTTACCATCACGAAGTGCAGGAGGGATAGTAACATAGGCGGCACAGCCAAAAACTCTTAACTGATCTAGTCTAATCCAGTCTCTTGGTTTATTATTCCAGTATAAATAAGGAATCTTGCGTTTTTTGCCTGTGATAGGGGTACGATTATGCAAGTAGGCTGCACATAACAAAGCCTCAGACCATAAATATGGAGGAACCCTCCCTCCAATAAGTAAAGAACGTACTTTAGTTTGTAAAACACCATGTGCACGTTCCACAGCACCATTCTGAGAACTGGAATATGGGACAGTCAATTCATGTGTAATACCCTTCTCATTAAAGAAATCGTGTAAGACATGGTTTATAAATTCACCACCGTTATCTGTACGTACATGAGAGACTTTATAACCACCATTATTAGAAAAATGGTTTTCCGTACGACGAATCCAATTCATGAATTCTAGGGTAGCTTGTGCTTTAGTCTTTAAAGGAATTGTTGAGATATTACCCTGACTCAATGAAAATTTTGTGAAAATTTTTCACAAAATTATTTTTTAGAAAAATATAAATAGTCGAGATACAGAAATTAGAAATAATTTCTTTTATCTACCACTTTATATACTCTTTACATAGTTTAGTATATAATGTTTGTATTATTTAATACAGGTGAGCGACTACTTATAAAATATACGGTTTATGATGTTCCGTTATAACTTATAGGTTATTACTCCACAAATCTTAAATCGTAACAGGAATAACATCATAATATGAGGAATATTTATCAACTATAGTTAAAAAATATTTGTTGTCTACATAATCATGATATCTAAAACCCCCACAAATGTCAACTTGAATCAACTCTAAAGGCGCAGATGGGTGATTGACTGAGGTTTTACCCTTATGTTGACTACCTTTTGCTAAAGCACAGGATGGACACGTTGGGGAAGTATTATATGGAAGTTCAGGTAAATTTGCCATTTTGGCAAGAGTTTTATATACAGCTCTCCCTGGATGACCTAAACGTGCATGCCAAATATCACCGGTGGTTGGTCCTTCCTTGGTTACTCTAAATTCTTCGACATCAGGGATAGGTTGCTGGCCAAGTTTTGGAATATCAACAGTCCACAAGGAAGTCTCTGGTGTTGGATACACTGATAACTCGTACAAACCATTCTTCATGGTTCCGATTTTCCTAGCCTTTTTCAAAATATCTGGATGTGGAATAGATAAATAAACACCTTCATTGGTAAATACAACATGTCTTCCAGTTCTAGCTGTAATTTTTGATATAGATATTAAATTACAAGGAGCAGATGGTACATATAGAGTATCCGATAAGCTAATACCTTGTGTTTGAACCTTACCTTTCCCTAAAGCTGTAATGGAATTACCTAAACCAGCGACCTGGGGTCCATTTTGGAGCACCAAGTCGCTGAATAAATCAATATTGCTACCAATATGGGATGTACAACCACTATCTAAAAACCACTTGTCGTTTTTGTCTTGTTGTTGGATTTTGGTAGCTTTCCATGCAATATCTTGTGCGATGGATGTATCAGCTTCTGGAAATTTGTTTGAGTTACGCTCAGGGCTCATAACCTGTTGCGATCTGAACTTTGCCTTTAATTCAGATAGTGAAGTCATTATTTGGATAGTATATTCTTATTATAAGGAATATAAATCAATGATCTGTTATTCTCTTTCCTTATATAATATACATATATTACATAATTAATATACAAGCTTTAATTGTAAGAGAGTACAAAGATCTATGTGTTGATAAACACATTTTTTGTTTATTTAGAGAATGTTGTCACTTTGCACATTATTCCTACAAATTCCTCTGAGACAACAACATATCACAAAGTACGAATTACTCTGCGACACATAATGGCCACTAATACATTTCCCAATTAACCTTATGTTGCTTTGCAAGGTTCCGTTTCAAAAATAATAGCATATCACATACATATCATTTGAAATGCAAATTTAGCTGCTGCTCTGATGTATCCTAGTCAACTTAAATATATGGTTACATTCATACGATATATATGCCTTTAGAGTATATACTATCCAAGTGTATGAATGATGATTCTAGTTCATTATATTCTCAATGTATTCAATTTATAATAACAACATTTTTCAATCTCTTTTCTGAGGTAGTATTTTTAGTTTCATATGATTTATATGTCAAATGCACATGTAATATCCAAGGTATGAACAACTACCAAGGTTTGTTTATTTAGTATTCCAATGTTGAAGAATGCATTTGTTGACTATTTTTCGAGTTGTTTAATTAGTCTGCTACATGAGATTTACACGGATTCATTACTTGTACTATCCTACGCATGAGAGGTTTGTAAATTAAGTATTACGTCGAGTCAGAAAAATCATTCAGCGTTTCAGTTTGATTTAACATATATTGTGTGCTTGTTTTCAATTCCAATTACTCATTGGCCTAATTCTGTCCGTATTTATATTTGTCCATCACCAAGTGCTGCATTCATTATGTCATTTTACCACACTAACATCGGTTGCATTATCATAAACCGATAGTTGAATTAACTTATTCATGTCGCTAAGCCTAACAGTATAGTATTGGCTTACGTCTAAAAGTTGTTTATCAAATTGTTTTTATCGATTAACACAGATTACGCTACAACAACTTTCATTATGCCATACATGTTCTTACAATAACTCTCACATTAGGGTTGAAACTCTGTCCGATCGGCTTTCAATATTGTGTTCAGTTCCTTCATTATGACAGACATCCCTTCAAGCCCCATATGATTTATATGTTGCAGACACATATACTATCCTACAATATGGGCACATATACAGTATAAAAGAACATGATTCATATCTAATTGCCATACTATCATCACTATAGGATTATCATTCATCTCCAACGTATTGGCTATTTTCTTTATCTCTCAATGATCTACGACTATTCATTAGTATACTACGGCTTTCTAATTTCAGGCTATATCTTCTTAGAACCCTTTTATTCCATAAGTGGTGTGTCTCCAGAACGGGGGGACACTACAAATATTCTGTTCGCCACAATTAACTTGCTATTTCTGTCGACTACATCTTATTGTGAAAATCCATGTTATACAAAATCGTATCATAGAGTAATAATATAAACTCTATTTTTTCATAACCGCATACTTAATTCAATTGTTTCAAACAACCTAAAGTATTCTAACCAATATATAGAATTCTATTTCTCTTCTTCTGTCATTGAATTAATATGAGATTGTAAGAGTTAATTACAGCTAGCTGCTTACCACTGTAATTCAACTAAATTATTTCAAGGTCATTTATCATTAAACAGTCATCCATGAGATAATATTGAGACAAACCAGTAAATATTTTCATACACATGGGCTAGTTGTTCCTTCTACTGTTTATTACAGACCTGTTCATTATTAAATGGTCAGCCATAAGATAATATTTAGACACGCCAGTAAATATTTTCATGCAGATGGACTGATTTACTTTTTCATATATTCTTATCGTTTGCGTTCAGATTTCAATTTTCTAGCAGCTAGATTAGGTTCTCAATTTCTTTTCTTTCAACATTTCCATTTTCATCATCTGAGTTTAACGGGTTTATGTTTTCACTACGTAAAGTCCCTTTTCTAACCTTCATTGTAATTTTACCGTAAGGGAGGGAATACTTCTTTACAACTGCCATTTTCATTTCTACTATTTTCTAACAGTTCATCCTTCGTTTCAATTTTCATCTCCATTTTTCTAAAACCTAATGCCCAAATTGTTTTTGAAGAGTCATGACAAATAAGTAACTGTATGTCATTCTTTTACACTGTACAGAATAAATAAACTTTATGGCATAATTTGGAAGGCTAATTAAGTTATTAAATCAATCATCTCTGACGTCTCTTTAAATATTATTTCGAGGACTAAAGATCGACAACTATTCTCTTTAGATCCTTAGTTGACATGTCACTATTCAAATGCCGCTTTTATACAGAGTGTTTATAATCATCTTTTAAAATAGAACATTCAACTTTCCATAAAATATTCGTACTAAGAAGCTTTCTAATCCAGGTATTTTTACATTTAGAAATGTGTTAATTAGACCATTAAATACCTAGCTTCATTTACAACTATCAAGAACGTCACAGCCAAATTTTCAACTTGTATTATATTGCCACTCTAAAATTTACGTCATGGACTCAATCACCAAGCTCGTATTATTATTGAGCAAAACGTGGGTATTTAGGATAATCTTAATAATACTACTAAAAAAAAAGAAAATGGAAAGATATTTCTGCAGAAACCAACGTATTTACCAAGCAGCTTAAAAGATCAATCAAATTTCACCATGGCTATAAAGACTTAAACTTCAAATCAATTTACATCACAGATGTGCACTAAATTTGTTCATTATCATAGATTATCGATTTAGATGCTCAGTGCACATCTGCATAGATCTTCAAATTTTTAATTTTTTTCTAGTTAATTTACATATGTGTCACATACTGCCGATAATTAATCAAAGGGGATTAATATATCATCTGGTACATATATCTATATTCATTGAGTACCGTGTAAGAGAGGGTGTTGAGATATTACCCTGACTCAATGAAAATTTTGTGAAAATTTTTCACAAAATTATTTTTTAGAAAAATATAAATAGTCGAGATACAGAAATTAGAAATATTTTCTTTTATCTATCACCTTATATACTTTTTACATAGTTTAGTATATAATATTTGTATTATCCAATACATGTGGGCAACTACTTATAAAATATACGGTTTATAATGTTCCGTTATAACTTATAGGTCATTACTCCACATCGCTTAAATCATAACACTGTATACAAAACTCTTGCCAAAATGGAAAAATTACCTGAGCGTCCATACAATATTTCCCCAACGTGTCCTTCATATGCTTTACCAAAAAATAACCAACATAAAGGTAAAACCTCCGTTAATAACCCATCAGCACCTTTGGAGTTGATTCAAGTTGATATTTGTGGGGGGTTTTAGACATCATGATTATGTAGACAACAAATATTTTTTAACTATAGTTGATAAATATTCCTCCTATTTTGATGTTATTCCTTTAAAGACTAATGTAACGATATAAGGTCTTTTCTAAACTCAGTGATAGTTTCTATAATGTAGGATAGTATATATGTAAGTAATATATAAATCTTATGGATATTTGTTATTCACTTTTTCTACTATGCAATGTAAATCTAGTATACAATATTATACAATAAAAGTAAAATAAACAACTGTTCTTTCATAAAATGTGTGTTATATATGTTTGTTTATTTTAATTTTTTCTTTTCTTTATTTTTTCATGAAAGACAGAAGAGTGTGGGTTACATCACATATCACTACAACTAAAGCACAGCTACCCTAGAATTAATGAATTGGATTCGTCATGAGGAAAACCACTTTTTCTAATAAGGGTGGTTATAAAGTGTCTCATGTTCGTACAGATAACGGTGGTGAATTTATAAACCATGTCTTACACGATATCTTTAATGAGAGAGGTATTACGCATGAATTGACTGTCCCATATTCCAGTTCTCAGAATGGCGCTGTGGAACGTGCACATGGTGTTTTACAAACTAAAGTACGTTCTTTACTTATTGGAGGGAGGGTTCCTCCATATTTATGGTCTGAGGCTTTGTTATGTGCAGCCTACTTGCATAATCGTACCCCTATCACAGCCAAAAAACGCAAGATTCCTTATTTATACTGGAATAATAAACCAAGAGACTGGATTAGACTAGATCAGTTAAGAGTTTTTGGCTGTGCCGCCTATGTTACTATCCCTCCTGCACTTCGTGATGGTAAGCTGTTACCTACATCACTTTTAGGTGTGATGGTTGGTTACGACTCAAACCGAAAGGCTTATCGTATTTACCTACCTTCTCAAAAGAAAGTCATCACCGTTAAGGATGTTCATTTTGATGAAACCACATTTCCCTTGGCCGATTGCAAAGAAAGTCATGAGGCATATGACTTTGCTACAAGTATACTTTCTGGTGCACCTAAATATCCTCAACATGATTATAATCACTCACCGGATAATGGGGAGACCTCTTGTCTTAATAACATTTCTTCTAGTTATTTCCTGTCCATTCCATTTTCATCTAACACAACAACATCATCATCTTCTGGCACAGATAGTGACACCAAAATGTCAAGTAGTAGCCACAATGATAACTCAAAAGATCCAGACTACTAACCATCTGACATAAGTAAAGCTTCACAAGGCACTTCCCATGATTCTTCGGTTAGCAATAATTCCGCTTCTATTACACCTGTTCTTGAAGAACATGATCCAGAAGATGTACCAATGCCAGACTATATTCCAGATCAAGCTGATCATATTGAGGATAACACTCAGAAGTTATTGAAATTAGTCAACACTTTAGTTGAACGTCAAAATGACACAAGTGAACAGTTACAGAAGCTTATGGCACAAAATAAAGATCTACATATAAATCTTAAAAGCTATCAGTCAGTTACTGGTACCGTTGAGGATTACCCAGACTCAACAATTATGTTCTTTGAAAAAAAAAAAAAAAAAAAGAAAAAATAAATTATTTTATAAAAAGAGTAAATACAGATTTTTTATTTCTCCTTGTATATTATCACTATGCTGTATGTGTACATATGTGTTGTATTGTATGTTATATAATAAAATAAATAAGCTATCTGATATCGCTTATCCATAGCAATATGTCATTTCATAATGACAGATAATACTAATAGACAAACTATTGAGGATTCACAACCTCAAGTTTCAGTAGTGACTAACTCTACTACTTTTCACTCTAACTTTTCGAATACTATTAACTCTACAATTTTTTCATCTTTAGATACATCACGTCCTTTTGTTTTTGAGGGTAGTAATATGACTGTTCCTACATATGTGTTATCTCCGAATATACTATGATTACTACCTTCTTATATGATATCAGAATCGCAAGTTTGTACAGATATTCCAATTCTAGATTCTGTTCCAGCTCCGTGCAATCAAACCGAAGATTATACTATGGTAATTTTAAATATTCCACTTAACCTTGTTCCCTTCCATTATGATATACAAAACAAACTGAAGGCCCTTCTAAAATAATAACAAGAATGTTTCATATTTGAAACATCTTACTCAAAGAAATTATTCCTTAAAAAGTGGAACCAATAACATACCTTCAACTACTAAGTTGAAGTTTTCTAATAAATCCAGTATTATTTCTGCAAAGCCACAATCTCTTATTATTTAATTTCCCAACTCTCTACAAATTATGTAAGTTTGGATTTCCCCTAGACAATTCAACACAGAAATATATAAATATTAATTAAGTGCTTTAAACATCAATATATTTTCTGACATGCTCCTCCATTGTTGTATGATATTATCTCACAATAACTAATTCACCACTCCCCTCCATTCTAGTAGTGATATACATTTTCCAATGGTGCCAATATCACAGAATATGTACTTTCCTAGTAATTTTCAACACACATTATCTTCTAATGCTGAATTTACTTCAGTAAAGTCTATACAACCTACTTATCACACCTCCCTAAACAACTTCATTTTGATCTTACTCTTAACCAAGTGTTGCCAGTTTCTGTACCCTTAGAATAGGAGACACTTATCCTGAAACCTGATGAATGCTATTCTATATTCCAAGAGAAAATGAATTCCTAATTAAAGCTACTCTTTGACATCAACTACAAATTGTCACGAAATTACCCGAACTCAGATGTGAGATATTTTATTTTAACGAAGTTTTTTTTTAGAGGAACTTTTATTTAAATAAAGAAAATTTTTAATTTAATAGATTAAATTAATTCTTATAACTTGATTGTTAAACATTCAAGGTCTAATAAGATAGAAACTACATGGTACTTAGACAGTGGATGTACCACACATATTGGAAATAACATGAAAGATTTTACAGAGTTAGAATTGGGATGTGGTGTGAATATTTCCGGCTTATCCGATTCAGTCACCTCACAAGGAAAAGATACAATGGCAACACAATGTTTTTCTTTAAAAAATGCCTTATGTGTTCCATCTGCTCCATGTAATCTTGTTTCAGTTTCAAAGATTACTGAAATGACAGGTTGCCAAATTATTTTTAGTACTGATGGTGCTTACCTAAGTAAGTTGAAACCATCCACATTGAAGAAATCCAAGAAAATTGGTTCGGTCAAAAACGGTTTGTATGAATTAAAGCTTGAATTTTCAAAGGAAAAATCGTTTTGGTTATTGGAAGATCCACCCCAACTCGTTTTTGAAGATCAGAGGGTGAACATGGATAAACAGACCACTCTTGGTACTGGTGAACATTGGCATGCTAGATTTGGCCATCCTGGCAGGATGGTGTATCAGATGCTTTCCAAATCCACTTCTTTGCCAAAATTGCAGACCCCAAAGTCCTCCTTATGTTCCACCTGCATATTGACTAAAGGTAAAATAAGAAAGGGTCACACTTCAGATATTAAAGTTTCTGTACCTTTAGAATTAATCCAAGTTGATATTTGTGGTGGCTTTAGATATAAAGATTACGTAGACTCTAAGTACTTCCTTACTATAATTGATAAGTTTTCTAATTATTACGATGTTATTCCACTAACTACAAAGTCTCATGATATTCGTGAATTAATGAATTGGATTCGTCGTGTCGAAAATCATTTTGAAAATCATGGCGGCTATAAAGTATCTCATGTTAGAACAGATAACGGTGGTGAATTCACTGGGAAGATTTTACATGAATTCTTTGCTGCTAAAGGTATTACACATGAGTTAACAGTTCCTTATTCAAGTAGTCAAAATGGTGCTGTAGTAAGAGCCCACTGTGTTTTACAAACTAAGGTTAGGTCTCTACTAATAGGAGGTCGTGTTCCTCCATACTTATGGTCTGAAGCGCTATTATGTGCAGTATATTTGCATAACCGCTTACCAGTGACCGGACGTAAAGGTAAAATACCATATGTATACTGGAATAATATTCCAAATTTTAAGTTAAATTATTCACATTTAAGAATTTTTGGATGTGCCGCCTATGTTACATTACCTCCAGCTCTTAGAGAAGGAAAATTATTACCAACGTCTATATGTGGTGTTATGGTAGGATACGAAACAAACAGAAAAGGTTATAGGATTTATTTACCGCAGTTAAAAAAGGTTATTACTGCTAAGGATGTAAGATTTGATGAAAATGTATTTCCTTTGGCTAATTCTAAGGAGAGTCATGCTGCTTATGATTTTGCCACTGGCACATTACCGGGTGCTCCAAAGTATCCACCTTCTGATTATAATACATCTCCAAATACAACAGTGATTTTAGAAGACCAAACATTAGAACAAGGAAACATTAGAAATCACTCAGAATCATTGGATCATAGTGGTTTTGTTCCTATGCTATCCTCGACCTTTTCCTCTACCTCACCACAGCCTGCTGTATCATCTGTTATGCCTTCTGAATCTACTGGCATTAACTCTGACCAGTCATCATCAATATCCATAGACAACGACGACCATGCCGATCCAACTTATATACCATCCCAGATAGTTCCATCTCCTCCACCATCTCCAAATAGTAGTATTGACGTTGAGATGCCCGACTATGTTCCAGACCAATCAGATAATATTGAAAATAATACGAAGTCCTTGTTACATTCAAATCAAATGTTGCAAGAAGGTCAACAGGAAATCCTTAGGACTTTGAGTTCAATCTTAGAAAACCAACGGTCTGGACCAAATACTTCTGAACTAGAACGGTTTTCTGAAATTGTGAATTCTATTTTAGATTCACGTCTGCCAATATCTAACTCAGTTGAACCGGCTATCTCTCCATCCTCTACCGTTCCGGCTACTCCTCAGTCTCCAAATATTGAACTTCCTTCTTCTTCTCCTCCTGCCTTATCTAACCCTCCTAAATTTATCTCAGCATCTTCCGTAAATTCCAGTACTCAATTAGTTCCACATGGTCCTGCCTCATCAAAACAAATTATCCCTGCTATAAATAATACCTTATCCCAAGCCCTTACAAAGCCCTTGGCCGACCATAATCGTGATATTATCCAGAATCCATCATCTTCTCTAGAAACCCCAACAATTAATGCCTCTATCCAGGATTCTTCCCCTCAGAATATTTCCTCTATATCCAAGACTCCACAATCATCCGCTAATACTCAAACTACGAAGCGTCTCCATTCCACATTAACACCTGATCGTCCTCTAGAGTGTTCAGTGTCTTCAGATCGGGGGGCATTAGTCCTGCATCCTGATCGTCACAATTCCCTGTCAAAGGATACGAGTGAAAGCAAAAAGATACCACAGGCAAGAAGAAAGATCAGAAAACACACACACTAGAGATGAAACAGCACTCTATAGTGATATTTCCTATGCAATTGGGAACAATCCAATTCCTACCTTCAGCTTAGATGATACAATGATTCCTTTTGGTATGCATATTGATTCTCAAGTATATGTACTCCATAATAAATTAGATGGTGCCAATTTTGTTCCTCACGCAGCTGCTAGTGCATTATTAGCGAATAGTATTGATAAATATATTCCTAAAACTATTACACAAGCTCAAAAGTCAAGCGACTCTCAGAAGTGGGAAGAGGCATGCAATAAGGAAATAGCTGCATTGAAAAAGACCAAAACGTTTAGATTGGTTGAAAGGCCTAAAGATAGAAAGGTGATCCCCTCTAAATGGGTTTTTACAATAAAAGATAGTGGCCTTTATAAAGCTAGAATAGTGGTCCAAGGTTTCAGGCAGGTTGAGGGAATTGACTATCAAGCAACCTTTGCACCAGTCATTCGTTATGATTCTGTTAGGGTTTTTCTAGCCTTATCTGCAAAATTTGGTTTGAAGGTACATCAAATGGATGTCGTAACAGCTTTTCTTAATTCCCCAATTGATACTGATATTTATGTTAAACCACCACCTGGTTTTGATACTAAACCAGGATTTGTATGGAAATTAAGAAGCGCCCTCTATGGCTTGAAGCAATCCCCTATGCTTTGGAACAACCATATTAAAGGAACACTCTCTAAGCTTGGTTTTGAACAGAATAAAAAAGAATTTGGACTATATTTTAGAAGAAATAAAGGTAGATTGTGCTTAATAGCTCTTTACGTGGACGACTTATTGATTGCAAGTTCATCCTCCTCTGAAATCCAACAAATAAAAAATTTCTTAAAGAAACAATATGAAATGAAAGATTTAGGCCCAGTAAATAAATTTCTTGGAATGAACATAAAACAAACACCAGAACAAATAAGCATATCTTTGGTTGATTACATAAATAAAAAGGCCAAAGAATACAATTTTACAGATATTCGTCCAACACATAGTCCTCTTCAAAGACATATTGATTACTACAGTGAATCTCCAATTTTAAGCAACAAGACCATCTACCAAAGTCTTATTGGTACCTTAATTTTTATGGCTAATACTGTACGACCAGATATAGCACATGCAGTACACTTCCTTTCCCGTTTCCTACAAAAGCCCACTGAGTTATAATACAAAGCTGCCAGACGTGTTTTTGATTATGTGTATACTACAAGAGAACAAGTTATTACCTATAAAATGGAAAATCAGGACTCTATTGTTGCTTACTCAGACGCGTCCTATGCAGATTGTCCAGACAGAAAATCAACTTATGGGTATATCTGTATGTATTCTTCTGGATCAATTGTCTTGTGTTCAAAAAGAATAACTTGCATGGTAACAGCACCAGTTGAAACCGACGTCTTAACAGCAAGTGAGGCAGCTAAAGAAATCAAATGGTTAAATCAAGTTTTAAGTCTCATGGGTATCAAATCAAAACCCCTTATTCTCCACATTGATAATACATCGGCTCTAAAACTTGCTGATCATCCAATTCACCACTCGGACACGAAACACATCGATTAAGGAATCTTTTTGTTAAAGAAGCAACAGAGCAAAAACTTATTTCCCCTGAGTACATTGTTGAAAAATTTTACCTTTGGACTTGTATATTAATAAATTCATTTAATAAATAAAAATCCTTTATAATTTACAAGGATATTATAAATCTAGACAGAGGATACACATTCATAGACTGTAGTGTATTTAGATCACTTTATGAGGCTCTATAATGTGCCATCGTGTCCCTAGGAGAGGATACAATACCCCTCACCTTTCTTCTATATAGGTGACAAAGTATATACAGATCTTATAAACAACATAACATTTCTCGACGTTGGTTTTTATATAAAATTTTCATAACTGAAAATTTTTCCAAACATCTTATCACGTGATTATAATACACTTTTATATCACAACATACATGTCTACAAAAGAACAACTGACAGATATATTTACTAAGATATTAACCAAACACCGTTTTACAGAATTAAAAAATAAGCTCTCTAACCATGATAGAAGTTATCCTAATCAGAGTTTGGACTAGGAAGGAGTGTCGCGATATTGCTTGCACTCAGATATTGGATATTTTATTTTAACGAAGTTTTACTTTAGAGAAAATTTTATTTAAATGAAGAAAATTTTCAATACAATAAACTAAATTAATTCTTATAACTTGATTGTATATTAATGTGTAATATTTATACAACTTAGTGTATAATATAAACAAAGGTAAGCCTTAGACGATATAATTACCACACTAGTGTTTACTACCTAAAGTATGAGCCAAATAACAGAGTTCAGGTAGGAGCTTGTATCTTTACACAAATAAATCTACTATGTATGGTGGTATATCATATGTAATTGGCTTTAACCCTATTCCAATTTTCTGATTGAATGGAAAAACGGTTCTATTTGGAAGTAATAATAATGGTAGAGTTTAGCTGTTATATACTATACTGCAGCTGTTCGTACACAATTTCTAATAAGAGTTATACCTAAAACAATTAAACAAGTCCGACAACTAAAGAGTGAGAAGAAGCTTACCAGAAAGAAATTTTAGCATTAACAAAGACAAGGACAGTCATGCCAGTGAATCTTCTGTGAAATAGAATAATTATTCCATTCAAATGGGTTTTCAAAGAAGAAAATAATGAAATATATAAAGCAAAAATAGTAAGCTAAGGTTTAGAAATGTTGAAACTATCTATAATCAGAGTACTCTTTCTCTAGTTATTAGAAGGGATTTGGTCAATGTAGTTTTTATTCCATCGGTACAGTTGGGATTAAAAATCCATCAAATATATATGATGACGGCGTGTCTAAATTCACCTATTGACCCAGGCGTCTTTGTAATACTACCCTCACCAATATTTGACTTAAAAGCAAAGTTTATTTGGAAATTAAATAGTACTTAATAAGATTTAAAACAATCACCGTTGTTATGGAATGATCATATTAAAATTATTCTAACCAAATTTAAGTTAATTCAAAATTATAAAAAGTTTAGCCTATTTTTTTTTTTCAGATATCGAACAGAATTGTATTTGCTGGTCTTGTATGTTCATGACTTCCGGATTGCTAGTTCAAAAAATAGAGGAATAGAAGAAATAAAAAATTTTTTGAAGAAAACTTATGAAATGAAAGATTCATGCCCTATAAACAAGGTTTTGGGAATTAATATAAAACAAAGCTATAATACAATTTCTATATCCTCATCATATTATATACAGAAAAATATTAAGGAACATAACAATATAGATACTTATTCAAATTTAATCGTTGACACCAATATATAGAACTCTATGGTCACCCACATTCTTTTAAAGTATTGCAATGTATTAAAATTTAGTTGATGTGTCAAATTTATATCCAATGCTGTGGGATTAGATGCTAATTACGCAATATACTTTCTATCCAGAGTTTTAAACAATTCCGAAGTGCTACACCATAAAGGTACTAGAAAAATATTTTATTTCTATATATAAGCTATAAGAAAACAAAAAACAGCATATAAACAAAATAAAAACAACAGGGCTACTACTTTCACATTTGTTTCTCATGCAGATCGTTTTGAAGGAAAATTAACAAACAGATATATGAGTATCTCTTCTTTTGGACAAATTGCTTGATATTTCAAGCTGAATTCATATATTGTAACTTCCACAATTGAAGCTAAGATTATGGCTATTAGTGAATCTACTAGATAATTAGAACAACTTGTTTAAGTGTTGTCACGAATGGAGGATGATACAATTTTAAAGTTACATATATTACATATTGGTAATACATTTATTTTGAATTTAGCAGGAAGTCATATATATACATCATTCTGACACAAAACAGATCGATGTAAGAGATTAATTTGTTGGAATATTTGTTGGGGAGAGTCTTGGTAAATTGGTATATATTAGAATAAAAGGTCAGTTGGGTGATATTTTTGCCAAGAGTTTTCCTAAAAGGACATTGTGTGGATTTCAGGGATCAGATTTTTCATTCTAGATCCATTAAACAGAGTCAGAGACTTGGTTAAGAGAGAGTATTGTAGTGTATTAACCTTTTGAAAGACGAACCAAATACAAATACCGTCAGAAAACTCAAAGGAACTAATAGGAAAATATAAAATTTCGTACTTGAAAAAATCATGACCACTACTATATATAACATAATAAACTCACTTACACGTATATAAGGTATACATACATACATACATACTATTATTACTCTTTTTCTTGGGAATTTCATATCGCATAAAAGTAAAAATAAAGCAAAAAAAAGACAATATTTCCTATACTTACTCTGAGATCCAATCCAATAGTTCAGGAGCAAAATAAGTGATAATTAACCTAGCTCCAGCTCTTAAAAACCCTTGGTGTGATTCCAAAACAATGGTTTTTAAATCTACAACACCTTTCTCAGCGGCTGCATGTAACATTGCATATTCTCCTGATACATGATAAGCACATATTGGTAAATCTCTACAGATTTCACTTGCATCACGCATAATATCTAGATAAAAAGTGGATGGCTTCACAATGATACCGTCAGCACCTTCGGTCATATCACGTTGAATTGCTCTTCTTGCTAAACCTCTTCCTGCATGAGGTAATTGATATTTTTTCCTATCACCAAAGGAAGGTGAGGAGCATGCAGCATCACGGAAAGGGCCGTAAAGATTGGCACTAAATTTTGCAGCATATGAAAGGACAAAAGTCTTATGTGCTAAACCTGCATTAATCAACCCACGTTTAATTTCTTTAATTCTGCCATCAATCATATCACTTGGGGCTACACAATGTGCACCAGCTTTAGCATAATTAACAGCAACAGCAGCAAGCCGAGCTACACTTAGTTCTCTATTAATTGTACCATCATCATACAGGATACCACAATGGCCATGAGAAGTATATTCACAAAGACATACATCACATATAATATATAAATCCGGGAAAGCTTCTTTTAATATTTTAATTCCTTGAATAACAGGACCATCTGGATCATCTGCAGCAGTACCAACAGCATCTTTACAATTTGGTGCTAATGGAACTCCAAATAAAATTACAGATCTTAGACCTTTTTCCACTAAAGGACGTAAATAGTCGACAATTTTATTGACACCTAGCCTATTGATATTAGGTAATGAATCTATTGGAGTAACATCGTCTGGCTGATCAGATATAAAGATTGGAAAAATCAACATATTTTTATGTAATTGTCTTTCACTCTGCCATTCTCTCAATAGTGGGTGGTTATATCCACCAGCTAGGATAGATGAAATTTGGGTCTCCTCAATATCTAAAAATTCAGCAGTATGCATGCTAATATGATATGACTATTATTAGTGGTTATTAGATTATCCTTTTTTTTTCCTATTTAGCTAGATATTTATCTAGTGATGTAGTTAAAGACTCCAAAAAAAAAAAGAAACAGCAGATATAACATTTAAGAGGAAACGACAAATCAAGGCTAACAATTCAAATCTCTCGAATAATTTATCAAAGGCACAGTACTTATACAGGAGAGAGAAAGAAATACGATTTGCACTTAATTGTACTCTCTCTTTTTTTTTTTTTTTTTGATGGTAGTTCACTGGGGAGAATGACTAATTAATTTGAGATCTCTCAAAAAATCCTATTGTTTTTCGTTTACTCGAAGAAAGCGGAACTATTATCCCGCCATGCGGGTTTTTCCGTTCTTTTTTCTTTGCGGAATCTGTTTTTTTGAATTATGAAATTTGTAGACAGAAAATTTTTATTTGACGCAAATATCGTTAAAGGAAAAATAAAATAAAATAAAAAAGAGAAGAAATTTGACTTTGGAATAGTGAGTGCTTGACACAGAAATACAATCGATAATCTTACAGAGAAAGACTACTTTTTTTTTTATCTATTATACTTATTTTTGGAAAATTTGTTAGAAGAGAACTGGAACAGAACCAAAAAATTAGAATATACACACGTATATATAGTATTTAATTATTTAACGTTATTGACCAAAAAAAGAAGAATAAGAAAAAGAATGAGAGACTACAAGCTAGTTGTGTTGGGTGCAGGTGGCGTAGGTAAATCATGTCTAACTGTACAGTTTGTTCAAGGTATTTATCTAGATTCTTATGATCCTACAATTGAGGACTCATACAAGAAAACAATCGAAGTTGATAACAAAGTTTTTGATTTAGAAATACTCGATACTGCAGGTATTGCACAATTTACTGCAATGAGAGAATTATACATAAAATCAGGCATGGGGTTTCTTCTGGTGTATTCCGTGACTGATCGACAATCTTTAAATGAATTGATGGCTTTAAGAGAACAGGTTCTTAGAATCAAAGATACAGATCGCGTTCCAATGGTACTTGTTGGTAACAAAGCAGATTTGACTGAAGAAAGGGTGATTAGCGTAGAAGATGGTATAGCAGTTAGTAGTAAATGGGGTAAGGTTCCATTTTATGAAACAAGTGCGCTATTAAGATCAAATGTTGATGAAGTATTCATTGATGTTGTGAGACAAATCATAAGAAACGAAATGGAAAATGTTGCAAGATCAGAAATGAGAAATCCAAGTCTTTCAAAGTTAAGAAAAAGTAACAATAATAGCAATAATTCTATACGATCTCTTTCTCAGAAAGATACATTAAACAGTACACATAGGAAACCTACTAGAATGGGATCGCATCTCGGTCAATCTGAACACTATGTAACGAAAAATGGTTCTAGGTCTCAACCATCTAATTTAACAAAAAATACTAAAAAAAGAGATGCACAGTCAAAATCCTCTCCCTCCGACAGAACAGATAACAAAACTTCAAAATCCATCAATACAGTAAAGTCTTCGAAGAAAGGGAAATCCAAAAGAAAAAAATCTGCATTATGCGTAATTTTATAATATTCTGGATAGATTTATGTGTAGAATTAGAAATAGATAATGCTTAAGGGACTATCAATATTATTTAAGAAGATCTAACTAATTTTTCATTTAGTATTTTATTCTACAATACTACTGAAAAGATTTTAATCAAAAAGAATGAATATAGAAAAGAAAATTATGAGTAGATTATAACATAGAAAAAATAGGGAAGTTTGAAAATGCTTTTTTAGAATTATATATAGATTGTTTAAAAATCCCAACCATCCCAAGTTATTAATTTTAGAGCAAGTTTCAATAAGCAGATCGGTTTAAAGCAATCTATGAGATATCTAAGGAAGGAGTAACATGTCAAAGGCAATATCTGCATAAAAAAGAAGTATATATATTTATAAACAAGTTTTTGAGTTTGGTAAGGTGACTACTACTTAATTGAAGGTTTGATTTAAACTGATTGCGTAAGAAATTCTTTTTTTTTTTTTTTTGGAAACTATATGGTAGATACATTTTTCATTATATTTATTATCAAACCTATATATCCAAACATTGGTTGTGTGCTTCTGATAAAAGTTGGTCTAGATGATATAGACTCACTCTATGTCTTCAGATGTTATATTGAAATTGAGAAGAAATTGATAGATTTTTCATATCTTTGGTGATGTTAAACATGATGGTAAGTAGATCTGTTGTAATTCTTGATAATTATATGATAATGTTTTTTAGTGTAGACTTCTTCGGTTTATTCTATGTATGATAACTATACATTATATAAACCTATATATATGGTCAAATCTATCTATTCCTTCTTTATATATAAAATAATTTTCTGGAAGATAAAATTTTGTTCATAAGAAAAATATATTTCCAATATAGAGAACAGTTCTAACATAATAAATAAACAACTAGCAGACTAATCTTCTAAATTGGAAAAATTCCAGCAGAAATATATATATATATATCTTCTACTGGGATTAAACACTACAACAGCAAGTGTAAAATATCTGGTTGGGATAGAGAGTTAGATAAATAATGGAATTAAAATAGGAAAGGTTAGGATAGGATTTACCTCTTCTATCACTATATATCTATATACTGGGCTATCTTGTCTCTTGATATATTTCTATGTAAGTTATATATAAATTACATAAATGAATTATAAGTAGAACAAGATTCTTATAAACTCATAAATTCGTGAATCTACTCTAATATCCTGCCTACTTATATATGTCCGCATGTGAATTAGAAATTGTCAAATGAAACTTGTCTTGAATTATTGTATCACAATGAGGCGTCCCTCGATACAATAGAAAATTGCTCATGAGTCTTACTAACGTGGAAACACGTTCCTGCAGTTACGAAAATACAAAATAATAGACAATGTGTTATTGTTTCATTGGTTCATAATTTATTTAGTTCTCGACATCTTCTGATCCACGTGGCCATAACAAAACATCAATCCAATTAGCTACTTTTTTCTTTATTATAATTTCAAAGCCCCTTCCTCTTATATTTACTTTTCCACCTTATTGTTGAATATACTTCTTTTGTAACGATTCTTATTGCCTGGGAGTCAATATATATTCAATATTTTTCCAAATCCTTCTTCTTTATATTGGTTACTCCTACTTTATATATGTTTGTAAAAATTTTCCAAAAACAGAGAGTTTAGAAAATTGTCACTAAATCTTATTTTTCTAAACCAAACCAAATACAGTAATATCAGGGATATCCCACTAACCCTGGATTAGAATACAGGTATAAATCAAACTATAGATAAATCTTGTGATTTAAGTGAAAAACACACACAGAAAATAATAACTAGAGTAAATAGCTAATATATAACAGTATATAATTCTGTTTCTTGTTCGTCTGTCTATCACGTTATCTAATCCTTCTTACAGTAGCCTTTCGAAATACCTTTATACCTCGCAAATTTACAGACCACAAATAGGCTCTCCTTGGACAACAACACGTTATGTAATATCCTTGATATTACTGTTTAGAATTAGTTTAAAAAAATGTGGGTTATTGTCATTTTTCTAAATTTTTTGTTTTTGAAAATTTTTTACAAACATATAAAAAGACAGGAGTAATCAAGTTAATTGAAAGAGAAACAACCAACTTAAGAAAAAAGGATGAAGAACAACAACAATAAGAATAGATATAAGGCATATAAATATATATATATTATATATTTTTAGTCCTAGTAGATTAGATAAAGATTTAGAGTAATACATATATGGATATATACTAATATTGCATCTAGAGATATAGAGTGAGTTTATATCTTATATTAATCCAAGCGAATTATTGTTACTGTTACAACTAGATCTATTGCTATCAAAAGCAGAAACCCATAAGGTTATCACACGTTGCAAAAAATATAAGATACTTTTATTCTTACAGTAATGGTTCAACTCTAATTTCTGTTTAGAGTACAGTTGAAGAACTTGGATTCTGTATCTAAACTGTAGTAATATATGTATTAGATAGATAAATGATAGGTATACCTGTGGGTAAAGCCCTATATCTATATATCTATATATCCATGTATCTCTATCTCACTATATATATGTATTCTCCTTCCTAATCCATATACTCAGGAATTCCTTTCTTAAGTAAACTACGACAGACTGGACATCTCGACGACGACGCAAATAAAAAAAAAACTGTGACGTTGTGTTATCCTCACTGTAACAGAATTGTAAAGTTAGAGTCACCTCTTACTTTCCCGGAAATTACAAGATACAAAATTATAATGGATCCTTATTTAGTATGACATGATATCACTTCCTAAATACTGGACGCGACCGGAATCGAACCGATGACCTCTTCCTTGCAAGGGAAGCGCGCTACCAACTGCGCCACGTGCCCAAAAGCACACCTTTTCTGTTGTAAAGTTAAGTGGTCTTTTGGATAAAATATTTTGTAAACGGAAGCACAGTGAAGTTATTTATTAGGAACAATATATTAAATCGAAGACAGTAATTATTACAAACGGTATATAATTACTAAACGGTCTTAAACTATATTAAAATGATATATACGTTCTTGTGTACTCAGTTTTTTCGTTTACTGCTTGTTCTTTTTTTCTTCTTTATGTTTAAACAGACTATTGTATAATCTATTAACATATTTGTCTCTTAACATTTTTAACTTTTTGTTTATTTCAATTTATCTTCTAAAATGTGAAAACTTTTCAATCAATAATTTTAATGAGTCGTCATGTTATACGTCTTGATCACTTAATACGTTTAATCACTTGTAACGAATGACTTATTTTAGGGGAGCATTTGGAGATCATCAATCTTCGAGCAATTATACAACATTTTCTGTAGGTTGGATACTGATTTAATTTGAAACTTGTATTTTAAATTATCGACGGATAGTAAATGTAGTGTTTGTATTATATAAGTACGTTATATAATCTCTGTTGTTCTTCTATTCTAGTTTATATAATAAATATAAAAAACTATAAACTAGACATGAATGTCTTTTCCAATGTTGAACAATTGGGTCTTTATATATAAAAAGAAAACCATAATTTTTTAACTGTTTAACTTAATGTTTACTAACGTTCAATAATTTCTTTTCAATGGACGAAAACTGTTCGTTTAAAAACAATAGAAATTTATCTTCATAAATTTCTTAACCATAGTAAATTCTTATTCCAATTTCGTTTATTTTACATTCTATTGTTTTCCTTGTAATATTTTTATTTTCTCATTTGATATGTATTTAACTTTCTTACAAAATTATTCTTCTAAAATTCATTTAGTTATTTCTGTTAAACCCTGACTTTTTATAAAACATTTCTTGAACTAATTATTGGAAAATCTCACTAAACCTATTTTATTTTTCTAAACCCTAACTAGTTTTTCTTTTTTATCTTTAATTCAAATTCACTGTACAACAACCTTGTTGTTGTGTAACATATGTAATGAAGGTCAAAGAATATTAGTTGGATGTACGGATGTAAGACAACAGTCTCTGTTCGATTCTCAAGAGAAGCACATTCGTGTCGATGGAAAAAGAAAAGAGTTTCAAGAAAGATTTGAGAAAAAGAGATTTGGAAAAAGGAATTACAAAAAAGAAAGTAACCAAAGGAAAAAGTAACGAACATGACATCATAATAAAGAAATACATACATGTCCCATAAGAGTCATAAGGTCACGCACTAGCAAGAAGAACTGTTACAAAAAGTGGAGAAGAACAATAAGGTAGGAAAGTAAATGTGAGAGGAAGAGGCTTTGAAATAATAATAAGGAAAAGAGTGACTCATTGGATTGATATTTTGTTATGACCACGTGGATCAGAAGAAGTCGAGAACTAAATGAATTACAAATCAATGAAACAATAATTGTCTATCATTTTGTGTTATCGTAGTTGCAAGAGCCATTAGGCTATTATTTTGTGTTATCGTAACTGCAAGAGCCATTAGGCTATTATTTTGTGTTATCATAGTTGCAAAAGCCACTAGGCTATTATTTTGTGTTATCGTAACTGCAAGAACGTGTTTCCACGTTAGTAAGACTCAGGTGCAATTTTCTATTGTATCGAGGGACGCCTCATTGTGATACAATAATTTAAGACAAGTTTCATTAGACGATTTCTGATTCACATGTGGACATATATAAGTAGGCAGGATATCCAAGTAGATTCACGAATTTGTGAGTTTATAAGAATCTTGTTTTACTTATATTTCCTTTATGTAATTTATATATATTTTATATAGAAGATACCAAGACAAGCTAAGGGAAACAAGTCCAGTATATAGTTATATAGTCTTAGGAGAGGAAAAGTTTATCTTAACCTTTTCTATTTTAATATTATATTTTATCTAACCCTCTATCCCAACCAGATATTTTACAGTTGTTGTAATCAGAACCAATTATAATATTTAATAAAAACTTATTAGAACTATTGAAATGTATTAGCGAACCTGTAATACCTATGTGTTCTGGTTCTTTTTATATATATAAATATATAAAATATGTAACAAATTATAAACTAACTGGGAGAACTTGGAATATAAAATGTTCTCCTTTTATATAAAATATTTGACCACAATTTCAATTAGAAAAATAATTAACAACTTTGATTCGACAATAGATAAAAAAACATGAAACAACTAATAAAATGAAAACAATAAAGAACGAAGGAAGTAATGACAAAAATAACAAAAATACTAAAATGAGTCAACAACAACGTGATAACAATTTTTTAACAACAATAAAGAAGCTAAGCCACGTAACACTGAAACAAAAAGCACGTTACATGTTTAATACAAAACCAGTGGTGAGGTAACGCCATCACCAGATATCCTATAATAAAATCAGTTGAGGTATTTCTTGAAAGAACATTAAAGGCCAAAATATTGAGAGATTTCATATTTCGACCGAAACTAGAAAAACCAATTTAAATTTGAAACGTAAATAAAACAATAAAAT
Organism: Arxiozyma slooffiae; assembly: GCA_017347545.2. Classification (NCBI taxonomy): domain Eukaryota; kingdom Fungi; phylum Ascomycota; class Saccharomycetes; order Saccharomycetales; family Saccharomycetaceae; genus Arxiozyma; species Arxiozyma slooffiae. Next base: position 196,483 of record JAFHAQ020000022.1, on the reverse strand, counting down.
CTCCAGATTAGGAAATACCTACAACAAACACGTTGTTGTAATTCGGACCAATTACAATATTTAGTAAAAGCCTTAATTGAACTAGATATCAGTTTGTATTAGCGACCTGCTATACTTAAGTGGTCTGGTTCTTTTTATATATAAATATATAAAATACACAATAAAATATAAAATCGAAATACAGACAAACTTGAAGAACTTGAAATATAAAATGTTCTCCTTTTATATAAAATGTTTGACCACAAGTTCAACTAGAGAAATAACTAACAACTTGGATTCGACAATAGATAAACCATTAAACAACAAATAAAATAAAAACAATAAAGAAGCTAAGCCACATAACACTGAACTGAAAGTGTTACGTGTTCAATACAAAAACTACTGGTGAGGTGACACTGTCACCCCGTGTCCTATAATAATAACCTTGGAGGTATTTTTTTGGAACGAAAATAAAACAATAAAATTTCCAGATTGGGAAACACATAAAACACACGTGTTGTAATCGACTACCGAATTACAGTGATGATGTACACTTGTTTAAACTATTTATGGACCAGATTATAGACTGAAAGTGTACTTACTTTTTTTATATATAAATATATAAATAAACAATATATATAATGTACAAATATAAAGGAAATATAAATAAAATTATAAACAGAAAATGAGGACGAACTTGGGGAACTTGAATCTAAAAACTGTTCTCCTTTTATATAAAATATTTGTCCACAAGTTTACCTCGAAAATAACCAACTTGGGTTCGATGATAGAGAAACAATATAAAAAACAACATTGATAAGAAAAACAATAAAAAAGCTAAACCACATAACACTGAACTGAAAGTGTGTTACGTGTTTGTTGGATTTTACTAAGAGAAAATGATTATCTTTAAACATGTTTTTAACTTAATCACTAATAATTAATAAGTCTTAAGTGTCACATTAGAGTAAGTAAGTCGTTGAAGGTGATTACTAACGTATGAAGTGACATTGTTTAGAGTCGAGGATTGAAAATTTTTCACTTTAGAAAAATAAATATAAAAATAAAAATAAAGGTTACAAGGTTAAGAAGAAAACATGGTAACAGATTATACAACTAGTCTATTTGTATATAAAGAGATTTTTACATAGAAAAAGAAAAGACCAAGAATATATATATCAAATTGATGAATATGTCAGGTAAATGCCCTGTTAATGATCAAGGAGATTTGATTAGTAGGCCAGGTAAATGCCCTGCTACTGATCAAGAAAGATTGATAAGCGTGTCAGGTAAATGCCCTGATAATTATCAACAGTGTTCAATACAAAAAAAACTACTGGTGAGGTGACGCCGTCACCTCGTGTCCTATAATAATAATAATAACCTTGGAGGTATTTTATTTTATTTTCGTTCCATTTCTCCATTGGTTCTCCAATTATCGGTCGAGTTAAAAACATATCAACATTTTGGTCTTAATGTTGTTTCTAAAAATATCTCAACAGTTTATTATTAGCACACTAGGCGATGACGTCTTGATAACGTCATCTCTCCAGTAGTTTTGTATCAAACGTAACACGCTGTCGTTTCAGCGTAATGTGGCTTAGCTTTCTTATTGTTTTAAAAAATTGTTATCATTTTGTTGTTGACTCATTTTTGTATTTTGGTCATTACTTCTTCGTTCTTTATTGTTTTTATTTTATTAGCTGTTTTATGGTTTTTTATCTACTGTTGAATCCAAGTTGCTAGTCGGTTCTCTAGTTGAACTTGTGGTCAAATATTTTATATAAAAGGAGAACATTTTTATAATCCAAGTTCTCCAAGTTCGTCTGAATTTCTAGTTTATATTTTGTTATGTATTTTATATATTTATATATAAAAAGAACCAGAACACATAGGTATTACAGGTTCGCTAATACATTTTAACAGTTCTAATAAAGTTTTACTTAATATTGTAATTGGTTCTGATTACAACAACGCGTAGGTGCAAAAGGGCGTGTGGTCTAGTGGTATGATTCTCGCTTTGGGTGGTTGATTCTTTCTAAATATGGGAGAGGCCCTGGGTTCAATTCCCAGCTCGCTCCTTTTTGTCTTTTTACCATTTTTATAAGATACTTTTTTTTCTTACACTAATGGCTCAACTCTAATTTCTGTTTAGAGTACAGTTGAAGAACTTAGATTCTGTAGATAAACTGTAGTAACAAATGTATTAGATAGATAAATGATAGGTATACCTCTGGGTAACACCCTATATTTATATATGTGTCTGTCTTTCTCTATATTTGCTGCTACAAAAACTATATGCATTTATTCTGCTTCCCTATCCACGTACTCATGAGTCCCTTTCTTAAGTAAACTATGACAGACTGGATATCTCGACGACGACGCAATTTAAAAAAAGCAATTGTGACGTTGGGTTATCCTCACTATAACAGGATTGTAAAGTTAGAGTCACCTCTTACTTTTTCCTCAGATGTTACTTTTTTTGTTTTTTATCTGTGATAACCCTAGATTATATTATAGATGTAAATCTTAATATTTTAAATTAAAGTAGATGAATGTAGTTATTTAAATAAAAATACACAGATAATAACAGCTAGAGTAAATAAATAATATATAACAGTATACAATGCTTTTTCTTGCTCGTCTGTTTATTATATTGTCTAGTCCTTCTTAGAGTAGCCTCTTAAAATACCATTATATCTTGCAAATTCATACGCTACAAATAAATTCTCCTTGGACAACAACATGTTTCAAAAAAAATATAGCAAGCAGAATTGGAAAAATGCAGTAGACCCATATTTTGTATCACTGGATATTACGGGTTGTGGCCCTTATCATGAAAACCTAATAGTTATGTGTCTCTTATAACAGTTGACATAGTTGTAACAGTAACATTAATTCATTTGAGTTGTCATAAGATATAGACTCACTCTATTTCTCTAAATGTAATATTAATATGTACCTATATAGGTATCTCTCTATCTCTCTATCTACTAGGACTAAATAATATCTATACTTCTATACTTAATATCTATTCTTGTTATTATTATTATTATTCTTCATTCTTCCTTATGTTGTTTACTCCTGCTTTTATATATATTTATAAAATTTCTCAAAAGGGAGAGTTTAGAAAAATGACACTAATCCTCATTTTTCTAAACCAGTCCTAAACTGTAATATCATGGATATTACACTTATGGTAGTAATGAACAAAGAATAATCTTTTTGAAGTTTAAAAGATAACATCCTTGCTAGGTATAATAATTGAACAACCTACCAAACTAAACTAATCGACTAAGTATTGCGTTATTACCCTCGCTCAGATGTGGGATATTTTATTTTAACGAAGTTTTTCTATAGAGAAAATGTTATTTAAATGCAGAAAAATTTCAATATAAAAAAACTAAATCAATTCTTACAACTTGATTGTATATTAATGTGTAATATTTATATAAATTATTGTATAATATAAGGAAAAGGAAAAGTAAGACTTATATACGATAAAATTACCACACTAGTGTTTACTATCTAAAGTATGATCCAAAAAACAGACTTCAGATAAGAACTCGTATCTTTACACTAAGTACCCTCTAATATATATGTGCAATCTTCTGTGTTTTCATACTTCTCTTGCTTCCCATTTTTTCATCTTTCTGTATTTTTTTTTTACAAACATTGAGTCTTGGAAAATATCAATAACACTCACTTTCTCTAAACAAAGAGTTACAACTGTAAACATATATATTTGGAATATTACAAAATCTAATTATTTGATACATTGAAAGACTAACAATTGGGGGGGGGGATTGCCCTAATCCTCTTATCTATCTATTTTACATATTCTACAAGTTTACAAATGTAGGCTTCTTCTAAATAATCTACATTTATATTCCTGTCACGTGGAGGTTTTAACGAATTTAATAATAACAACGATTCTTTTTTAAAAATAAAGTGTAGCTCTATACTTTCACATCTGATTTTTTCTTTTTAAAGTACCCTACTTGTAAAGTGAAATGACTAGTCCAGATAGAGGAGAAATATTCATGAAAATATGAAATCTCTTTTAAACCTAGTCTGGTAATATTTATTAATTATATAGCAAATGCACCACTTAAAGATATTCAAGTTTTTAGGAACAAATGATTGATTATGGTTTAATATGTGGAACACGGTTTCCTTTTTAGAACATACTTCCTTGATGTTAGTTACTAATATCAACTCTTTTAATTTTTTTTTGTAAATATGATATTGACATGTGTAATAAATAAACAAACTAAGCTACATTTAACACTAAAATATAACATTGGGAAATAACTAGAGCTAAGTTGAAAGAACGTACATCCAAATAAAAATGGACTACATTTTCAAAAGATCTTTAACAATAACCCTTCTAAATAATTTGCTTTTCTTTCTTATATATGTGTTTGTTGTGGTGTGAATAACATTCAACGTCATCCTTTATTTTTTTAAACACTAAGTAATCTTTTAAACGCAACGGTAAAAGTCTAAGTAATATTATATGTGTTTCAACTATTTATTTCATCATCTTCCTCTCCCTCTTTTTTTTTTTTTTACAAACTATTCTCTTTCATTTCAGTTACCACTTAACATAGAGAAGTATATATAAAAAGTTAAGGTTCAGTTTATCCTATGTGTGAATGTATATATACAAAGAAATTTTTACTTACTTGTTTATATTATTATTTTTTCCCCTAAACTCTTAAGATAAGGTTTATCCATAATTAAATTATCACTTACACTTCTATTAAACCGTATAAATCGTGACTGTAACTATAGAACAATAATTTACTGAAAAAGTTATCTTTTAAAGAACGCTTTGTGTCACTTCAAGTTTGTATAAAACTTTTCCCAATACATCAAATAGAGTTTGAACCTAGAAAACCAAAAGAAATACATAGCCCACCAATTTTTTTAAATATGGAAAAGATAATTTCACTAAACATTATATATTATATCAATACGGAAGGGGGTGGGGGGAGAAGACTTGCTCTAGATATCATTTCCTCTTCTAGCTATTAGAAAAAATTGTTTCAATTATTATCAATATTTTATGAGGTTGGTTTTTTTTTTCCTTCCTAAACATAGATACGAATTTTGGGTTATGGAAAAATTAAATAGTTATGTTTTACAAGAAACAAACAAACAAACAAACAAGTAAACAAATAAGTAAATAAGTAAATAAAATTCCTTTTATTCTTCTTCTTCTGCTGTATAAAAGTATTTTTAGAACTCTGGGATAGAAAATAAATATAATCTCTATATAAGTAGTTCCCTCTTTATTTCTACACTGTTCTTCTTCTATCTCTTTTTAAAGCTCAACAACGACATATCTTCAAAGTCTTCAGATACCTTAAAATCGGATGGTTATACTGTATAGAAATATGTGTATATTTAGACACTTAAATATATGTTAAGACAAAAAGAAAATTGCAAATAAAAGAAAGAAGGAGAGAGAGAGAGAGAGAGAGAGAGACAACAATAAAAGATGTGGACCAAATTAACATCAACAAAAGCATTTTTATATACAAGATCAAACATTTCAAATCAAAAAATATCAAACCTGTCTCATACATTTTTGACTGTATCAAGATTCCGAATACAACATTATTCGATATTCACGTCAAGAGAAAAACGGTTTTTACCATTCTATTCTAAATCATCTTTATTCTTTCAAGAGAGATTTATATCTACTTCAACAAAAAAATATAATAAAATACTCACAAATGGTGAAAATAAAGGCTCTTTATCAACTAATGTATTAACTAATGCAAAATCTAAAGATAACAATAACAGTGAATCAATTAGGAATTCAAATATATATCAAAGGTTCAAATCTAATATAAAATGGATACTAATAAGAAATAAAGAAAGACCTTTCTCAAAGGATGAATTAGGGACTTTATTTTCATGGTTAATACTATCACAAGTACTCTGGGTCATTTTAAAGACTACAACATTTGTATCTCTACTATTGTTAACTGCAAATACAATCTTTGCTAAAGAGTTGGTGGCTGAAACTATTGGCAATTTATTAAATTATTTTATTAATGATATTGATGTGAAATTTCAAGACGCTTTAATACCAGAATGGAAAAATGGGTTGATTAGATTTAATAACGTTGATTTACAGACTTCTAAAAATCAATCAAATAAATCATTTTCATTTGATTTATATTTCCAAAGAATTGAAATGAATCTTTCTTTAAAGAAATGGATCCTTGGTAAAGGATTAATTAATGAAGTTAAAATATATGGAATGGATGGTACTACAAATATTGTATATCCAAATAAAATACCAAAAGATAAGGATTCAACGAATATTAACACTAATTCTACTTGTAGTGACATCACCGATACAAATGGAGATGATATAGATACAGACTTATTAATAAATTGGTTTTCTAATTCACATTACCAGCTCAATAATATTAAAATATCTGATTCAAATATTACTGTCAATGAAAGTTATGCAAATGGAGATCAATCAATCACCTATAAAATATCACTTTTCAATTTAGAGATCCCTAGATTAAGGTTTAATCAAATGATCACAGATTTTTTACATGCTACTGTTATATCCGGTTCAATAAACAATTCTTTATTCACTTTTCATAAAAGACAACAAAAGATTGCATATTCAAATAATAATATTCAAAATGATTTAGGTAATTGGAAACGAATCACTAGATTAAGGTTAAATTCGATTAGTATTAAGGACTTAGGTTTTAATAATACAAAATCTTTCAATTGGATGCAAAATGGTAATGTTGATGTTGTAGCTGATATCATGTTACCTGCTGAAGATGAACCAAATAATTCACTTGAGTTATTTACCAATAGCGATCACAATGCAACCACTAATAGTAGTGATGAAAAATATATTATAATTGATTTAAAATTTATTTTTAAAGACTTAAAGGCGGTTCTTCCTATGGATTCACCAAAATTATCAACAGGTGAAGAGATTGTCTCTTTAGATGAACTAAAACCTATTGTATCATATATTAATTTACAAAGAGCATTAAAGCAATTTCAAAGTATATCTAATAACAATGAAGATGATAAAATTACCGCACATACAATTTTGTTCCGTGATTCACCAGAGATATCTATTAGAAGAAGACAAAAATATCCTGATATGAGTTTAATAAAAAATAATACAAACTCAAAACATAGACAATATACGAACTCTGATACAAGAATTCAAGAAAATAATAATAAGAAGAAAAAGAGTAAGAATAGTTCATCTACTGTAGCAGAATCACCTAAAGGTTATGATTCAAATATATCCGTCATACCAGTTACTAATACTACTACTACAACAACTGCTTCAACTAATACAAATGAAATAACTTTGAGAGTTAGATTAGTAAGAAACCTTAAAAGTTTAGAGAACAAAATATTATTCCAAGAGACTGGTATATATGATCAAATAAGTATGGAACTCTATGTTGATCTTGTCAAAATTGTGGAAGAGTGGGAATATAAAAATAAAGATGAATGGCTAAAAAAATGGGGGAATGGTATTGCATCACAGTTCTTATTATATGGGTTTTCATCTCCTGTATGATAATTAATATTATAAATATATACATTTTATAAATTAATAAATAACAATAATGATAATGATTGTATTTTAAATGTTTACTTATTTCTGCATAAATATGAGTATGCGTATATTTTTTCTAATGATTTCAAAAGAGAGTGATATGGAAACAAAGGCATTCATTTTGTTCTATCAACAATTATAGAGCAGTAATCTAATTATATGTCATACTTGTTTTTTTTCTTTTTGGCCTAGCGTTTCTCTTTCACAATGGTGTATCTACTCTCTGGTATATTATTTTTTCGACCTTCTTAATAGGCGTAAAATCACTGGTATCAATCTTTATGTCATTCGTTGTCGCACTTATCCCCACATTATCTGAATGCTTCAGTTTTTTCATATCAATTTGGAATTTTTTTCTCATCAGTTGTATTTCCATTAGCGTCAACTATATCATCATCCCAAGACATCATCCTTAGCAATGCTTCACCAAATAATTCAACTGGAACAGAATTATATTCTTCAATAGTGGTCACCTCTTGTGTAGAATAAGACTGGCCATCATTCAATTTTATGACCAAAGATGGCTTCTTTGACTTTATCTTTTCCATATTTTGCATTAAATACTTTGCATTAATCTGAGTAAGTATTTCCCCCCCCTTCTTAACTAGAGAAGAGTTCGAATCGACTCGATTTGAATTTTCATCTATGACTTCATCTACCTCATTAAAAACACATTAACTTTCCTTTTCTTTTCCCTTTACTTGGTTTTTCAAACCTAATATAAAATTATTATCCATTTCTTAGAATATACCAATCTTAATCCAATAACTTAATGAATTATGAGGTAAGCATTTACAAATATACACTGTGAAAAAGAGGATAAAAGAGATAATGAGATCAGTTCAAAATTTTCTTCCTCTTTTTTCCTTTCCAGTATTTTTTTTGTGATTTTTAATAAACAGAACCACTCTTTCATTCAATCAATCATTCTTCATTTCATTTTAAATAACCATTAAAGTGGACCTACGATTTGTTGTGTTCTCTTTCTACTTCTTACTGATCCATCTATCATTAATTAATATCATCACAAATCTTTTACAATGTTCTTCTTTAATTTACCTGGGAGAAAAATAAGTCATTTAGGACGAAGATGGAAAATTTTTTTTTTTTTGGCTAGTAGCGATGAGCTGAAAAGTTCCTAATATACATAGAGGAATATAATGTAAATACTTCTATAAAGAGAGATTTGTTGCAAATTGGAGGAAGAAGTATCGGTTATTCTATGTGCCCTCTGTTTATAATTTAATAACGTTGGAACAGTTGTGTTAATTGGGCGTTCATTTATATTTTGTGTTGTGTATTTTTTTTTTTTTTTACTAAACGATTAGCAGAATATTAGAGTAATAGATTGGGACGGATAGAGATCAAAATATATAAGACAATAATAACATAAGACAAAACATGTCCTTTACAAATGGAATTTCTCCAGTGGTTTTGTCCCAATATGATCCAAGAGGTCAATATTTATGTTACGTAAGCACCGCATTAGACAAACAAAAAATCTCTGTAGAGCCAGTAAATAAAACACAGAATGATTCTCTTCTAAATGAAAATACCTTATTACTAGATGATTCTAATTTAAGAGTCACTTGTTTACAGTGGTCCTTTTTATCTAACAATGAGACTTTATGCGTCTTTATTGGTTTAAATAACGGTGAAATTTGGTTATATTCTCCATTAGCTAACGAAATTGTCATTAAAATATCTACAGAAAATTCATATGAGATCAAAGATTTATTCATTCATGAAAATAAACAGTTTTGGTGTATTGATTCAAATGATTATATTTATCAATTCGATTTAACAGAATTCCAATTGATCAATAAATTTAAATTCGATAAATGTTCTCAGTTGAATAAGATTATAGTCCTCTCAGACCACAGAATATTATTGGCATCACATCAAATATTTTTAGTCGATATTGCTAGAAAGGAATGTATTATGACATATCCAGGTCACATCTCTCCAGTCAATAATTTAAGACTTTTAAATAACGAATGTTTTATCTCAGGTGCACAAAATGACAGATTTTTAAACGTATATGATTTAGATAAAGGTTCCACAAGATCTGTTCTTGTTGCACAGTCAGCTATCGTTAAGATAGCCAATGATAATGAGACAAGTATTGCAATTATCACTGAAGATGGGAATGTCGAATTGTTTATTGACCCCTTAATTAATAATACTAATAAAAGAAGAGCTTTGAAGTCTAAACAAGCTTCAAGAAGATTAAAATTGTTACAAAATGATCAAAATGGTATTCAAATTCCAATTATTGATATATTTATTCAAAAGGATACACTAAATGTAATGTATTTACAAAACGCTACAATCCCATATTTCCATCAAATAATTTGGAAACAATGGACTGAAATCGACAATTCCGTATCTTTAAATATATCAACTAAAAAGTTCAATCAGCCGAGAGATCGTACTTTACATGGACAAGACGTTGCGTCTGTAGTCACGTATAAAGAAGGTAATGTTACTGTAACTGCAGGTGACAATTTTAAACATGTTGAAGATTTGATTAAAGATTGGGAGCTTGAAACTAAAGAGATTGAAAATGAAAGATCAAATGAAAAAGGTGAATTTGCAATTGAATCATTAGCTGATAAAGTTATGGCTATCTCAGGTGGTGACACACGTAAAAAATCAAAGAAAAAGGGTTCAGTCACCGGTACAGTCACTGTAATTTTATCACAAGCTTTACAATCTAACGATCATTCGTTATTCGAAAACGTTTTAAACAATCGCGATGAAAGAGTTATTAGAGACACTATAGTGAGGTTGAAACCAAATCTCTCTGTTATACTATTGGAAAGATTGGCAGAAAGAATTGCTAGACAGACTCATAGACAAGGAGCATTGAATGTTTGGGTTAAATGGTGTTTGATTATCCATGGTGGTTATTTAGTTACCATACCAAATTTATTGAAAACACTTTCATCTTTACATTCTACTTTAAGGAACAGGGGTAATACATTAAATAGACTATTGGCATTAGAGACGAGATTAGATATATGCCTGGATAGATTAAAGATAAATAATGCACCTGACGAGGCCTTATATGGTGATGAAGAACAAGAGATTGATTTGAGTATTGAAAACGAGGATGATGTTGAATATAATGAAGAATTAGATGATGCAGATCTTATAGAGGATGGTGAAGAAGGGGACTCCGAGGAAGAAGAAGAAGAAGATATGTATAGCAGTAGCGATGATGAAGATGGAAAGCCAGTCCGAAATAACAAGAATGGTGTAAATGAACAAGCACAAATCTCTGGCGCAGATGGCATAGAAGAAGGTTACAGTGATGTAGAAATGTCCTAATTGTATAGTAAAGTATATACAGATATAGATCACAAAAAATGAAAGAAATAATTCAAAATAAAACAAGAGAGTTATAATTATGTTTTTTTTTTTTTGAAGATATAGATATAGATGGCATTTAAAAAAGAAAAAAATGAGAGAAATGTATCAAGATTAAACAACAAACTTACTACTTTATCTATAATTTTCCTTTTCTTCTTCTTTCCTTAGAAACAAGTATTGTCATTTTCCATATTCTAGTAGATTGATGAAATGGCCTTGACCCAAATGTTCCCAATTCTTATTTCTCTTTTAACTTGTACCTCCCTCGAGAAATTCGCAAAATAAAAACTTTAGAAATAGATAAAACTACGAAAATCGGGAAGAACTGAAGGGGAAGAGAAATAAAATTAGTTCAGTTAAAACAAATGTTCTAACATTGTTGTAACGGGAAGAAGAGGAAATCATATTCGAAGAGTATCGTTACCAATAGCTTTGTATTTTATTAATAAAATTCATTAGCAGAATTTGATTTATTTAGAAATTAAGCCACTGTATATATATGATATAAAGTTGAACAGGAAAAAAGAACAAGATTTAACAAACGATGTCTCAAAAGATTGGGCATACCGGATTAGCTTTTGCTCGTTTATGGCATCATGTGGATGTATCCAAGGATAGCAGAACATTAGGTAGATTGGCAAGCTCCATTGCTATAATATTAATGGGAAAACATAAACCAGTGTATCATCCTACTCAAGATTGTGGAGACTACGTTGTAGTAACTAATTGTCGACACTTAAAAATTACTGGCAAGAAATTGGAACAGCGTAATTACTGGTCCCATACAGGTAGACCAGGTAGTCTTAAATTGACTCCTATGAACGTTATAGCAGAAAGAAAGGGTTATGGAGAATTGTTAAAAAGAGCAGTTAGTGGGATGTTACCTAAAAATAGATTACGTAAGATACGACTAGAAAGATTAAAACTGTTTGATGGTGAAGAAAATCCATATATTCACAATATTACCGCATTTGCCAATCAACAACCAGCAGCAATGAAAAAATTAGAAATGATTAAGAGAATAAAATAATAGTCGGTATACACATATATATATAACGAAAAACTGTTGATAGTTTGTAATGTAATAAATTATCTTGTAATTAATAAGTATTCAAATGTATAAGTGAATATATGTAGATTCATGTTTATATATTCAGAAATAAAATGTTTGAAATCACATTTTCACAAAAAAATAAAGGAGCAAGTTTTTTGAGTCTAGCATACCTCTATTTAGATATGCAAATTCGTAGAGGTAAGACCATAAAGATATCTTAAAATACATCATAATATATCTATTTCATTTAATAAGAAACATTTTTATATATTGTGTATAAAATTGATATTAAATAATAATGTTTTGTGAATATAATATTTCTTCCCTTCTTCGATTTAAAAAAAATATAGAATTGTTTTTCTTTTTTTCTTTTTTTTTGACTAGTAATTATTAATGTAAAAGCAGGATTGCTCATATCTATTCATGGGATATCAATCTATATGGTTCAAAAATAATATTGGTTGAATGTATTTAGAACTCTCTTGAACGATCTGTGTACAAACGTGGAGTAATATTCATTGCCATTAATTCTTGGAAAAGTAATTTGGCAGCATATGGTATACGTATTTGGTATATATCAATCTTATTGTCACAACCTTTACACTCGAATTGGTTATGACTTAATTTGGCGATGACTGACATTAAACCACAATTACCACAGATATGGACTCTGAAAGCATCTGATGCTTCCATCAATCTTTCTTTCAAGAATGCAGCTGCACCATGTGCAATCATACAATCACGCTCCATCTCCCCGAATCTTAAACCACCATCTCTTGATCTACCTTCTACAGGTTGTCTTGTTAACACTTGCATTGGACCACGCGCTCTTGCATGAATTTTATCATCTACCATATGTCTTAAACGTTGGTAATAGGTTGGTCCAAAGAAGATTTGTGCCATTAATTTCTTACCTGTATGACCGTTGTACATAACTTCAAATCCACGAGATTGATAACCATGTTCACGTAATAATTTGGAAATACCCTCCACTGTAATATCTGTGAAAGGAGATGCATCACCTTCATTACCTGATAAGGCAGCAACTTTACTTAATAAACATTCGATTAAATGTGCAACTGTCATACGAGATGGAATGGCATGCGGATTAATGATTAAATCAGGGACAATACCTTCTGCAGTAAATGGCATATCTTCCCTACGATATGTGATACCAATAGTACCTTTTTGACCATGACGAGATGCGAACTTATCACCAATTTGAGGAATTTTGGTAGTTCTAACACGAACTTTGACAAATTTCAACCCATCTTGATTGGTAGTAATTAATACTTGGTCAATGATACCATTCTCTGTACTTCTTAGCGGAGTAGAGGCATCACGTTTGGAATGGTATGCTGTTCTTTGACCTAATTCTTCTTCATCTGGAGAGATTGGAGTAGTCTTACCAATAATAATATCCTCACCTGATACTCTAACACCTGGTGCAATAAGACCATCATCATCCAATTTATCGTATGTACCGTGCTTCATTCTTAAAGTATTTGTACGCTGAGGTTTTTCAAAAGTTTCAGTAATGGACATACCATATTTCTTTTCTTGATCCATATACGATCTGAAAAACAGGGATCTGAATAACCCTCTATCAATAGAAGATTGGTTCATGATCATAGAATCTTCTTGGTTATAACCGGAATAACAAGCAATAGCCACAATAGCATTTTGACCAGCCGGAAGTTCTCTGAATTTCAAATACTCCATTGCACGGGTGGTACCTAAAGGTTTTTGAGGGTAATATAAAATATTGGCCATGGTATCCATACGAACATTATAGTTTGTTAGGAAAACACCCATAGCTTGTTTACCCATCGCAGATTGATATGTATTACGTGGAGATTGGTTATGATCAGGGAATGGAATAATCGATGCAGCAACACCCAAAATCATGGAAGGATGGATTTCACAGTGAGTGAATGTTGTGGCATGTTGAACGGCTTTAATTCTTCTTGCTGGATCTAATTCATCAACTACTTCATCCTCTTGTAATGGAGGTTCCAAGTCTTCAGGTTGCATTGCAATCAGAATAGTTTCTTCTTCTTCTGCATCAATATATTCAACTAGACCTTCATTCAATAATGAAGTCCATGTATATTCTTGGACATCTTCAAAACCACCTTCAATATCTTGATATTCAGTTTGCATCAATCTATTGATATGACCCTTTCTAACCTTTAACTCCTTGTGGCCTAGTTCTTCATCATCTTCAACAATAAATAATGGTCTATAAACTCTACCTGCATCTGTAAATATTTTTAATTCCTTTTCACGAATATCTCTAATCATAGAAACTTCTGGATTAATATCACCTTTTCTTCTTAATGTTCTTAAAGTTTCCATTAATCTAGCTGGATTTCTGTGAACACCATGCCAGACACCATTAACAAAAACTCTAGTTGCATCTGGAGATTGGTGTGGTACATAATCTTCCAAAGGTTCCATACCCCACTCACTTAAAAATGTGATAATTGGCATTGGATCCGTACCAACAGATATACAGGACATTAATGATAGATTCTTCACTAAACCACATGCTTGACCTTCTGGAGTTTCTGCAGGACAAACCAACCCCCAATGTGTATTATGCAATTGACGAGGCTTGGCTAATTTACCATCACGACCAATAGGTGTGTTAGTTCTTCTTAAATGTGATAGTGTAGAGGAGTAAGTATAACGGTTTAAGACTTGAGAGACACCTGCTCTAGATGACATAGCCTTCTTTTGTTCACCCCAGTTACCAGTAGCCAAAGCATATTTCAAACCGGAAGTAATAGTCTTTGCATTGATGGCTAACTTCATATTGAAGTCATTAGCTTCTTCCACGGTCCTTTGCATATAACGGAAAATATCCTTCGTTAACTTTTTGAATAAAGTTTTAAACAATTGACCTAATAATGGACCAGCTAAATCTAATCTTTTCTTACCGAAATGATCACGATCATCTTGATCTTTACGATCTAGTGCACATAATAATAGTCTATTGATCATATAACCAAGGAAGAAAGCCTTTCTACTTTCAAAACCTTCTAGTTGTGTAATATGGGGTAAAAATTCTTTTTGTAAAATATCTTTAGCATATTGAATTCTTTTTTCCTTTTTGATACCTATTGCGGTACCACGACGACCGATGAAATCCAGGGCAGTTTCACGATCCTGAATAACGAAACCGTCTTCCACACAAGGCTTTAACATTTCTAACATTTGCCAATCATTAACGTCATAACAAATATGTTCCAATATTTCACCATCTGGAATAATACCAAGAGCTCTAAAGATAATGACGATCGGAATATCTTGTTTTATATATGGTAATGTAGCTTTAATAGTACGTGAAGAACTACCTTCACGACCATAAAGTTTAACTTGTAGCTGACTGATAAATCTGGAACCTTTTTCCAAAGCAGATCTAATTTCAGCGACATGAGAGATCGGAGATGGTGCAGCTTTCTTGAAAACTTGAACAATGTTACCTGCAGAACGTTCTTGAGCGATTAAGACTTTTTCAGACCCATTAATAATGAAATAACCACCCATATCAAATGGACATTCTTTCAATTTATATAGGTCAGATTCAGTGGCATCACTCAAGTAACAATTTTTGGATCTTAACATAATAGGAAGTCTACCAATGAAAACTTTACCACTTTCTCCATCTTCTTCTGATTCTTCAGCGATAAGTTGATAATCTAGGTCTCTTCCAGGGACGTCGATTGCTTCATAAGTTCTCTTTTTAACATCTACGAACAAACCTGAGGAATATGTCAAATTACGTAAACGGGCTTCTTGTGGATATAAAGCATGAGTAACACCATCAGATTCGTTTACCATTGGTTTAGTAACATAAATTTTACCAAAACTAATTTCATACTTTCTACTAATATTATCTGACTCCGTGGTATGTTGTGCTAATTGTTCTAAAATCATTGTAGAGTCTTCGGAAATGATATCTTGTAAAGTATAGTCCACGAACTGGTTGAAAGAGTCAAGTTGCTGGGAGACTAAACCCTTTTCACGGAAGAATGATGAAATAACGGCCCATGAGTCTTCTGCAGTGATTGGTGCATTTTCATCTTCAAACCCATATTCATCATCATCGTAATAATCTTCTTCTTTGGACATATTAGGATACTATAGAATAAAAAGGGGGAGGAGAGGTAAGTGGGAAACAAAATTAATAAGTTTTCAATGAATCTTGGAGACTTGTTAAAAACAAAGTACAACAAAATAAAAAGGATATTAACAGTAGTATTAGATATATATATATATTTTTCTTATGGATCTTTTTATCTGTTGTAAGGTTAGTTCAAAAAAAAAAAAAAAAAAAAAAAACTTAACTAATGATAAGAGGATAAATAGGAGCAGGTAAGGTATGGGATTTATTCGTTTAAGTTCTTTAGTGTTACTTGCATTACAAATCGTACTCTTAGTTGGTAAAGATTGCAGTCTTTCAAACTTCTCTCTTGTTTTACTTCTAAAATTTCATGTTATTTTCATTCCCAAAAAAAAAATGAAAAGAAATGAAAAGTTTTCTTGGCCCGTGTGGAGTGATATTTCATATCACTTCAAACGTAGTAATTCCACTCGAAAAATAAAATAAAAATAAAATAAAATATAATATAATAGTGTTATAAACAATTTGATAAGAAAGAAGAAGAGTGCAACTGTTAGTTAAACATAAGCAACTAAAGAGGGTGTATTACGACGTGAGTACCATAAATGTTTGTGTCTATATGTTAATGTGTAATGTTATGGCTTGTTTTATTTTACTCTGTGACGGACAATCAAAGTATTTTTTCTTATTTTTTTGCATTTGATGATCTCTAGCAGGTGTTTGTTCTAGATGTAGTAACGTTTTGTTGTAGTATTTAGTCCTTAACTGTTTGAACTTGCCACAGCTTTCTGTTTCTCAGTTACTAGTAAAATGATGTATTTTGGCAATCTTTCCAACATAATCGCATATACTATGAGATAATTCGATACAAGCGCAACTTAATAGTATTAAAGGCACCAGAAGACATATTTCCATCTATAGTTGTGTAGATAGATTGTTGTGGCATGTGCATCAGATGAACTCATAATCCTACCTACGCATACTGGTCATTCAAAATGGAGGATAATTTTGCATATCTTCTAACGGTGGTATGTAATGTATGGTTCTAAAGAAAAATGTAATCAGTAAACCTCTTAGCCATTATCCAACAACCTTCCGAGTGATCATTCATTAATTTATTTATATGAATAAACATCCAATTAATACAGGAATAACCTTACTTGATAAAAGATCCTCAATTTAGTGTATCATAAGGATACCGTACCACAATCAAGTCCATGATTTTTGTAAAAAAAAAATTGGATTGGACCCACATGGTACGAAGTGACAATCGGTTTAACAGAATGTAGAAGGAAGCCCCTAAGGTCTTCTCATTTTCTTCGATCAATCAATCCCCTCCTGCAGAGAAGTTAATTCAATATCATCAATAAAAAAACAGAAGAACAGAAGAACAGAGACAAAAAATAACTGATATTTAAATTGACGACCAGATCTAGTTGTAACGATGCTAAGCTATACTACACTAATGAAAAAATCATGTGTGCAAAAATAGTGGTAGTTCAAATACAGCTTAATTGCCAGCTTAATTTGCCTTCCTCTAACAATGAAGTATCTTACTCTCTTAGTTGTGAATAGATACACAGTTAAAATTGTGCAGACACTAAAATGCCATCCATAGGTAAGACCATGTCTATAAAAAAAACCATTTAGTTAAAAGAAACCCCCTTGGTTCTCTCGATCTAAATGACAAGACCCAGCAATGCAATTATAAACACAGATAAACTTCATTGAATAGCATAGACTAATAAACCTTGCAACTCCACAATATTAACAAACTGTGGATATGCAGAAAAGACACCACAAAATGAGATGTTAACTGTATAACTATTTGAGTCCCGTTAACAACAAAAAAACAACCTTGGATATCTTTTTCAGTATGTTAATACTGTGGTAGAGAATATGAGAATACCAGTTGTTGGTTATGTATTGGTACTAGCTGCTTTCCATAAAAGAACACTGGGCTCTACCATTGTAAACCATGACTGTAATTTATCTAGGGTAAACGCTAGGTTGAGTACTTTCTATGCACATAATGGGGTTTTTTATTGCAGTATATCTTCACTTTTTGCTTACCTCTCCTTTCCTATTTTTAACATATTGTACCTAGGGATAGCTACATTTATAATACTTGACTTCTTCTTGCTAGTGTTACATGAGATTTGCCTTACTGAAATAGAAGGTTCTAGCATAAAGTATAATGACTGGATAAGACCTTATCCGTTCATTATCTAACCCAAATGATACCACATTAACAACATATTGATGCTTAAAATATCATTAGTAAGATAATATCAACCCTCCTGAGATCCAAATAGGAGCCTTAAGTTTCCTTAATATATTAACATAGTGAACTAACAATTACCCTTGAAATGGATAGGGTGACAAAAAGTAATTAAGTTGGACATTCGATGCTTATTTCCAAACATATATAAAGAACATGAAGTAGTTGGTAATCCAAATTATTTTCCTCACTATTTTTTAACTCAACCTACATTTTGTATTATTTTTTATTTATATATATATATATATTCATGGCTTCTATATAATCTTATTATATTCTGAACACTACTTCCAATACATATACAGAGTATGTTGCTTAAAATATCACACCCCAAATATTAGAGTTGGGGATGTCTGTTATTACTACCAATAATAAGGGTGATACATATTATCACACATATATTATATGTTACAACTTAACAACAACTTATTACCCTAATGTTGCAAAACCAAATACGACGTAGTTTTCCATACTGTCTAAGTTTAAGGAAGTGTTTTGAACCCCTGTATCAACACTTGAATACAACAATTCCTTATCCCTGATGGCGAAAGTGGCTCAGGATTATTCAATACACTCCTGGGTGTTGAGAACCAAACCATGTGTTGCCATCTTATTTATATATATATCTTTTAACAACCCCCCTTACAAACATATAAAAAAGGAACAACATACAATTAATTACATTAAACAGTTTGCAACAGTCAATATAAACTTATATAACACAACATTCATTTTACCAAACAGCTGACATATTATCTTGAACAGAGAGACACAGTTGGTTCTAACTAACAGTGTCCTATCTTGCGTGGTTTCATTGATACACCATTTACCAAAATTTCTGTAGTTGGGTAGGAATGTCACTGCTACAATAACGAAAACAGTGTTGAAGAAACTATTCTGCGACAATCTTACAGAAAAGAACACCAGAACATGGAACCACAACTATGGCCCTCTGCATACTTCAACCTATGTTTACTGTTTTTCCCACTTTGGGTATACCTGCTCATTAATCCACTTGGTTTGTGTCTCGTCACCATCTTTTCTAAATTACTTATTTAATATATTCTTTGCTTTTATCAATGAATAATTACATATCTACTGCCAGAAATGGTTTCCCTTCCATATACATACAAAAGGGTTACAAGAACTTATTTCCCTTTCCTTTCCTCTTACACTCCACTCTTGAGCTTGCCTTTCTTGGTTTATTCTGGTGTATATCTATCTCTTACCTGTTCTTTTGTATTAAGATCCCCACAGACTTTTTACAGCTAAGAAACATCAAATATTTCATATAATATTAGTGTTTCCCTATACAGCAACAAAAAGTTTATTTTAAGCGTTCACTTCAGTTTTTACCTATTATTTATCTTCAAGACAACGAAATGGTTTTTGCTACAAACGGCAGACACTCTAAGGCTTCCTCTACTAGGGACTCCTTATTGAAGTTGAAATCATTTTTCAAGAAGAGTAAGGATGAAAACAACAAACAAGTTAACGCTTCTACAGTCACTGAAATCAAATCAGTGGTCTTCCACAACACTAAGCCTTTCTCCAAAGTTGAGCATGTTACGACTGCCCAGCCAAAGGATACGTGTTCTGTGAAGAATAAGTTTAAAGCTTTTTTTAATATTAAGGGGAAAGAAGCAAAAACACCAGCAGTCGTTGAGCAACGACTACATGGTAGAAAGAGAAGACTGGCAATGAATAAACTCAAGATTTTCTTTGCAGAGAAAGTCGTGCCTGTCTTCACGCCCTCTAACGATTATGACAATTTGTCAGAGTACAAGAAGAAACTGCTTGCTGCGGTAAGCATGGACTATGACATAAAGCGTCATGTCGAGGGTCTCAAGCAACTCACCTCTGAAATCAAGCAGGTGGAACGTTGCTTGCAAGGGGAAATGGAAAAATATAACTTGGAGTTCAATCCATGGTTATTAGATGAAATGGAGGCACAGAATGAAAAGATAGAACTGTTGAAGGCTCTGTTACAAGAAAAGAAAACAGAGAGAAGAGACAAGATCAACGTTCTAGAAGATTTAATGCGTCAGCTTACAATTTTAGAAGAAAAGGCGGAAGAACAGAAAGAACAAGATTACTTGTTGGAAATCCAGAGAAAAGAAGAAGAGAAACAAAGAAGAGAGCAACTAATAAGAGAAAAGGAACAACAGAAAAGGGAAACGGAGTTGTACAAATGGAAGATCAACCAGGTTGAAAAGCAAACTTTGCGTCCAAAGGAAAACCAGAGACCAATTGGTCACTACTCAAGAATGACTCCATGGAAAGTACAAGAAATGTTGAAGTGTGACCACGAAGAACAGCTTTCATCCTGGTACCAGAGATACAACTTCCTGAAACGCACCAAACCTTCTGTAACTTTACAAGAGATACAGAATGGTGAGGTGTCGTTTTCAGAGATACACCCTCAGACATTGTTATTTGCACAGGAGTATGACGAGAAATGCTTCGTGATGCACATGGAGATGCAGCATATCCAGGAACAGCAAAGAAGAGAAAAATTAGAATTGCAAAGGGATACCGTAGACTACGTAAAGGCATACTGGAATACCAAGACAAAACAGGTGGGAAGATTCATTGAAGAGAGTGCGATCAGTAGACAATTGGCAACATTCGGTAGAAAGCTTGGGTGGCATGCGAACAGGCTCTACCACAAGATCATCTAGAGTTCCGAACCACAACTCTGGGTGATTGCGTTAGTATCTGGCTATGTATTTTTTAGAGGAGCTATGTAATATATAGGGAAGGAAACTTATTGGGGAATATTCTGGCCAAATATTCTTCATGCAGTTTTCTTCTACCTGCTCCTCTAAAGTATATACTCAGCCAGATCCATTGTCAATTGTTGAAGGTTATACATGCCACTGTTATAATTCGTCCACTCTCGATTTCATCTTCCCGCAGTTTCGGTTCCAGTTAATGTCCTCTCCCAATTATTATTTCGAACTTTGAGTTACGTGGTCTACCCCTTTCAATTCTAGTCGGTTACATTAATACGATTGTTGTTTCTGGAATATTGCTGTATATAACTAGTGTCGTGTGTCGTGTGTCTCTAGCCTGACCTGTTGTTCTCTCTCATGTTGGTTGCCTCTTCTTCCGTACCTCTCTGGATCTGTTCTTTCACCGTCCCATATAGCTGATGCATTAATGTCTGTACAAATGATAAACCTGACGACTGTATTCCGAAGATAGAGATTCCATATAGATTGACTACTCCCAATACAATTTAAAGAACCACAGAACCCGTTTTCAAATACCACAATCAATAAGTGTTTGTTAAGGGTTTTAAATTGTGGAATGTTTGTTATGTCTTATTAAACCCTGGTCATTGTTGAAATAAACTGTTGAACTCTCTATTTTAAAGTCGGATGCTAGTACAGATGTGATGTGCCATTTCCAAGGAATGTTTTCTCCCTTTCCCTCCTTCTTTCTCTTTATTTTATTTTATGTTATTTTATGTTATTTTATTTTATATCTATAATTTGCTTTTATATGCTCTAGTTTCTAATTCAATATTTTTTAGATTGTTTTGTCGTGTTGTCCTTTAGTTTAATAGCTTATGTATATGGTTTTGTAATCTCATTTAATTGCATCATTATCAGAGAAAGATTACCTGAGTGAATCTCAAGAATTAGATCAGTTTTTGAAATGTTTTTTTTTGCATTTTATGAACTCTAGTAGGAGTTTGTTCTATATTTAAGAATGTCTTGTTTTTGCTGATGATGTATCATTGTTTGAACTTGTCACAAGTATCGATTTCTCAATTACCAGTAAAGTGGTATAATTCGGTAATCTTTCCAACATAAATGCACATACCATAATATAGGCGGATATAAACACAACGTAATAAGATTCATGTCGCTAGAAAGCACAAATTCACCTACGAGTATTGCATCATATGTACCAGGTGAACTCCTAATCCTATGTATTCCGATCATCCCGAAATAAAAACAATTCTGCATCTTCTAACGGTAGTATGTATTTTATAATCCCAAAGATAAATGTAGTCAGTAAACCTCCTAACCCTTCTCACACAACTTTCCAAGTGATCGTATATTAATCTATTGATGCGATTAAGACTCTATTTATGAAAAAATCATTGCTAAAAGGTGGGGTAGTACAAATATGGATTAACTGTCAGCCTAATTTACTTTCCTCTAGTAAACTAGATGCTCTTATACTCTCTTGGTGGTGTCGATACAAATAAAACTATTCATATTACAGAGCAGAATAATTAAAAGGATAAAGATAACGGTGGCTTGAAGAAAGCCAGTTAGAAACGATATATTAAATCCATCCGCATAAGTGTAGATAATACTCACTGCTGTTTCGATAAAAAACTCCATGAGCTGATTTCACTGACCCTGAATAGATACACAGTTAAAATTGTACTGACACTTGAATATCATTTGTAGGCGAAGTCACATCTATGGAAATCCACTCGGATAAAAGAAATCTTTCTGGTTTCCTCTGTCTAAATGACAGGACCTTACAGTTCAAATATAAACACACATAAGGTTTCTGAAATGGCACAGACTACTAAACCTTACAATTCTGCAATATTAACAACCCGTGGACATACAGAAAGCATACCACACCCAACAACAGAAGTAACAAACTTAAAGCATAATGGTATAGCCATCTGAGTTCTATTGACGGCCAAAAAATGATTTTGAATCTTATTTCCAATAATGCTACTTCTGCAGCTGAAAATAGTAAAATGTAATAAACCGGCAATACAATGGTATCAACTGCATTCCACGAAACACTAGACTCTATCCTTGTAAATGATTGTAGTTACCCGACTAAAGTAAAGACATGTTATGGTAATGCATGGGGATCTCAAAAATATAAAGTTGGCCAAAATCTTACATTCCTCTTTTAGAGTCATGATCTGCTGTCACAGATAAATGAATATATGTGTTTATTGATATATGTAGTCTTTGGCATAGCATATTAATAGAGAAGAACAACAGAAAAGCTATACAAAGATAATACAACAAATATAAATCAAAAGAATTTTCCAAAGCTTCTCCATATTACACATTTCTTCTTGAAAAGCCAATTGACTTAATTTCCCTAGAATAATATTACATTTTCGTTATCATACCATTTGATATTATTAGCATTATTTTGATTAGGTGCCTAGTCAGACATTCTTTCCTTCACGGTCACTGTCGTTAATAGTAGATTTGGCTTTATAAGTGTCCTTTGAAAAGAATACAATATTTCAAATACCGGAATGTATGAATTCATGTAAATTTAAATAAAATTTGTTGATTGTTTATTCGAGAAAAAAAGGTATTTGAGCAGTCCTTTGTAGATTGTCTCACGTCACTTACATAGAGAAAACATCTAAACATCATCTCGTTTAAAGAACAAAGTTGATGGTACATTTTCTTACTAGCGTGTATTAGTGTGCCTTTCAGAGTAAGTTAATGGAGTCCGTGTGGTGAAAGTATTCTTCTTTCTGTGCTTTAAATGTTGAAGCTTATAGAGAGAGTCCCTATCTTCCATGAAGTTAGGCATTGTGGGGTTCAGAAAATATCAATAACGAATGCTTTAGTGTGGGATGCTAGTGTTTGGGAATTAACAAAGTACGTGGAGAAGTTTTATTCTGTTGATTTCTCTTCAGTTTATTTTTATTTTTTTCGTTATTTCTACAGAGCGAGCAACTTACAGTTATCTTTTCTCTCTTGGTTGTATTTGTAGAAGTAGAGAGAAGCTATTCACAGAAAACAAAACCACTCTGCTTTGCAAGTTTCAACGTTATAAGTAAGCTATTTGATTGCTAATGTGCAGGTATATGCAATAAAATTTACTTCTTTGGCGTGAACTTCTTTTTTCAATGGCTTATTTTAACTGTAATCATGTATTGTTATGCCAATTTGTTTGAACGGTTGGAATGTGAATCCAAATCGAGATATAAATCGGAGACTCTTCTCTGTTGGTTTAGCATTTAGACCCCTTTGCATATAGAAGATGCTCAGTCATTTAATTATGGATTGTATAGGACTGTTACTGGTAAATTATGCTTCTTCTAGTAGACTTTTAAGTAACTGGAAGGTTACTGAACAATAACTATCTATTTGATACGTCTTCTTTTATTCTATGGTTTATTTCGGTTTGTTTATATTGGATATTCCCTCCTTTTTGACTATCAGGTAAACTATGTAAGTGCAAGTGTCAACCTCCTTGAAATAGTTTTGTGGATTGGTTTAAATATGGTTCATAAAATAGAAGCAAAACATTATTTAGAAAATCCAATACATGATATTAGAACAGGTGTGTTTTCATTCAAAGGATCACTGAATACAATTGCCTTCTTAACAACATCTAGTTTAGAGACGAATAATCACATTCAAATATTGAGTAAAAAATGGCTATGGATTTGATTAAAAGGGATGAGTACAGAGAAGTTGGAAAGCATGGACAGTTTGGCATATACATAAAGAAGGATGGTTTTGCCTTATCTTAGTTATATTATGTTATGTTACTGAATATTAAAATGCCCTCAGCGATGAGACGTGGAACGCTTACTATTATTATTAACAGTAACCTTTTCTAAGGTTATTAATAAGATGAACCACAATCAACATATTATGTGTATATGGTAGAAATCTTTTTCTGCTGTGTTATCACAGTGAATACGCATTTCTTGTTTGGTTCTATCTAACTACTATCAATGTAATAGACGTAATATAACAAGAATAATAAGTGGATAAAAATAATAAGGAAAATATTGTGGATTAACAATTGTCTCATTTTCCTTATGTATGTTTAGAAATGAGCTCCGAATACTATAGTTAATAACTGCTTGTCACTTTATTCATTTCAAGGGTAATTGATAGTTCACTATGTTAACATATTGGGAAACTTCAGACTCCTATTTAAATTTCAAGAGACTATGTTTTCTGACTAATGATAAAGTTTGTGTTGAGATCTTTTGGTTGTAAGTTCTTTTGCCGTCAGCTTATATTTGTCTAAAATCTTGTTGGTTCATGTTTTTAGAGGATCTTGTATCTAGGCAGTTATGTGTATTTACGTGTAATAGTTAATAAAGTAAAGTGTTGTGTATTGTTTGCCTTGTAAAGTGTATATGTAATTCATGTCATTGCACTACTTCGTTTAAAGAAAAGATGAAACAAATAGTTAACTTTAGTGTAAAGGAATGTGTTCTTTATTTCCCTTTTACAAATGTAAATTTCTATTAAAACCAGTATCGTTTTATTAAAATTCATGGATAACCTTATATAGATAGAGTGAAAAGTAAGGCATTAAAGATTAAATAGTGCATTTATATTATCGACCTTGAATAAACATTAAAATGTGTTGAATATTAACTGTTTTTAAAGATAGACACACTAAGATTGATCCTAACTAACCGTGAATCTTACCTGTAAAATCAAATTTAGCACTGAGGATAGTATATAATGGAACACTTTGGTGTATTTTTTTTTTCTTCATGACTTTTTTAATCTAAACTTAACCTAATCTATACCAAATAAATGTTCCTCTCTGTTTCAAATAAGTGCTTTGTTCGATAATATATATTGTGTATTAATAGGTTTTACTGAAAATTGACTCTTTCAGCAACAAGAATATATAGATATTTTATTTCAGTTTCTTCTACTTGCTTCCGCCCACCTCTGAATATTAATATTAAAATATAATATATCATAATGTATTATATGTTATTAGAGGTAAGGTTCTTATAGACTTCATAAACCTTATTAAATACTTTTTATCTACCAGTTTTTTAAAAGACTCTTAACCTATATTCCAGTTTAAGACAGAGTATTTTTACAATTTGTATAAGTTTAAGATAGTATAGAATATTAATGTTCACATTTGACTACCAGACCAAAGTTTTCCTTTTGACGACGTTGTCCCAATAACCTTCAATAGGCCGTTGCCTAATGAGAAGTAAACCAACTATTGTCATATTATTTATATCTATATTAACTACCTCCTACAAGTAGATAAAAGGAGCATCGACTATTAATTACATTAGATATTGTGCCACAGTTTAAATAAATTTACAGAAGACCACTTTTACTTCACCAAACAGCTAAAAATTTATCCTGTGCAAAGAGACATAGCAGGTTGTAAATAGCAGTGTTTTATTTTGTGTGGTTTCATTGACATTCTCACCAAAATTTCTGTATTCGGTAAGAATGTCAGTGCTTCACAGTATTTAAAACAGTGGAACAGCATACTCTGCGACACCTATACATAAAGAGCATCAGAACTCTGGACTTCTGTACACTCCAACCTTTGTTTACTGTGCCTCCACTTTGAGTATATTAGTTTGTTTCTTCACTTTGTTTATGCTTTGTCATCACTTTTTATGTTCTTCTACACCTAATATATTCCTTACTTTTACCAATTATTAATTATGTATCCGCAATATTAGTGTTTCCCATACAGCAACAAAAAGTTTATTTTAAGCATTCACTTCAGTTTTCACCTATTACTTATCTTCGAGACAACAAAATGGTTTTTGTTACAAACGGCAGACACTCTAAGGCTTCCTCGACTAAGGACTCCTTATTGAAGTTGAAATCATTTTTCAAGAAGAGTAAGGATGAAAACAACAAACAAGTTAACGCTTCTACACTCATTGAAATCAAATCAGTGGTCTTTCACGAAACTAAGCCTTTCTCTAAGGTTGAGCAGGTTACGACTTCTCAGCCAAAGGATAAGTGTTCTATAAAAAATAAATTTAAATCTTTGTTTAACATTAAGGAGAAAGAAAAAAAAAAACCAGCAGTCGTTGAGCAACGACTACATGGTAGAAAAAGAAGACTGGCAATGGATAAAGTTAGGACTTTCTTTACAGAGGAAGTTGTCCCTGTCTTCACTCCTTCTCACAAGAAGAACGATAAGTCTGAACTTGTGAAAAAAAAGTTGAGTATTGTAAGCATGGACCATGACATTAAACTCCATGTCGAGGATATCAAGCAATTGACATCTGAAGTCAAACAGATGGATTGTTGCTTGCAAGGGGAAATAACAAAATATAACATTGAGTTCAACCCACGGCTATTGGATAATATGGAAGAACAAAACGAGAAAATAGAACTGTTGAAAGCTCTGTTACAATAAAAGAAAACAGAGAGAAGAAGATAAATCAACGTTCTGGCAGACTCAATGCACCAACAAATCTTTTTAGAAGAGAACGTGGAAGAACAGAAAGAGCAAGACTACTTGCTGGAAGTCCAGAGGAGAGAAGAATACAGGCAAAGATGTGAGCAACTACTAAAAGTAAAGGTGCAACGGGAAAGAGGAACGGAGTTGTACAAGTGGAAGATCAACCAGGTTGAAAAGCAAACTTTGCCTCCCAAGAAAAACCAGAGACCAATAGGTCACTACTCAAGAATGACTCCATGGAAAGTACAAGAAATGTTGAAGTGTGACCACGAAGAACAGCTTTCATCCTGGTACCAGAGATACAACTTCCTGAAACGCACCAAACCTTCTGTAACCTTACAACAGATACGAAACGGTAAGATGTCGTTATCAGACAGACACCGTTGGACACGATTATCATCACGGCAGTATGAAAAAAAATGCTTCTTGATGGAGATGGAAATGCAACATATTCAGAACCAACAAAGACAAGAAAAATTAGAATTGCAAAGGGATACTGTAGAGTACGTAAAGGCATTCTGGAATACCAAAACGAAACAAGCGGGAAGATTCATTGAAGAGAGTGCGATCAGTAGACAATTGACAACATTCGGTAGAAAGCTTGGGTGGCATGCAAACAGGCTCTACCACAAGATCATCTAGAGTTCCGAACCACAACTCTGGGTGATTGCATGCGCATCTGGCCTTGTATTTTTTTTAGAGAAGCTATGTAATATGTAGCGAAGGAGACTTACTGGGGAATATTCTGGCCAAATATTGTCCTTGCGGTTTTCTTCTTCCTGCTCCTCTAATGTATGTACTCAGCCAGATCCATTGTCAATTGTTGAAGGTTATACACTGCCACTGTTATAATTCGTCCACTCTCAATTCCATCTCCCTATGGATTCGTTTCCAGTTAGTGTCCTCTTCCAAACATTACTTTTAGTTTCAAAGTTTACGTGGTCTATCCTTTCAATTATTGTCGGTTACATTGATACTATTGTTATTTCTGGGATGTCGCTAAATATAAACGGTGTCATGTGTCGTGTGTCTTTAGCCTGACCTGTTGTTCTCTCTCATGTTGATTACCTCTTCAAGAGCTCTCTGGATCTGTTCTTTCACGCCCCCAAATAGCTGAAGCATCAATGCATTTCCAATTGTTGTTTGCCTCAGTACTGTAATCCGAAGAAGAAGATACAACAGAAGAATTTAAATCAGCAGCTCCAACTACAATTTAAAGAACCACAGAACCCGTTTTCAAACATTATAATCAATAAGTGTTTGTCTGGGATTTTAAGTTGTATGGTGTTTGTTATGTCGTCTAAAACGCTGAACCCTTTCTAAAATAAATCCCAAAATTCTCTGTTTTAAATACGGATACGAGTTCAGGTGTAATGTTCCATTCCCATGTTATAATGACCAGAATAATATCTCATTCGTATTAATTGCTTCCTCTTCCCATTTCCTTTTCTTTATCTTACTTTATATCTATTACTTGTTTTTATGCACTCTAGTATCTAATTCAATTTTTTCTAAATGGGTGTGTCCTGTTGGTCATTAGTTCAAGAATATATGTATAGGGTTTTGTATTCTTAACTAATTGCATCATTTCTAGATAAAGATTACCTGAGTAAATTCCAAGAGATGAGCCAGTTTTCAAAAGGTTTTTTATTTTAATTTTTAATTTTTTATTTTTTTTTTGCATTTGATGATCTCTAGCAGGTGTTTGTTCTAGATGTAGTAACGTTTTGTTGTAGTATTTAGTCCTTAACTGTTTGAACTTGCCACAGCTTTCTGTTTCTCAGTTACTAGTAAAATGATGTATTTTGGCAATCTTTCCAACATAATCGCATATACTATGAGATAATTCGATACAAGCGCAACTTAATAGTATTAAAGGCACCAGAAGACATATTTCCATCTATAGTTGTGTAGATAGATTGTTGTGGCATGTGCATCAGATGAACTCATAATCCTACCTACGCATACTGGTCATTCAAAATGGAGGATAATTTTGCATATCTTCTAACGGTGGTATGTAATGTATGGTTCTAAAGAAAAATGTAATCAGTAAACCTCTTAGCCATTATCCAACAACCTTCCGAGTGATCATTCATTAATTTATTTATATGAATAAACATCCAATTAATACAGGAATAACCTTACTTGATAAAAGATCCTCAATTTAGTGTATCATAAGGATACCGTACCACAATCAAGTCCATGATTTTTGTAAAAAAAAAATTGGATTGGACCCACATGGTACGAAGTGACAATCGGTTTAACAGAATGTAGAAGGAAGCCCCTAAGGTCTTCTCATTTTCTTCGATCAATCAATCCCCTCCTGCAGAGAAGTTAATTCAATATCATCAATAAAAAAACAGAAGAACAGAAGAACAGAGACAAAAAATAACTGATATTTAAATTGACGACCAGATCTAGTTGTAACGATGCTAAGCTATACTACACTAATGAAAAAATCATGTGTGCAAAAATAGTGGTAGTTCAAATACAGCTTAATTGCCAGCTTAATTTGCCTTCCTCTAACAATGAAGTATCTTACTCTCTTAGTTGTGAATAGATACACAGTTAAAATTGTGCAGACACTAAAATGCCATCCATAGGTAAGACCATGTCTATAAAAAAAACCATTTAGTTAAAAGAAACCCCCTTGGTTCTCTCGATCTAAATGACAAGACCCAGCAATGCAATTATAAACACAGATAAACTTCATTGAATAGCATAGACTAATAAACCTTGCAACTCCACAATATTAACAAACTGTGGATATGCAGAAAAGACACCACAAAATGAGATGTTAACTGTATAACTATTTGAGTCCCGTTAACAACAAAAAAACAACCTTGGATATCTTTTTCAGTATGTTAATACTGTGGTAGAGAATATGAGAATACCAGTTGTTGGTTATGTATTGGTACTAGCTGCTTTCCATAAAAGAACACTGGGCTCTACCATTGTAAACCATGACTGTAATTTATCTAGGGTAAACGCTAGGTTGAGTGCTTTCTATGCACATAATGGGGTTTTTTATTGCAGTATATCTTCACTTTTTGCTTACCTCTCCTTTCCTATTTTTAACATATTGTACCTAGGGATAGCTACATTTATAATACTTGACTTCTTCTTGCTAGTGTTACATGAGATTTGCCTTACTGAAATGGAAGGTTCTAGCATAAAGTATAATGAATGGATAAGACTTTATCCGTTCATTATCTAACCCAAATGATACCACATTAACAACATATTGATGCTTAAAATATCATTAGTAAGATAATATCAACCCTCCTGAGATCCAAATAGGAGCCTTAAGTTTCCTTAATATATTAACATAGTGAACTAACAATTACCCTTGAAATGGATAGGGTGACAAAAAGTAATTAAGTTGGATAATTGATGCTTATTTCCAAACATATATTAAGAACATGAAGTAGTTGGTAATCCAAATTATTTTCCTCACTATTTTTTACTCAACCTACATTTTGTATTATTTTTTATTTATATATATATATATATTCATGGCTTCTATATAATCTCTGAACACTACTTCCAATACATATACAGAGTATGTTGCTTAAAATATCACACCCCAAATATTAGAGTTGGGGATGTCTGTTACTACTACCAATAATAAGGGTGATACATATTATCACACATATATTATATGTTACAACTTAACAACAACTTATTACCTTAATGTTGCAAAATCAAATACGACGTAGTTTTCCATACTGTCTAAGTTTAAAGGTTTGTTTAAAGCCCCTGTGTCAACACTTGAATACAACAATTCCTTATCCCTGATGGCGAAAGTGGCTCAGGATTGTTCAATACACTCCTGGGTGTTGAGAACCAAGCCATGTGTTGCCATCTTATTTATATATATATATATTTAACAACCCCCCTTACAAACATATAAAAAAGGAACAACATACAATTAATTACATTAAACAGTTTGCAACAGTCAATATAAACTTATATAACACAACATTCATTTTACCAAACAGCTGACATATTATCTTGAACAGAGAGACACAGTTGGTTCTAACTAACGGTGTCCCATCTTGCGTGGTTTCATTGATACACCATTTACCAAATTTTCCGTATTTGGGTAGGAATGTCACTGCTACAATAACGAAAACAGTGTTGAAGAAACTATTCTGCGACAATCTTACAGAAAAGAACACCAGAACATGGAACCACAACTATGGCCCTCTGCATACTTCAACCCATGTTTACTGTTTTTCCTACTTTGGGTATACCTGCTCATTAATCCACTTGGTTTGTGTCTTGTTACCATCTTTTCTAAATTACTTATTTAATATATTCTTTGCTTTTATCAATGAATAATTACATATCTACTGCCAGAAATGGTTTCCCTTCCATATACATACAAAAGGGTTACAAGAACTCATTTCCCTTTCCTTTCCTCTTACACTCCACTCTTGAGCTTGCCTTTCTTGGTTTATTCTGATGTATATCTATCTCTTACCTGTTCTTTTGTATTAAGATCCCCACAGACTTTTTACAGCTAAGAAACATCAAATATTTCATATAGTATTAGTGTTTCCCTATACAGCAACAAAAAGTTTATTTTAAGCGTTCACTTCAGTTTTTACCTATTATTTATCTTCAAGACAACGAAATGGTTTTTGCTACAAACGGCAGACACTCTAAGGCTTCCTCTACTAGGGACTCCTTATTGAAGTTGAAATCATTTTTCAAGAAGAGTAAGGATGAAAACAACAAACAAGTTAACGCTTCTACAGTCACTGAAATCAAATCAGTGGTCTTCCACGACACTAAGCCTTTCTCCAAAGTTGAGCATGTTACGACTGCCCAGCCAAAGGATACGTGTTCTGTGAAGAATAAGTTTAAAGCTTTTTTTAATATTAAGGGGAAAGAAGCAAAAACACCAGCAGTCGTTGAGCAACGACTACATGGTAGAAAGAGAAGACTGGCAATGAATAAACTCAAGATTTTCTTTGCAGAGAAAGTCGTGCCTGTCTTCACGCCCTCTAACGATTATGACAATTTGTCAGAGTACAAGAAGAAACTGCTTGCTGCGGTAAGCATGGACTATGACATAAAGCGTCATGTCGAGGGTCTCAAGCAACTCACCTCTGAAATCAAGCAGGTGGAACGTTGCTTGCAAGGGGAAATGGAAAAATATAACTTGGAGTTCAATCCATGGTTATTAGATGAAATGGAGGCACAGAATGAAAAGATAGAACTGTTGAAGGCTCTGTTACAAGAAAAGAAAACAGAGAGGAGAGACAAGATCAACGTTCTAGAAGATTTAATGCGTCAGCTTACAATTTTAGAAGAAAAGGCGGAAGAACAGAAAGAACAAGATTACTTGTTGGAAATCCAGAGAAAAGAAGAAGAGAAACAAAGAAGAGAGCAACTAATAAGAGAAAAGGAACAACAGAAAAGGGAAACGGAGTTGTACCAATGGAAGATCAACCAGGTTGAAAAGCAAACTTTGCGTCCAAAGGAAAACCAGAGACCAATAGGTCACTACTCAAGAATGACTCCATGGAAAGTACAAGAAATGTTGAAGTGTGACCACGAAGAACAGCTTTCATCCTGGTACCAGAGATACAACTTCCTGAAACGCACCAAACCTTCTGTAACTTTACAAGAGATACAGAATGGTGAGGTGTCGTTTTCAGAGATACACCCTCAGACATTGTTATTTGCACAGGAGTATGACGAGAAATGCTTCGTGATGCACATGGAGATGCAGCATATCCAGGAACAGCAAAGAAGAGAAAAATTAGAATTGCAAAGGGATACCGTAGACTACGTAAAGGCATACTGGAATACCAAGACAAAACAGGTGGGAAGATTCATTGAAGAGAGTGCGATCAGTAGACAATTGGCAACATTCGGTAGAAAGCTTGGGTGGCATGCGAACAGGCTCTACCACAAGATCATCTAGAGTTCCAAACCACAACTCTGGGTGATTGCGTTAGTATCTGGCTATGTATTTTTTAGAGGAGCTATGTAATATATAGGGAAGGAAACTTATTGGGGAATATTCTGGCCAAATATTCTTCATGCAGTTTTCTTCTACCTGCTCCTCTAAAGTATATACTCAGCCAGATCCATTGTCAATTGTTGAAGGTTATACATGCCACTGTTATAATTCGTCCACTCTCGATTTCATCTTCCCGCAGTTTCGGTTCCAGTTAATGTCCTCTCCCAATTATTATTTCGAACTTTGAGTTACGTGGTCTACCCCTTTCAATTCTAGTCGGTTACATTAATACGATTGTTGTTTCTGGAATATTGCTGTATATAACTAGTGTCGTGTGTCGTGTGTCTCTAGCCTGACCTGTTGTTCTCTCTCATGTTGGTTGCCTCTTCTTCCGTACCTCTCTGGATCTGTTCTTTCACCGTCCCATATAGCTGATGCATTAATGTCTGTACAAATGATAAACCTGACGACTGTATTCCGAAGATAGAGATTCCATATAGATTGACTACTCCCAATACAATTTAAAGAACCACAGAACCCGTTTTCAAATACCACAATCAATAAGTGTTTGTTAAGGGTTTTAAATTGTGGAATGTTTGTTATGTCTTATTAAACCCTGGTCATTGTTGAAATAAACTGTTGAACTCTCTATTTTAAAGTCGGATGCTAGTACAGATGTGATGTGCCATTTCCAAGGAATGTTTTCTCCCTTTCCCTCCTTCTTTCTCTTTATTTTATTTTATGTTATTTTATGTTATTTTATTTTATATCTATAATTTGCTTTTATATGCTCTAGTTTCTAATTCAATATTTTTTAGATTGTTTTGTCGTGTTGTCCTTTAGTTTAATAGCTTATGTATATGGTTTTGTAATCTCATTTAATTGCATCATTATCAGAGAAAGATTACCTGAGTGAATCTCAAGAATTAGATCAGTTTTTGAAATGTTTTTTTTTGCATTTTATGAACTCTAGTAGGAGTTTGTTCTATATTTAAGAATGTCTTGTTTTTGCTGATGATGTATCATTGTTTGAACTTGTCACAAGTATCGATTTCTCAATTACCAGTAAAGTGGTATAATTCGGTAATCTTTCCAACATAAATGCACATACCATAATATAGGCGGATATAAACACAACGTAATAAGATTCATGTCGCTAGAAAGCACAAATTCACCTACGAGTATTGCATCATATGTACCAGGTGAACTCCTAATCCTATGTATTCCGATCATCCCGAAATAAAAACAATTCTGCATCTTCTAACGGTAGTATGTATTTTATAATCCCAAAGATAAATGTAGTCAGTAAACCTCCTAACCCTTCTCACACAACTTTCCAAGTGATCGTATATTAATCTATTGATGCGATTAAGACTCTATTTATGAAAAAATCATTGCTAAAAGGTGGGGTAGTACAAATATGGATTAACTGTCAGCCTAATTTACTTTCCTCTAGTAAACTAGATGCTCTTATACTCTCTTGGTGGTGTCGATACAAATAAAACTATTCATATTACAGAGCAGAATAATTAAAAGGATAAAGATAACGGTGGCTTGAAGAAAGCCAGTTAGAAACGATATATTAAATCCATCCGCATAAGTGTAGATAATACTCACTGCTGTTTCGATAAAAAACTCCATGAGCTGATTTCACTGACCCTGAATAGATACACAGTTAAAATTGTACTGACACTTGAATATCATTTGTAGGCGAAGTCACATCTATGGAAATCCACTCGGATAAAAGAAATCTTTCTGGTTTCCTCTGTCTAAATGACAGGACCTTACAGTTCAAATATAAACACACATAAGGTTTCTGAAATGGCACAGACTACTAAACCTTACAATTCTGCAATATTAACAACCCGTGGACATACAGAAAGCATACCACACCCAACAACAGAAGTAACAAACTTAAAGCATAATGGTATAGCCATCTGAGTTCTATTGACGGCCAAAAAATGATTTTGAATCTTATTTCCAATAATGCTACTTCTGCAGCTGAAAATAGTAAAATGTAATAAACCGGCAATACAATGGTATCAACTGCATTCCACGAAACACTAGACTCTATCCTTGTAAATGATTGTAGTTACCCGACTAAAGTAAAGACATGTTATGGTAATGCATGGGGATCTCAAAAATATAAAGTTGGCCAAAATCTTACATTCCTCTTTTAGAGTCATGATCTGCTGTCACAGATAAATGAATATATGTGTTTATTGATATATGTAGTCTTTGGCATAGCATATTAATAGAGAAGAACAACAGAAAAGCTATACAAAGATAATACAACAAATATAAATCAAAAGAATTTTCCAAAGCTTCTCCATATTACACATTTCTTCTTGAAAAGCCAATTGACTTAATTTCCCTAGAATAATATTACATTTTCGTTATCATACCATTTGATATTATTAGCATTATTTTGATTAGGTGCCTAGTCAGACATTCTTTCCTTCACGGTCACTGTCGTTAATAGTAGATTTGGCTTTATAAGTGTCCTTTGAAAAGAATACAATATTTCAAATACCGGAATGTATGAATTCATGTAAATTTAAATAAAATTTGTTGATTGTTTATTCGAGAAAA
This sequence comes from Arxiozyma slooffiae, assembly GCA_017347545.2. Taxonomy (NCBI): domain Eukaryota; kingdom Fungi; phylum Ascomycota; class Saccharomycetes; order Saccharomycetales; family Saccharomycetaceae; genus Arxiozyma; species Arxiozyma slooffiae. The sequence continues at coordinate 160,298 of JAFHAQ020000022.1, read as the reverse complement.
AAAGGTATTTGAGCAGTCCTTTGTAGATTGTCTCACGTCACTTACATAGAGAAAACATCTAAACATCATCTCGTTTAAAGAACAAAGTTGATGGTACATTTTCTTACTAGCGTGTATTAGTGTGCCTTTCAGAGTAAGTTAATGGAGTCCGTGTGGTGAAAGTATTCTTCTTTCTGTGCTTTAAATGTTGAAGCTTATAGAGAGAGTCCCTATCTTCCATGAAGTTAGGCATTGTGGGGTTCAGAAAATATCAATAACGAATGCTTTAGTGTGGGATGCTAGTGTTTGGGAATTAACAAAGTACGTGGAGAAGTTTTATTCTGTTGATTTCTCTTCAGTTTATTTTTATTTTTTTCGTTATTTCTACAGAGCGAGCAACTTACAGTTATCTTTTCTCTCTTGGTTGTATTTGTAGAAGTAGAAAGAAGCTATTCACAGAAAACAAAACCACTCTGCTTTGCAAGTTTCAACGTTATTAGTAATCTATTTGATTGTTAATGTACAGGTATACGCAATAAAATTTACTTCTTTGGCTTGAACTTGTTTTTTTATGGCTTATTTTAACTGCAATTATGTATTGTTATGCCAATTTGTTTGAACGGTTGGAATGTGAATCCAAATCGAGATATAAATCGGAGACTCTTCTCTGTTGGTTTAACATTTAGGCACATTTACCTAGAGAAGACGCTCAGTCATTTAATTATGGATTGTATAGGACTGTTACTGGTAAATTATGCTTCTTCTAGTAGACTTTTAAGTAACTGGAAGGTTACTGAACAATAACTATCTATTTGATACGTCTTCTTTTATTCTATGGTTTATTTCAGTTTGTTTATATTGGATATTCCTTCCTTTTTGACTATCAGGTAAACTAATGTAAGTGCAAGTGTCAACCTCCTTGAGATAGTTTTGTGGATTGGTTTAAATGTAGTTCATAAAATAGAAGCATGACATTATTTAGAAAATCCAATACATGATATTAGAACAGGTGTGTTTTCATTCAAAGGATCACTGAATACAATTGCCTTCTTAACAACATCTAGTTTAGAGAGGAATAATCACATTCAAATATTGAGTAAAAAATGGCTATGGATTTGATTAAAAGGGATGAGTACAGAGAAGTTGGAAAGCATGGACAGTTTGGCATATACATAAAGAAGGATGGTTTTGCCTTATCTTAGTTATATTATGTTATGTTACTGAATATTAAAATGCCCTCAGCGATGAGACGTGGAACGCTTACTATTATTATTAACAGTAACCTTTTCTAAGGTTATTAATAAGATGAACCACAATCAACATATTATGTATATATGGTAGAAATCTTTTTCTGCTGTGTTATCACAGTGAATACGCATTTCTTGTTTGGTTCTATCTAACTACTATCAATGTAATAAACGTAATATGACAAGAATAATAAGTGGATAAAAATAATAAGGAAAATGTTGTAGATTAACAATTGTCTCATTTTCCTTAGGTATGTTTGGAAATGAGCATCAAGATCATAGATTGCCAGTGTTTATCACTATATTCATTTCAGAGGTAGATCATTTTTTATTCTTTTGACCAACTGAGAAACTTGGACTTCCTAATTAGATATCATGATATCATGATATGTCTTATTAAGGATATATTTGGTATTGATATGTTTTTGAAGTACTCTTGGTACGGGTTTATATGGGGCTAGAGACTTGTTGGTTCATCGTATGTTTTCAGAGAGTCCGGTATTTCACGTATTTCACCAATTATGTGTTTATACTTAATATTCACTCAAGTAAAATGTTGTGCACTCTTCAAGTTTTGTTGCACTTTTATGTATTTGTTTATTTTACAAAGTGTTTATACACTTCTTCTTATTGTGATGCTGCGTTCAATGTAAAAGACATACTACTCTTTCCTTCCCAAAATACGGAATATCAAACAAATGGTTAACTTTGGTGTGGGGTGAAGAGTATTCTCTTGCAAGAACATACAAATATTCTAAAACTTTTTATTGTTTTCACCCTTTACAAAGTATAACTATCCACTAAAACTACTAGTACCTGTTTATTAAACTTCATGGAAAATCCACATATATCAGATTATCCCTCTTATATCTGATATCACAAGATCAGTGACTAAGCTATGTGTTTCTAAATTAATCCAAAATCAAAAGATAGAATGTAGAGTGACATTCAAAGATTTAACGAAAAAATAGTGTATTTGGTTTATTAACCATGAATTGTAAGTAAAATACACTCAGTAAGATTGATCGAACTAATTGTTACATATAAATTCAAAAATAGAACTTATGATAGTACATACACTGGAATACTTCGGTGTATCTTTTCCTCTTGTAAGTTTTTGGTCTTAATCTACAGTATTCTACACCAAATAACTTCACTTTTCTGTTTTAGTATAGTGGTTTGAACGACAATAATATATTTTGAACATTGTAACGTGTCATTTCTATTCGAGACCCTCTCAGCAACAAGAGTAATATGGATAATATTATATCTACATTCTTACGCTCAAAACCTTTTTTAATGAAGTCAAACACTCACAACGTTTATTTAACCATTTATTTAATATATATATATATATTGTTTTTTTACTTCAGGTATGAATATACTTTGTCTTTAAGAAAGATTCATGAGGGAAATTAGAAGACTGAAGGAAATCTTTAATCTTTTGTATTTAAAAGAAAAAAATCTGTCATAAACAAATTTAATTAAAGAATGAAATATTCTAAAAACTTATTTTACGAATTTGTGTTTTTAGAATATGTTGTTAAAGAAAATTGTTTATTTTTTTTAGAGGATATGTATAGTATAGTTTGTATTTCACCTACTTTTAAAAAATTTTTTACTTATTTTCTTTTTAGACCAAAATGTAAAAACTGAAAGGAAAAAAAAAATAAAAATAAAAATATATATATATATATATAGGATATCAACAAGGGAAAGTGACTGTTTTTACGAAAGGTATCAAACATAATTTTGATCCATATAAAAAAAAATTATCTTAGTGCTCACTTGACAAATCACATTTAAAAAAAAGTTTCCTCTCAGGAAAGAAAAGAACCAAATATAAAACTATTTCAGTATTCCTGAAGAAACCACTTTTGTATTTAACTCTAAATAATAATATCTAATAAAACAACGACAACGACAACAATAATAATAATGATAGATGACGGTGATAATTATACACACAACGTTTTACTTAGTGCAAAATATTGATAGACCCATAAGATACAGTCCTTCTTACTTAGAAAGAAAACAAACGAAACCCAAAAAAAAAAAAACACTTTTTTCCGTTTCTTTTCGGAAACTCTTTGATACTTAAAACGGTTTCTCGTATAGTGTTCTAATAATATACCATACATAAAGTAATATATATAGACCAACAGGGTTACAATTATTAAATCTTAGAAACAGGTGTATATTACAATAGATTCCCTTCAAATCAAACAAATGATCAAGAAACGTATCAAGGGAAAAAGGACAACAACAACAACAACAACAGGAGTTAAACTGCGTGTTAAGTTATGTCATATTTTTCCTGACTTCTTTTTTACAATATTCTTATTTTTGTAGTACTACTTACTACACAGAATAACCAATGAGAACGTTATCAGTTATTTATGTGAGTAAATCCAAGCCAGATATTTTATTTTTTTTTTTTTTGCAACAAACAAACAATACCGTTAAACAGCAAAGGACATTCAACTCACTTAATAAAGACTATGAGGCAGTCTCCGCGGAAGTGGGTACCTTTATCATGAAGAAACAGGTGTTCCACGGAGCAACAAATAGGAAGAAGAGTTGAGTAAAACTGTCCAGCTAATTTTAGACAAAAAAAAAATAACCCTTTGATTCCATTTTTTGTTGGCAGTTGGGGAGAAAAAAAAGAAAAAAAAGAAAAGAAAAATACAAGAATGGTTCCGTGGAGGGACTGATTCCACGGAACACGTCACTCCGAAGTCGGCTCGGATTATCTCCGTGACAAGACTGTTCCGTGGAACTCGGAAAAAAAAAACAAAAAGGAAAAATAATCTTTATTATTCCTTTTCCCACAACAATCAACCTGATTTTATATGACTACATTTATCAAATACATAAATACATAAATAGATAAACAAATAAATAAATAAGTAAATAAATATATAAAAATATATAAAGGATACAAAATAAGATTCAAATATCGTTGTAACACTCGGAATTGGTTCCTTCTCTTTACTTGTCGTCTTCAAATGTAAGTTTTTTTTTTTTAGCAAAATTTCATCAATCCTTTTCAAATATTAACTCTCTTAGATTTTATCAAAAGTAAAACAAACAAATAAACAACAAACAAGTTTATTAATTATCATTACAATTTGTTATAATTCCATTGTATCATGTCTGTTAGCACAGATATAAAGGAAACTTCATACAGTGAATCTGCATCAACTACAAGCAGTTTCGCTGAATCTTCTGAACATCCATATCAAGGTTTTGATGAAAATGTCCAAGACCAAGTGAGAGATCTGGCAAGGACAATAACAAGTCAAAGCAACCTTAACTCATTTGACGATACCCATTCCATCCTATCTTCTAATCTAGGTGTAAATCCGGTTTTCTCAAATGTAGATAAACCTGAATATAATGAAAAATTGGACCCAACCTCGGAAAACTTTTCTTCTATAGCTTGGGTCAAAAATATGTCTAAATTGGCATCATCTGATCCAGAATATTATAAACCTTACTCCTTAGGTTGTGTTTGGAAAAATTTGACTGCTTCCGGTGAATCTACTGACGTGGAATATCAAGCTACTTTTCTAAATATGCCTAAGAAAATTCTAACTAAAGGTTATAGGATGGCAAGACCACCAAGGGAGGAGGATTTATTCCAGATTCTAAAACCAATGAACGGTTATCTAGACCCTGGTGAATTAATGGTCGTCTTGGGCAGACCAGGTTCCGGTTGTTCTACATTTTTGAAATCTATCTCCTCTAATACACACGGTTTCCATGTGGGTAAGGACTCCACAATCTCATACAGTGGTCTTACACCAAAGGATATCAAAAGACATTTCCGTGGGGAAGTCGTTTACAATGCAGAAGCCGATATTCATTTACCTCATTTAACCGTCTATCAAACTCTATATACCGTCGCAAGGTTGAAGACTCCACAGAATAGAATACAAGGTGTTAGTAGAGACGCATGGGCTAGACATGTCACGGAGGTGTTTATGGCTACATATGGTCTTTCTCATACAAGAAATACAAAAGTTGGTAATGATTTAGTCAGAGGTGTGTCTGGTGGTGAAAGAAAACGTGTATCCATTGCCGAAGTCGCTATATGTGGATCCAAGTTTCAATGTTGGGATAATGCTACAAGAGGTTTGGATTCTGCTACCGCTCTGGAATTTATTCGTGCTTTAAAGACCCAAGCTACCATATCTAATGCTGCTGCCGCTGTTGCCATATATCAATGTTCCCAAGATGCTTACGATTTATTTGATAAAGTTTGTGTCTTGGATGGTGGGTACCAAATCTATTATGGGCCAGGAGATAAAGCAAAGGAATATTTTGAAAGAATGGGTTACGTTTCTCCTGATAGACAGACTACTGCAGATTTCCTGACTGCTGTCACTAGTCCTGCAGAAAGAATTATCAACCCTGAATATATTAAGAAGGGAATCCCTGTCCCACAAACTCCAAAGGAAATGTACGATTACTGGGTAAGTTCTCCGGAATATAAACAACTATTAAAAGAAATTGATGACAGACTAATACGGAATGATGATAGTGTTCGTAACGTTATTAAAGAAGCTCATGTCGCTAAACAATCAAAGAGAGCTAGACCTGGTTCTCCATACACAGTAAGTTACGGTTTACAGATCAGATACTTATTAAGGAGAAATTTCTGGAGAATGAGGAATAATCCTGGTGTCCCACTGTTCATGGTCATTGGGAATACTGCTATGGCTTTCATTTTAGGTTCTATGTTTTACAAAGTTATGAAGGAAGGAGGGACTGGATCCTTCTATTTTCGTGGTGCTGCTATGTTCTTTGCTGTGTTATTCAATGCTTTCTCTTGTTTATTGGAAATCTTCTCACTTTTTGAAGCAAGACCAATTACTGAAAAACATAAAACATATTCTTTGTATCATCCTAGTGCAGATGCTTTTGCATCTGTTCTTTCTGAAATTCCAGTCAAGGCTGCTGTTGCTATTTGTTTTAACATTGTCTTCTATTTCCTTGTTGACTTTAGAAGGAATGGTGGTGTCTTTTTTTTCTACTTATTAATGAACATTGTGGCAGTATTTGCAATGTCTCATCTTTTCCGTTGTGTCGGTTCTGTGACCAAAGCATTTGAAGAGGCTATGGTTCCTGCATCTATCCTATTATTAGCTTTGGCCATGTATGCCGGTTTTGCAGTCCCAAGGACAAAAATGTTGGGGTGGTCCACTTGGATTTGGTACATTAACCCATTAGCCTATATTTTTGAATCTCTAATGATTAATGAGTTCCATGGCGTTAAATATGCTTGTTCTCTTTACATTCCATATGGTCCTGCATATGCAAATGCAACTGGAACGGAAAGAATATGTTCCACTAGTGGTGCTGTTCCAGGTCAAAACTATGTTCTTGGTGATGACTTCATTAAGATTAGTTATGGTTATGAACATAAACATAAATGGAGAGGTTTTGGTGTTGGTATGGCATATGCAGTGTTTTTCTTCTTTGTTTATTTAATTATCTGCGAATTCAATGAAGGTGCTAAACAAAAGGGTGAAATTTTGGTCTTCCCATCTAGTGTCATTAGAAGATGGAAAAAAGAGGGTAAAATTAGAAAAGATGGTTCTGATGCCAATGATATCGAAAAAAACATCGACAAATCCATGACTAATCAAAAGATGTTAAATGATTCAGATAGTGGTCCTAATGACAGTGATGACAATGTTGGCTTATCTAAATCCCAAGCTATTTTCCACTGGAGAAACTTATGTTATGATGTCAAGATCAAAGATGAAACTAGACGTATTCTTAACAATGTGGATGGTTGGGTTAAACCTGGTACTTTGACTGCGCTAATGGGTTCTTCTGGTGCTGGTAAAACAACTTTGTTGGACTGCCTGGCTGAAAGAGTTACTATGGGTGTGATTACTGGTGACGTCTTAGTGGATGGTGTTCCAAGAAATGAGTCCTTCCCAAGATCTATCGGTTATTGTCAACAACAAGATTTACATTTGAAGACTTCAACTGTTAGAGAGTCCCTAAAGTTTTCTGCTTACCTACGTCAACCTAAAGACGTTCCTACCTCTGAGAAAGACGCTTATGTAGAAGAAATTATCAAAATTTTAGAAATGGAAAAATATGCTGATGCTGTCGTTGGTGTTGCTGGTGAAGGTTTAAACGTGGAACAAAGAAAGAGATTAACTATTGGTGTTGAATTAGCTGCCAAACCAAAGTTATTGGTTTTCTTAGATGAACCTACTTCTGGTCTGGACTCTCAAACTGCATGGTCTATTTGTCAGTTGATGAGAAAGTTAGCCAACCATGGTCAAGCTATCTTGTGTACTATCCATCAACCATCTGCTATTTTAATGCAAGAATTTGATCGTTTGTTATTTTTACAAAAGGGTGGTAAAACAGTGTACTTCGGTGATTTAGGTAAAGGGTGTCAAACGTTGATCGATTATTTCGAAAGTCACGGCTCTCCTAAGTGTCCTCCAGGTGCTAATCCTGCAGAGTGGATGTTAGAGGTTGTTGGTGCTGCTCCTGGTTCTCATGCTAACCAAGATTATCATGAAGTGTGGAGAAACTCTGAAGAATATAAAGCAGTACATGCTGAATTAGATCGTATGGAAAGAGAATTACCTGGAAAACACACAAATGATGAAGAGAAATTTTCTGAATTCGCAACTAGTGTTTTATATCAGACTAAATTGGTTACCTTACGTTTGTTCCAACAATATTGGAGATCACCACAATACTTATGGTCAAAGTTTTTCTTAACCATTGTTTGTCAGTTGTTTATTGGTTTTACTTTCTTCAAAGCCGATAGATCACTGCAAGGTTTACAAAATCAAATGTTATCAGTTTTTATGTTTGTTTGTATTTTCAACCCACTGTTACAACAATATCTACCAAGTTTCGTAGAACAAAGAGATTTATATGAGGCCAGAGAACGTCCATCAAGAACATTTTCATGGAAAGCATTTATTGTTGCCCAAATTATTACTGAAGTTCCTTGGAATATCCTTGCTGGTACTATTGCTTTCTTTATTTATTACTACCCAGTTGGTTTCTATTCTAATGCATCATTTGCAGATCAGTTACACGAAAGAGGTGCTTTGTTCTGGTTGTTTTCAGTCGCCTTCTTTGTATATATCGGTTCTATGGGTTTAATGTGTGTTTCGTTCAACGAAATTGCAACAAACGCAGCTAACTTAGCATCTCTTACCTTCACTATGTCCTTGTCCTTTTGTGGTGTGATGGCTACACCACAAGCTATGCCTCGTTTCTGGATTTTTATGTATAGAGTGTCTCCCTTAACATATTTAATCCAAGGTCTTCTTTCTACTGGTGTTGCTAATGTACCAGTTACATGTAGTAAAGATGAATTACTACAATTTACTCCCGCTAATGGAATGACATGTGGTGAATACATGAAACCATACATTAAGATGACCGGTGCTGGTTATCTGACTGATTCAAATGCCACGGATGTTTGTAACTTCTGTCAATATTCTTCCACAAATGAATACTTAGCTTCAGTCAACAGTATTTATTCTCAGAGGTGGAGAAACTGGGGTATTTTTATTTGTTATATTGCATTTAATTACCTTGCAAGTATCCTCTTCTATTACCTTGCTAGAGTTCCAAAGAAATCTAAAGTTAAGAAAGAATGAGTCTATATATATATATCTTTTAGTTAAAGTTATAAATCTTCATTATATATATTATTTTTCTGATAGATAAAGTTTCAAAAAAAAATACTTCTTACCATGAAAAAAAAACTAGAATAGTCTGTAGAAATGTCTCTTCTCGTGGAATTTACAAGATTAATAGCTTAGAAATCCCCATATAACGATAGAGCAACAAAAAAAAATTTAATATTCTTCCTATATGTATAAATTGAATTAAACTTCTAAAAAGGTTGTCTTCAAATGAAAAAAAAAAAAAATAAAATAAAATAAAAAGACAAACGAAGAATAAAATAACTACCAGAAAAAAGAAAACACCAATAATCACAGTTCTGCTAAATGGTTTTGAAACAGAATCAAATATAAAAACAATATTATCTAAGAGCTATACAAACTGTATAAAACCTAAATTCCAGTCTATAACTACTGATTCTGGTAAAAAATTGAATTATATTTTGAAATAATCCATCATATATATATATTTTTTTAAAAAACGGTTGAGTATTTTATAGCTAAAATTAGAACAATCACCAATCTTCTGTTAATCTTGTTAAAACATCAACAGTCTCTTCAGGGGATGCAATCCACAACGTACAACCAGCCAGTCTTGCTTTAAAATCATTAGCTGATCCCATTGGAGCAAACTGATCTCCAATATGTAATGTTTGCGATGGATCAATCGGATTTTGTGCATCATAATACTGTTGTAGTGCATGAATACCTAAATTTTTTCCTCCAATATCACACCAGACATCACTCCCACCATCAAAACAACTAAATTGGATTCTCTTGGCAGGCGGATAATTCTCTAAAGTACTTTGTAAAGTTAGCACTATTTCCTCCAATTGTTCTCTAGCAAGTTTTACAATTTTTTCTTCCCCAGATGCAGGATCAACAATTCTACCTGGCACAATACCTACTGCTCTTTTTTTCCTTATGATTATTGCTTCTTCTGGTAAAATTAATCTTTTTTTCAATGTATTTAGTGTCTTTTGAGCAAAATCCAGAGTTGCTTGAATATCAGCATCCTTCCATTCCTTCATCGATTCCAAAATCCAAGTGTCTCTATTAACATACTGGAATCCACAAGTATTTCCAGTTTCATCATTATTGATTCCTTTTTGCTCCTTATTATTTATTTCATCACCACATTCAAAGTAACGGAATAAATAATTAGATTCACCTCCCATAATTGTTAGGTTCTTCTTTTGTTCTAATGTCAAATCAGCACATTGCTTGATAGTTTTAACTAACCCGTCCAATCTTTTTTCATATATCTTAGCCTCATCATAACCAGCTGCGGTAACAATGCCTACGAAAATATTATTTTTCAGCAACTTAATTATCAAGGGGATAACCGGATTTTTAACAACCAAAGAACCACCATCTTCATATAATGTAACATCACCATCAAATGTCACCAGTCTCAAAGGTTTACCATACTTGGGACCTAACCTTTTTTGTCTAGTAAAATGAAATATTTGTGCAGTATTTAATAATCTTCTAACATCGTTAAAACTCGGTGCTACCATTCTTCTAGCTGAGATCGCTTTAACTGAATCTTCCCATAAAAATGCTTTCTCTAAAGGTAATGGTGTGAAAAAAGTACCAATCGATGGAACAAGAAGATTTAATCTTGATCTACCAAGTGAAGACTCATTCAAATATTCTTCATCGTTATCTGATTTTTTTTTATCAAATTCGATTTTATTTAGAATTAATTCTTCTACATCTTTCAAAATCTCTGCGTATTGGGATCTAATTCTTTGTGAAGTTGTTAAATCATCAGTATCTTCTTCATCATGAGAAACTGCATGTAATACAAAGGGTGTAGCCAACAACCCTTTAATCCAATCAATAAATTCATCTTTACGATGACTTTTTAATTGATAGTCTACCCTATAACGAGATGACATTTTAAATAACAATACTATTTGTTTAAATTGCTTCCTCTGTGTTATTTTCAATATTTGATGCAATACCCTCTCTCAATTATTTTAACATAATCATGAACAGTTGTTATAAAAAACCCTGAGTTAAGATTATTTTGTAAACATCTCTCCTTGTTTCAAAAACAGAGTGTTTAAAAAAAACACAAAAAAAATATTGATTTCGCCCAGGATCGAACTGGGGACGTTCTGCGTGTTAAGCAGATGCCATAACCAACTAGACCACGAAACCAACAATATTCATTTCCTCAACGTTTTTCGTTCAAATCAGTCTCCTCTATATAATATTCTAAAATATATATATAAGAACAACAAAACAACACAATAAAATAATAAATTCCATCAAATTTAAAACGCAGAAGATAGTATATTAATTGACTATCATTTCTTTTTCAAATTACTGTCTTCAACATGTATATTACGTCTTTAAGACATCACTTTAGCTCTTCCCGGTCAATAATATATTTTCTATCACCACTTTACTTTACCACACATGTGATACTATATAATGTACAATAATTAATATATATTGACCCCTAATATTATTAACTAAAAAGGGAAAATATCCAGGAATATTCTTAAAAATTAAAGAATTCAATTCAAAAATCCACAAGCATATATTACCAAACTTTTTTGCATGATTTTACATTCTTTTCACTACACTTATTATTATTGATCAAACCAACGTGGGATTTCAGTTTTCTAGGGACATTAATTAAAGGAATAATAGTGTGTTCTCAAACACAAATTGTTTTTAAGAACAGTTAATACTATTTTAATATGGTGAGTAGTGGTAAGCACTCTCTGAAAACAAAGAGTTTTAGTTGTATTAGAAAGAATGGGAGTTGTTCTAATTCAAAACTTATTGGTTTATTGATTCTTGTATTTTTCTTTTTTGTTCTTGTGAAGATTATAAAGGTTAAGTGATTATAAATGTTGAAATTGAAGGTTTTAGAATAAAATAGAGAGAACAAGGTGGTTTTATCAGCTGCCCAACAACGGAAAACTAAATTTTAATTTTTGAGACCTCATTAAACATTGACAAATTTATTTCATTAATTGTCGCTACTCGTGGAGAAAATTCTTCACTCTTTACCAATATAAACTCTTATTTTTGCATATATTATATTATATTTTTTTATATTCTTTTGTATATTAATATTTATTATTTTATATGTTTTATAATATAAAAAAGAAATGTAAAGAACATTAGTTTGGTACTATTAATTTTTAACTCTAAAGATAATGATTGGAAAAATTTTTTAATGTTTTCTGTATATCTACAACATATAGGTACTTACTCTAAACAAAAACAAATTTTACAGTATGACTTCTGAGATTTATACACACTGACATTTAATATACCCAAAAAACGATCAAAGAATGCACAAAAACCCTTCAATATAGTTTCTCAAAAGAGGCAAATGCAATATCTTTTTGTTCTTTTTTTTATTTTTATTTTTAATTCTGTCTTTAATTATTGTTACGCTTTACTAGTATTGAATTTGTTTGAAACAATGTCATTATTGAATAAAATTTCGGAAACGTGTCTTCTTTTGACTTCTGGAAAACTATTTTATCCAGATAGTTCTTACCAGGGGATGACACAATATTTCAATCCTTATTCATATTTGTTTATAATCCTTTATGGGAAAGTGTTTTCCAAGAGTAGCCAGTTGTTTTTGATATAAAGCAAAAGACCTGGAATTAGAAGTTATAATCACTGGAAATTTAATCACATTGACTTGACCTTTTTGCAAATTATATGCAATCTTGACCATAAGACATTCAAATCAAATTGTGAAAAAAAAAAGAAAAATTCAAAGCTTCTTTATTAATATATTTCTTTCTTATTCTTTTACAATTTTGCAATATTGTTACAGATGCTATTAAATGGGGAACAAATACATTCTTAATAACCTTGGTGGAAATCAAAAAGTGTTCAAAAATACTTTCCCAGAGACTTTCGCTGAATATTCATATGTTCTCGATGAATTGAAACAACATAGTATGTAAATAGCCATAATAATATCAAAATTAAATAATTATATATCTATATTATTTTTTAATTCTTTCTATATCACTATACTCTGCCTATTTCCAAAAAATCAAATAAATAATGACAATAAGAATATAGTGATAACAGCACTTTATCCATACAACCACATTCCTAATCATTAAATCTATTCAATTCTAGAATTGATGTTTTTTCTCAAAAACCACTCTATAAATATTCTAATACTCTCTCTAACCTTTCTATAATTCCTTTCATTAAGACCATCAACCACAGATTTTAATAAATTGTTTTTTTCCTTATCTGATACCTTACCCAATTTATTAACTACGTTAACAAGCCATGAACCACAAACAGATGAATCATTCCCATTAGCTTCAGTGGCTAACCTAAAACATTTCACTATACAATTAATAGCTTCAGAATGAGATGTATCTTTAAAGACAGTAACTAACCCACCAAGTAATGAACTGACTAAATTACAACCACGGTTAATAATAATTTCTTGGATAATCTGTTTTCTCCAATCATCGGGTACAATTTCTATGGAGACAGTGGAAATTGGAGGTGTTCTAAACCCCCATGATATTATATCATCTAGAAAGCGTAAGATATAAATATATGCATCTAAAGTTTCTAACTTATTAACAGCTTCAATTGCTACATCAACAACGTTACCCAACAATTCAGTAGACATAATAAATTGCTTTGGATAGAACATTACCAAATCACTCACCATAGAAAAGAAATCCATAATCACTTCATAATAATTATTTAATTGGATCTTATCCATTTTCTGGAAATTCATTATAAAAGTACTACATTGTGACAATGCAAATTGCCAGACAGCTTCCTTTAATTCTGGAGATACAGGAAATGATTCATCATCACCAAATATGACAATAATTGAACCGGAACACCACAAAAAGGATCCCAAACCCGTGGTGGCATACCCTTGAACCAAAAACCCTGCCAAAGGACCAAGGATAGGTTCACAGAAAACATGGAATCTTTCAATAATTCTTCTTAATAGTTTCATAGTCCGTTCTACAATAACAGTATCTGATATCGCACCTTGATCTACCATAATGATTTTGATCGTATTCCATATTTTCTCAATACATGGTAATAAAGGTTCACGACCTTGTTGAGGATATTCATACCTTGGAGACAATTCTTCAAAAAGTGCATATAAAAGATCAATCCTATCAGCCACCAAGTTATTATAACTTGAAGGAGAATTTTTCCATTGAATAATCAAACTTTCTAAATGTGTCAAATTATCGTTAATCAACTTATCAAATGTGATAGCAACAGTCTCGATCGGTTGCTTACTAATCACAGCACTTAACCCCTGACAGAGTTCAAATTGTGATTCTATATCCCTTGACAGGATATCTTGAATATTAAAATAGAAATTAATCAATTGATTTATATAATCACTTAATAACTCTGAACAGTCGGAACAAAAATACATCAAGGCATGTGATGATGCAGTAATGATTTCCAAAATTTGTTCATCATCTTGAATTGAATTATTTTTAACTTGATCAAATCCACGGAATATGTATTGCAATTGTATTTCAAGTAACTCAGGATGTTTCCCCGTCCATTCAGTGTAACGTCCCAATACCAAAGTAGCAGCATATCTTAATTTTGAAATTTCAGGAAGATTACATATAATTTGTATTATTTGTGGTAAAAAATTATTTTCAGTTAATGGAATCTCTTGTGCCATTGTTCTTAAAGAAAATAATGCAGCTTCCAAATTTTGCCATTCATTTAATGATGTATTATTCAAATTTGCTTTAATTTGATTCAAAGGAGGTGCCAATGCATTCGCTGCGCCCACTACTGCGACACAATCCTTTAAGACATCACCCATGGTGTATCTAAATTCTTTAAATTTATCCTCATTTTCTTTAGATGAAAATGAATCTTTCGGATATTCTAAATGTCCAATGATCCCCTTTATCAATTCGATAAAAATGTTAGTGAAAAATTTCTTAGATTCCCTGTATCTAACTAACACTAAATTTTGTTTTAAATTAAACCAAAATGGGAACGTATAAGCAACAACGTCTAAATCTGAATTTTTACATGTTAACATCAACAATATCATTACCATTGGTTGAAAAACTTCTGGTGATTTAGATATATGGACAACCCAAGCTTCACCAGCTTCAACAAACAATCTTGTAAAATTTTCTAATAATTCAGGATCTATTTCATCTTCAACTTGAACTTTATCTTTACAAGTGACAAGCTGAGGTATCAATTTCGATTGCAAATTCATTAATTGCTCATAAAGAGCCATAATTAAATTATCATTAGATATATCTCTACTCTCTTTCAAAATGATACACAAACAATCCACAGCTGCTTCAAAAATCTCATTATTATCCGAATCATTTAATAAAGAATCAAACACTAATTTAATTAAGGGCTCCACAGTTAAAAATTTCTCAATTGGGAATTCGAAAGCCCATGAACTTAAGCAACGTAGTATACTCTCCAAAGTGATATCTAAAGTTGTATTATTATTCTTAGAAATTTGATTTAAATTGTTCCCCCCCTTTAATGTATCGACACAGGAGATTAAAAATTTTAAGATATCTTCAGATATATCATCAATCAACTCATGTATCCTTGAATTATATTCATCTTCAGTCAATGGGATTGAACCAATATCCAGTGTTTCTTCAGGTAAAATCTTGAAAAATATTAGTAAAGTACCAGGAAAATTATTTAAATGACTAATAATTTCTAAGATTGGATCTCGCCAATCGATCATTTGGATTGCTAATCTAGCTAAAGCCACAGACAATTGAGTAATGACCAATCTATGAGTATGGACCTTTAAAAGATCCAATAAACATTGTTTAATATGAAGTTGACTATTCGGATCCAATTGAATCAAATCATAGGTGACTTTATTTCTCAAAGTTTGTGATGCAAAAATTTGTAAATCTAGATTATTGTCATTAGGAGCGTTCAATATTTGATTGCAGATACTCCATGCCTCATTTGATCTTTGAAAATTTTCCATATATTGTAAAGCTTTATTCTTTTCTTCTTGTGTTACGTTGGATGAAATACATCGAATGGAGTTAAAAATTTCATTTATAATGTTGCCATTGTCTGCCATAGTTTTAAGTATATATATATATATATATATATATATTTATAGATTTCAGAATCCAAGTGACTAACTTCTTTTGAAAGAATAAAATAAATAAATAAATAAAGACTTTCTACTTAATCCAATTCCTCTGAAAGAAGGTAATAATGATTAAGATATTAATACAAAGCGTCATAATTATTTCCCTCTTCATCCTTTTAAATATTTAACTTTATTTATTTATTTATGTATTTTGCAATTTTTCAAATTTGGTTTTATAGAAATAAAGAAAGCAAAAAAAAAAAAATAAAAATAAAAGTTTCATACAAAGATGGAAAGACTGTTAGGTAGAACTTAAAGAAGTAAATGACTGGAATAAAGACTTACAGCAGGTGAAGGAGGTTGTACATTTGATAATATCTTATTTTTAATGGTCTTACCATAGATAGATCCATATAAAGGGTAGTTGATCTATTAATATAATGTCCACAAACAAGAATAGACAGGTAATACCGCCAATCAATTGTATATTTAATTATTTACAACAACAAACTCCTGTAAGTATATGGTTATACGAACAAGTCGGATATCGAATTAGAGGAAAGATAAGAGGATTTGATGAATTTATGAATATTGTGATAGATGATGCGTGTCAAATACCAATAAATAAAGATACTAGGAAGGAAGATGTTGAGAAGAGCGAGCATTTAGGGAGAATCTTACTTAAAGGCGACAATATTAGTCTAATAACTTCAATAGATGAATAAACAACCAAAAAAAAAATAACTCAATGTTAAATATAATTATATATACAATTATTTACAAGAATATATTTCATACCACACACATATATATACATAATTATTTTCAGAATAAATTAAAACTTAATTTAATTCATGAAGATCCTCATTTTTTTTTGTCTTACTGTTTCAGCAAAGGTCTTTGCTTCGTTACTCTTTAGTCACTGACAGACCAGGTTTACCATTGATAGAACCAAACAATTCATCACCAAGTTTGTTCTCAATGTCATTTTCCCATTGTCTCTTTCAAACATTGATAGTTTTCAAAGTGGAAATCAAATGATCTAATTTCTTGAAAAATTGTTCCTCAATGACGAAAAATTCATCAGGTACATAATACAATTCTAACAACTTACGAATCTTATTCCCATTAGATTTAAATTCAAGAAAATCTCTATAATATTTTCCTTTCATATCCACCAATTTTTTTTTCTCTTCATCAGTCCTCTGCCTCATTAAAAGTTGATTAATAATATTTTCTAATGATGGGATTAGTCAAATCGGATGATTTCTTTTTGATTAATCAATTTCAATCCTCTTTTTTTTTCCAACTTCTTCCTTTTTTTTCAATACTATTAATCTGCAAATCTTTATGGCTCACAGAGACCCTTAGGTTGAGGTACTTTACTATTATTTTTTAAATTAAATAAGATCCAATAGTTTGGCAGTTTGTCCCCCCCCCCCCCACATAACGAAACTGTAATTGAGATTCATTGTTGTTCCAGTATAAATGTGAGCAAGTGAGTGAATGTGTAATTGTGCCACACTCCAATTACTATATTTTTAGTCCTCATATATAACAGAATACGACAAATGGTGTACATAGAGAAATAGTAAGCATATACATATATATATACACAACCCATACTTCATTTAATCTTGTCCTTTTTCACTACAGGAAAGACTTTGACGTTTAGAGAAACAGAGATAAAAAAAAAAAAAAGACCAAAACAAAATTCCTTGCCTTTGACCAAACCTCCAAATTCTTCAGAAATTGGTCCTTTACTAAAAAAAAAAAAAGAATTACCTGTGTCACCAGTTGTTTATAGTGCATTACATCAGTATTATTACACCTACATTAAAATCTATAGACATCTACTTGCTACTACTATTCTTTCAACAAATTTCTGTTTAGATTGAATAATATCCAATCCAATGCAATGCACCACGCATCTCATCTGTCAGTATGTATTTTGTCGTATCCATATTTATGAGTCCATCGGGACGGTCCCTCCATTGATTTTTTTTTTATTTTATTTTTATTTTATTATTGACCAACTGCTTCCGATGTATATAAATAATAGATCCAGACACTTCTCCCTTGCAAAAATTCTTGCATATTGATTATACTGATTTTCTGTCCTTTCAAGGTAAGATTAAACCAAACAAAAAAAAAAAAAGGTGGTTACTACTAAGTTTATTCCAGGTCCATAAACAAACAAACAGACAGACTACCACTACTACTACTACTGCTACTGACTACTATTTATTGCCTGTTCCCATCGTATACGATAGATTAATAACAGTATAAGTCAAATCAAACAAACTTGCCAGTTACTATTGTTCTATTGTTGTTGCGTTATTGCACCCTTTTTTCTATTGTCAGCTGAATATCCTTCGTCTATTGTTCTATTGTCTCGAATGATCTTGCTGTTTTTTTTCTTTGTTCTCTTTGTTCTTTCTTTCTCGAGGGTTTTCTTTTCTTTTTTTTTTCATTTTTGGATGATTCCTATTTGTCTCTTTGGAAACAAAAACAAAAAGATTATTTATTTACGAGTCAAACCATTCTTCTTTCTCTCTGTTGACAAAAATTAAGATCAATAGAGAATCGACCTTTCATATATTCGTGGCAATAGTTGCAGTAGTAGCAGGTATTTCGTTTACCTTCTCTTTCTCTCGAGGGACGGGTGCAATTAACTTTTCCTTATTATGGTTATTATTATTATTATATCATCATGCGTTATCTTATTTCTTTATGAACTGTAAGCCATTCCCATTTCACTTGTTCTTTTTTGAAACTTGTTAGATTATTTTTTTTTTAAAATCCACCCAAAAATAATCTTAAATAACATTATATAGTCAAGAGAATAAAATAAAGAAAAAGAAAAGATATTGATTTATATATATATACCCAATACCCCATCCATCCATATATATATATATATACGTATATCTTTCTTGGTATATATTCACTCCCTCCATTTCAAATCATCAATTATAAATCAAATCAATAAAAAAAATTAAATCAATTAATTCAAATGGGCAGAATAGGCAGGTTTTTTGGTTGTCCTGGTGATAGACCTGCTTTATATCATAAAGCACCACTCATTCCACATGATCAAGACGTTATCCAACAGTTGGGTCTCAGCATTAGGCATGTGTATAATAATAATACAAATAAACTGAAATCGTCAAGGGAAACACTTGTTGGTGATGACACCGCTAGTAGTATCAATAACATATGTAATAGAAAAAACAACGAAAACATTACTGGAAAGAAGGAGGAAGAAGAAGAAGATGATGATGATGCTTATTTAAGTGATTCCTCAACAAAGTTAGACTTAACAGATGTCATTCTGGAAGAAAACGGTTGTATCGATACAAATATGTCCTTCACGGGGATCAAGAAATCTTTTATGGATGTTTGGCTAGACAAGGCAGTCATGTGGGCTGGTTCCCAAATCATGTTTTTCCTGATGTGGATCATTCTTATCGTATGGGTGGTCATAGGCGCGGTTTATAATGCCCCCTTTAATTGGCAGGTGGTTATGCAGGATGGTCAGTCTATTCAATGCTATTTCTGGGATACGCTATTGACTAGGCAACAGTTGACGTCCACTCATGAACAAGTACTGATTGTAACACAGTTGAGATCTAGAGCTCGTTCTTTTAAAAGGTTTTTAATCGGTGACCCGACTATTTCAAACAACGCCTCTGTTCCTATTAAATTATTGGGAACCAATGAGCAGCAAGTCAACAAACTACAAGACAAAAATCCAACTGTAGTTCAAGTCGATGACATCACCAAATCCGAAAAAAATTTAAACGGAAATACTAGTGTCCATGTCTATACACCATACATTGATCATGACGCCATATCTGGTGCTTTGCCCGTCGAAAACTGGTACGATAAATTGAGTACTGCGTTCTCTTGGATAATTGGTTCCGTGCCATCAATGATCTTATTCTGGATATGTATCTTTGTTTGGGTCGGATGTGGTGCTGTTCCTCAAGGAGGCCAAACGTTCAGTGATAATTGGCAGATGGAAATCAACACAGCCGTCGCTGTCTCTTTATTAATATCCTCCTTCTTCTTACAGAACATTAGAGGTAGACACGACATTTTCATCTCCAAATTTCTATTAAAGATTCACGCTATGGACCGTAAAATCGATCTAATTCTAAGGACCGCAAATAACGATTTCGATAGTGAAAACCCAGTCGTCACTGTGGATGCACCAAGGAGAACCAAAGCTGAACATCTTATTGATTGGTATGCCGACGTGGTTGGTACTGGTATCGGTATAGTGATTGCCATATGCGTGTTTGCTGCATGGGCGGCCATCGGCAGTCCCCTACATTGGTCCGATAACTGGTGGTTGATTATTGGCACATACACTGGCCTTGTCGGTTTCTTAGATGGGTTCGTTATTAGACAGGTGTATTTCAGGATCATTAACCATGAGGAAGAAAATTTCCAAAAGTTGGCAGACGAAGACGCTGAATTATTCCAAATTTTATCCATTGATTGTCCTGAGGAATACTTTGTGGCCCCCAAACATAAGAGAACTTTAAGTTATAGAATATCTGAATTTGTCAATCTCTGTTGTTCCACACAATGGAGTGTTTTGGTTTCTATTCTTATCATCATTGGGTTAATTTGTGCTGCTACAGGTATGTTATGGAGTACCACTGGTCAATTGATTGCAAATACACCAACCATGATTATTGAAGAGTTTTTCTTGATTGTTTTGATCCAAGCACATAATTGGGCAGATGAACAAAGAAGAATCGAAATATCGAGTCTTTTTGCCAGAAGACACATTCTAATGGATTATGTCCAATGTAAATATCTTAATTCAAAATTCCAGTAAACATAACATGGTATCATATTATTCGACAGTTATTTTTTGTTTTTTTTTTGTTTTCTTACAGCAAATGTCTCCAGTATTCGAAAATGGGAGATTTTGAAGGATAATCTAACTATTAGATATATAGGATGCTTTTAATTAGACTATATTCATTTTTTTCCCCCTACCCTCTTAATGTCTCTCAAAAATATATGGTTGAAGGCGTAATACGACCTTACTCCATAGATATTTAAAAACTTTATTAATATTTGTTCTGTTGTTATTTAAATCATATATGATTATATAATTAATTTTTCCTCACTGTATGACAGCCTAGAGTGGTCTCAAGATTAGCAGGCAAGACTGCAAAATCAGATATTGTCAGTGTACAATAGAATTGAAACATCTTTTTCAAATACCCTCTCTTAAAGAACTACAACTTGTTCAAATTTAAACATATGAGTTGGAATGGTTCAATTTGTATTCAACATAATACTACATGTTATCAATACCACTCCAAAAAACTACCACCAGAACGAAGGATATTCACAGTATTCCCATTTATTATGTTGCGAAATTAGAGGTTGTCACGTATTTTTAAATAATATAGAGATCATGTAATTAAAATATATATATAATATAATATAAAAATCCTGATATTTTTTTGATAACTCATAAGAATTATCTCACATACAGGTAACAATTGATTTGGGGAAAGAAAACCAAATAATAGATAAGACAAAATAAATTAATGAATTAGAGAGAAGATATATTACTAAATCATCCCAACTAATCCAACAAAGAACATCATATTTCATGTTTGATCCCTCTTATTTTATTCTAGTTGTTATTTTCTTTAAAGATGCATTCTTTCTTCAAATTATTGTACAAATTTTTCATAATTCCTAAAAGGGTATCAATGTCTAAATAGGAGATATCCTCTTAAACAGGGAAAAAATATATACTTATAGAAGAAAAAATGCGGAAATATTGTTTTTTTGACTGCGATGTATGGGTGTAGAGTCAAAAAAGGTGGGAAAAAGTTTTTTATAGAAGTAAATTTCATATTAAGCAATCCATTTTTAAGTGAAATAGAGGGAGTCAGAGACAAAACATATATCGACTGTTCTTATTCAAAACCAAATAAGTAGGTTAGTTCTGTTTGAATAGTAGAAGATAGCAAAAAGTATTACAGACAAAAAAACCCCCACAAGCTTTCTTTACTCTTTATTTATTTCTTTGTTCCTTTTTTTATTTTTCATTTATAAAAACCCATATAAAGACGCCATTCAATCCCTAATAGCTATCAAATATGGCAGGCCTATCATTTGACAATTATCAGAGAAATGCCTTTTTAACTTCTAAAAACCATTCTACTCAACCAAAGGCCACATCTACCGGTACTACAATCGTTGGTGTTAAATTTAATGGTGGTGTAGTCATTGCAGCTGATACAAGATCCACACAAGGTCCTATTGTAGCAGACAAAAATTGTGCAAAATTACACCGTATTGCTCCAAGGATATGGTGTGCAGGTGCAGGTACCGCAGCCGATACAGAAGCCGTGACACAATTGATCGCCTCCAACATCGAATTACATTCTTTATCATCAAAGAGACAACCTCGTGTAGTCACAGCGTTACAAATGTTAAAACAACATCTTTTCAAATACCAAGGTTACATTGGCGCATATTTGATCGTTGCTGGCTGTGATCCTACTGGCTCGCATCTTTTCTCTATCCATGCTCATGGTTCTACTGACGTAGGCTACTATTTGTCCCTAGGGTCTGGTTCCTTGGCTGCTATGGCTGTGTTGGAAACTAATTGGAGAGAAGATATAACTAAAGATGAGGCAATAAAATTGGCATCAGACGCTATTCAAGCTGGTATTTGGAACGATTTAGGGTCTGGTTCCAATGTGGATGTCTGTGTCATGGAGGTAGGTAAAGATGCACAATATTTAAGAAATTATATAACTCCAAACGTCAGAGAAGAGAAACAAAAGAATTATAAGTTTGCTAGAGGCACGACCGCAATTTTAAAAGAAAGCATTTACAAAATTTGTGATATTGAAGAAGAAGAAGTATCAATTGAAGCTTGA
Organism: Arxiozyma slooffiae; assembly: GCA_017347545.2. NCBI lineage: Eukaryota > Fungi > Ascomycota > Saccharomycetes > Saccharomycetales > Saccharomycetaceae > Arxiozyma > Arxiozyma slooffiae. The sequence goes on along the minus strand of JAFHAQ020000022.1, from coordinate 137,347 downwards.
TCATAGATTAAATTGATCTTTATATATATATATACATGTATAAACTCGCGTACATACACCCATACGGAAAAAAAAATTAACATATCTTCTTTAAATTCGAATAATAATTGTATCAGTTCCAATAGTAACAATTCCACAACGGTATAGGATCCTTAAAACATTTTGTGCCTTATAACTGGTTGGATTTATCGTTATTTTCTTCCTTCCAATTGGGAATATCTTGTAGAACGAAAAACCAAAAATTGAGATTTCAAAAATAAACATTGAAAATTAAAACTTGTAATTGAATCTTTAATATGTATATTGGTCCAACAAGTATTAATTTACGAAGATAAGTAAGTGCTCCTTATTAGAAAGGGATTCAAAACGTTTTTAATTTACGTATTTATTTTACATACAGTGGAATAAACAGATAATAAGGTAATGAAATTTATTGAATCTTTGGTGGTTGACAATTGAAATATTAACTATTCACAAGTTATTGGACCATATATCCACACACACACATATATATATAATACTCCAATTTTTATTAATCTATATTTGTTTATGTGCAATTAGATTATCCAGCACGGCTTTACTTTCTAACCCAATACATATAAAACTATACATACACACCCATCTACTTCATACCTATTGAAATACAAATTATAAATCAGCATACAGACCAAAATAAAAAAAAAAAGGGCACAGTAAAATATAATCTAATATGGTACCACCTCTACCTTCCAATTCTAATATAATTGGTCAAGGTGGGTTAACCAATGAAATTAATTATGCTATAGAGGCTATGAAACAGTTGAAAGTTAGCAGATTAAAGGAATTATGCAGAAGTATAAATCTGCCTCTCTCTGGACGGAAAGTAAATTTACAAGAAAGACTCACCCAATTCATTAAAGATTCAATGTCAATTGGTCATATTGATCCATGGAGACCCAAATCAATTGTGCTATTAATCCAAAGACTTTATCAATCAAAGGAATTACCGCCGTACTTCGAAGTTTGGTCCGATGTTAAAAGCGGGAAGTACCCAATACCAATTGTTCGAATACTTGGGGATAGTATGATAAATACACAATCTCAATCTCAAACACCAACTACGACCAACACAAGTAATACTACTAACTCTACTCAGACCAATAAAAATAACAACAGAACAAAAACCTCTTCAAGTTCAAATAATAGGAAATTGACCAATGATTCTGTACCTTTCAAATTATCTCCATTTTATAATATACAGACGCAAATACCGAAATCTTCATATCGATTAGTTAAAGCTCCCGGAAGAGGAGTAGGTGCTGTACGATTCACTTTTACTGGTCATGAATGGTTGAAATTACAAAGTGATACCAAGAAATATAGACTTTATTTGTTTTGTTGGCCAGCTAATTCTCCGTATCATTCTAATTCAAATAATTATTATCAACATAAAGAATTTATTGCATTTCCGTCTCCAAATGAGATTCTATTTAATGGTATCAAAATTACAGAAAATGTTAGAGGGCTAAAGAACAAACCTGGTACAGCAAAACCAGCAGATTTAACAACACATATTAGACCACCACCTCAGGTTAATACATTAGATTTAGTTTATGCGTACACTACAATTGACTATCAAATGGCATGTTATATAACAGAATTCATATCGCCAGAGGAATTACTTCAAAATGTCGTACTTAAACATCCAAGAATATCTAAAAAATCTACCCTTAATTATATCAAAAAGATTATGAATGAGGAAGATGAAGATGAATTAATCACTACTTCCACCGTGTTAAGTTTACAATGCCCCATCTCTTATACGAGGATGAAATATCCTGCTCAATCACGTCTATGTCAACATCTACAATGTTTTGATGCATTATGGTATTTACATTCACAGTTACAAGTACCAACATGGCAATGTCCTGTATGTTCAATTACAATACCTTTAGAAAATTTAGTGATATGTGAATATGTTGATGATATTCTGAAAAATTCCGATGAAGAAGTGGAACAAGTGGAATTGTCATCTGATGGATCATGGAAACCATTCATTGAGGAGGAAATTCCTGTAAGACAAAGGGATGATAAACAAAATCAAGTTAATGAACAAGAAGAGGCATCACCAGTGAAAAAGGAGGCTTCAAATGATATATTTACTGGTAATAATCATGGTAACACAAATAGTCACGAAGTAGTCGTTATATCTCTTGATAGTAGTGAAGATGAAGATGGTGGAGAAGAAAAACAAGAGCAACTACCAACTCAAACAGCTACAACACAAGATGCATCCAATTTAGCACCACCTACATCGACTGAAATATCACAAGGAGTCACCACCAGCGGATCTTCCAAGGGTATAAATGAAACCACCGAATCAGATTTACCTTTATCGCAATATAGAACAATATCTACCAATTCATTAAATACACCAACACCTTCATTAACATCTGAGTCCTTGCTAGGATTGAGAAACAGTTCGCAAACTCCACAAAGAGATATAAACATATCTATTAACCCAAATAATCCAAGGTTGCCTCCGGTTAGTCCCGCACCACCTTCATTTATACCTTCCACAACACAGTTTTCTGTTCCATCTATCCCACTTAATGTATCAGTCAACAGGACTTCCTCTTTATTCAAACCAGGTAATCCTATACAACTATCTCCACTGATAAATAATAACAGTTCCAATAATATTTTAGGTATCGGCGGTAATTTGCCTACATTAAGCTTATCGCAAAATGTTCAACAGCCATTAGTGAATCCATTTTTAAGTAATACCAATACCAATAATAATAATGTCTATATTCCTTTCATCATGAACAATTCTACAAATCCTTCTTCTCCAGCAACTAATGTATTTCCAAGAAATGATAATGAAACTTTAAATACAACCACAATGTCAATCCCTACAGACACAAACCGCAGACCCATAGCTGTCCCACATCCTAAAAATCATAATTCAAGAAGATCCAGAACTGAAGTGTCTGTATTTATACCAAGGAAACAATTTCCACCACCACCAAACATAATTCCAAAAAAAAGACCAAATATCAATGAAAATGAACCCATGAAAAGGAAAGATACTGTGCCACATAATAATTCCAACGTTACAATAAATCCAATTACTAATCGTCCGTACCAAAATGGGGTACCTAATAATAATAATAAAAATATGTGTAACGTCCCCAATTCATCATTTAGTATAAGTCAAAATTCAAACGTCAGTGATTCATCAGATATTATTGATCTGACGTCTGATTGAGTAGAAAATAATGGGAGTGGCTTCATATTACCATTGATTCGATAGTTAAGTGTCTATAGCAAAAATCATTTTGTTATTTATGTAATTATGAAAATTGTTTATACGAGATATCCAAATTTATGAAACTTTTTACATTAGTGTTTTTTTTTGTGTTTGTGTATGCCTGGCTCAAAATATACACAATGTTCAAACTATAAACAAGACAATCTTTTTAACAACAACAAAAACAAAAAAAAAGTCTTGAATCGAAGTAATCGATAGGTTTGATATTCCTCGATACATATGTCCACCTGTAGTTAAGCTTATAAGGTGTCTATCTTGAGGAAAATTCTGACAAAACTAAAAAAAAAAAAATTCACTTATTCTTATATCTCAAGATAGTGTATATATGCAAAAGATTGTAATTTAAGCTAGCTCGAATATGTAAAACTTAGATATATATATGTTATTTTTTTCTTTTTGATATAAATAATCTTGAAAAGCTGTTTGTTATAACTTAGCGGACCCAATTAATTTCTCATGCTGGATCAAGAGATCAGCCATCTCGTCTGCTGCTTCAGTCAAATAGTAAAAAATCTTGTTTCCATCGAAACCAGAGAGAGCAGGTTTATTAACGATATTAATATGTAACCGGTCTTTATTGACCATATACGCCAACCCCACGCCTGCATCATTGACTTCTGACCAACCGTACCCATCGAAATATTCACTAGAGAGTTGAGATGTAGAGATATACCAAGTGGACGAATACTTGAAGAGGGGATCATTGAAAAGAGCCGGTTCTTCATGATCCTTCGAATTCAGCATATTTCGTAAACCCAAGAAATGGCGGTCGATACCGAGACCCTCAGCTGCTGTTTTCAAGACCTTTGAATGTGTAAATATTGCTCTTTGTAAGAGGGAGAGTCTTTCGCCGCTGGTTAAATTTGGGTTTGACCAATTGGATACGAATCGGTAGGAGTCCATTGTGACTGCCCTTCCTGTCTCTGTGCGACCTTTAAAAAACTTCCTTGTGGAGGCCGGTTCATAGGTGGGTAATTGTTTACCCAAATATTTGTACATTGCCAATTGAATGATCTGTTGGATATAGGAGTCAGGAGACAATTTGAACCGTTTAATGAAATTTTTGCCGTACCGTTGATACCTCCAAACGGTCAAATCATGTTCAGATACAGCGGAGATAAATTTAGATTTTGCGTCGATTATTGCTCTTTTAATATTTGGAGAGAGATTAAATTTCAACAATTGAGGTTTCCAACGAGAAGAGGAAGAAACGATGGGACAGTTAATTTGCTTCAAGAGACCAAAATGATTCAAGTTGGATAGATCTTGACATATGAAATCATTTAAGAAAAGGGTTGGAGTGCCATCCATCTTTGAATGTTCACCTAAGAAGCCGGTCTTTGCATTACCTGTGACGAAGAACTGTAAAAATTTATCAAAGAATCTATTTGAACCATTGCCATGCCAAGAGTTCCTTGCCTTCTCTACGAGAGTGACTGGGTTCACATCCAGGTCCAGACAGAGGATAAAGGAGGCTCTATGGATAGTCTCTAAAGAGGATTTTGAGGTAGGATCTTTAATAAGTTCTAAGTAGTGGGATCTCCATTGGTCTCTTGGTAAAGAGGTGAGTATACCTACTCCAGAATCGGACGTATTGTTCTGTGAGGATATAGAATGAACGATATCGTTCAATTGATGGTAGATTATATTGGGTTGCAGCGGGGTACCATTATCATGGGTAAACATTTTAAAGAAATTACCTTTATATGCTACGACAATAAAGTCATTTTCAAAGATAGAGTAAAAAACAGAGGTATCGATATTATCCGTGGTGGTGGTAGTGTTTGGAACCCTTGAACTATTGAACATGAAATGGAAACTATTCATACAGAGAGGGAGTTTATTATTAGTATTAATAACATTATTAAATTTAATGAATTCAGGAGGCAAAGATTCATCTTTAATAGATTCAATAAACTTGAGAATGGATTGAATCAAAGCAGTTGCCTTTACAAGAGGTGTACTATTATTATTACTTTCCAAAGGGGAAAAAGTCAAAGAAGAGTGGTTAAAGAAGTAAGAAACGTAGGGGAAGAGAGGGTCAGTAGAATTGAGATAGGCTTGAGAGTCCCACCAATTGGAGAGCCAGTTTCTTTTATTGGAAGAATATTGAATCAATCTTTTTTGTAGTATAGGACCTAAATTATGTATAAAATCGTTACATAGTTGTACTTGTCTTTGATATTCATCATTATCGTTAAATGGAACGGATTGAATGAAAGGTTTAATGGATAACAAATATTTATTTAAAGTGTCATTCAAGTCTGGTATGGGCAAAGAGGGTAATTGATCTTGTAAAGAGAAAGTGATTCCTTTATAGGAATTTGTTCTAAGAGACTGATAATATTCGTTTGGGTTTTCTGCTATATAGAATTCATTATTATGGGTCTTGAATTGATATAACTTTGAATTAAACCGTTTCATCTGATATAAGTGTAAAATCCGTTTGAAAGAGTTCGAATGAATATTATATTTAATCATTTTTATAAAAATAACATATATATATATATATATAATTTTACTTCTTCTATTACTACTAAAACTATTTTTATTATTAATATTAAAAATAATAGAAAATGAAGGGGAAAGAGAGTAAAGTAACAAAATAACATACAGAACCTATATATATATATATATATATATATATATAATTAATTAACCATTGGTGTATTGTGTGTCGTTGCACCCTTTCACCTTCCCCTCCTCTCTATCTATATCTCCCTTACCCTTTGTTCCGGGACATTCTTATATATATATATTTCCACACAGAGAAAACTATATATATGAAATCAAACAAAACAATCTTTGTATTCAATGTTTATTTATTCTGATTACTTATATATTATATCATCTCCTCCCCCCTGTTGTTCATATTTTTTAGTGACATCTCAGAGAGAGACCACTTCAATGGATGTCATGACTGTATTCTTACCCTCACTATAATATGATCTATCAATTCTTCCAAGGGTTGTTTGTATAAAAGTGATTAAACAAGAGGAAGTAAGAGAGGGACTTCCCAATGTTCTGTATATGTTGTTCTAAGAATGTATAACTCTGGAAACAATCGCAATACCATTACTACTACCACCACTATTACTACTGCTCAAGTTATAATAATAATAATAATGAGAAGTCACACTACAACATCCCTACACCCACACCCACGTGACTGACTCCAGCCACTTGTCTTTTTTTTTGTTGTTGTCGTCTGTCTGTTTGTTTGTTTTCATAACAGAGAGTTTCAGTAGTCAAATATATGATTTGTATACATCTCATTGCATACATACACACACGCCATTATATATATAGATCCTCATTGACTACTCCTATTGTCCTTTCTAATATCCGTTTTAAAGTCAACCAAGACACACATATCCATATTTTGTTTTCCATTCTGGATATATTATGAGTTTAGTCGTCGATTTAGATAATTTATCACTTAATGATAATGATACAGATTTATTAGATATCACTTCTCAGGTGGATCATCTATGTAACAAATTACAACCTAAAACAATCATAAAAAATCCGTGTTTTGACTTATTTCAAGGCACTCATTCCCTGGAGGTTAATAACCCAAAATTAGACTCCTTTTTGATCCCACTAAATAAAGATGAAATTGAATTCAATTGCAATATTAAACATGCATCCGATAATCAACAAAATTTAATCTATGTCACTTCTATCGCTGACAGAATGGTTAGATTGATCATTTCTTGGTTGAACGACTATCAATCTCTACCAACTACTCTATTAAGTTGCAAATATATGGAGTATCTATTAAATATCAACCCTTCACAAACTGTAAATATAGATAAAAGAATTAATACTGGGGATCCCCTCTATGACATCGTCTTAAATCATTTTCTAGTGGCTATCTCCTATTTTGCATCCTTTATCAAATCTTTGTTGTTTAAAAGAGTCATCTACGAAGAGGAAGATCTAAATTTTAATTCAATGGGGTTGCTCGGGTTCGATAATTTACCGACTCAACATGAGGTCCTCGATCCGTTGAACATGTCCATTAAATGGGTCTCTGGTTTACCGTCAAACAAATATATCCAACATTTAATCAACCTTTTGAACTTGGTCCACTCTTTGGTCCAAATCGAAAATATCGTCACTCAGTATTCCACAGAGACTCATTATTTAGACAACATAATCCAACTAGCCACACTTTTAAACGAAACGGACTTATCGTTTGAAGTTCCAAAGGGGTCCTTCTCAATGAGTATCCAAAAGTTTTCTTCAAATCAGTTTCCTCCTAAACAAATAGTAACACCAACGGAGAAAAATTATTTGGGTTTCGTCACTATGGCAAGAGACATCAAACTGGTCCTGAAAGTGTCCGAAATCAATACTTCAGTGGAACTACATCAATTCGTATCCTTTTTCAACAAATTGAAACAAAGACATGTCTTGGCAAGGGCCTTGTTCCCATTATTCTTGGTCCATCAAGACGACGGTACTATCGTGGGGAAATATTCCTTCGAAGATTTAATATACTCCTATTTCATGGAATTCTCTTTGATGGGCACTCAAATTGTAGACAATCTTGCCAATTACCCTAAGTTATCCGATACTTTGACTACGAAATTGCAAGACTGTTCCAGTATACTGTACGAGTCCTACCAGAACTGTTCACAGAACACCGCTAGGTATAGACAAGGTTATAATAGATTGCTGTTGCTCTGGGATTCTCTCCAGGCCCAGTTGGAACCTCTGGAGATGGAGTTTATATCTAATGGCATTCATGATATCGTGAAATCGCCGGATGCTGATAAGACAGATTGTGATACATTGCCGTTGATGCCGTACGCTTCATGGGTGTTTACTGTTAAAGTCTTTGCCATGATAGAATTCGTTTTGAAGGGGTTTGATTTGGAGGTTTATAAACCTTTTGAAAGTTTTGATATGTATTATTATGTGTATCATATATCAAACCAATTATCATCGTGTCTTGACAAAATATTCATATTCGTTAAAAATAAGATAGATTCAATCCATTCAATGGGTAAGAAGATCAAGAAGTTGAAATCAGAGGCAAAGAAACAGAAATTGAAGATGGAATATCATACTTTGATGAAAGAACAGATGCCGCAGTTACAGACAAACAAACAATATTTGAAATATCTGCTGTTACACTGTAATATTAACAAAGCATTGAGTCTATTCCAAGTGTTACAGTTTTCAATATTAAAATCTGTTAAGTTGATCGATAGTGTTGCACCTAAGACGAGTAAATTTATAAATCAGGAGTTGATCCATAATTTAAGGTTTAAGACATTTTCATCTATTGGTGTACCTGAATTACCGAATTTTAATACTTTTCAAGAGATTCTGGAAAGTTTTTCAATCAAAGAAGAGGTAAATTCACCGATGTTTAAAGTACAGATTACTACTTTGAAAAAATATATGGTATCACAGATAGAAGAAGCCAGGGGGGCACTCACTACAATAATTAAAGGGATTAAAAGTAACGATAAAAATGGGGAAATTTACACTGGAACAAGACTAATTAAAGATGAAGCATTAGATTTCTACAACCAGTATTTAGGGTCCACTTCGACTCTAATGCAAAACATGGAAAAGACTGTACAAATGATTCAAAATGGTGAAATTACTAAGAGTGATGAATATGAAGTTATTCTACAATTTCAGCCAGATTCATCAACATTCTTCCCCACATTAACGATAATAAAAAAAAAAGGCAAAGGCAAAACAAAATAACTAAATCAACACCAGCCTCTGAGTAGTGTAAATATATAAATGTATATAACTTTCATGTTCAATCAATGATTAGACAAATACTACTACACCAAAGATTTGATAATAAACACACCACGTGGATAATAAACTTCAGTCCGTCACAAATGATATTGTGATATATGCATATATTTTTTTTTAAATTTATCTGTTTACACTTTTTCTGGACAAACGAAACAGATCATAATTAATAACATGAACCACAGTTATTATTATTTATTAGTTATATATATATATATATATATATGACGTTGTAAGGATTGTTTTTATATCATGCACTATTCATGCAGATATATATAAACACTTCACAGATAATAAATTATGATATTATCATTGGGTTTGGATAAACAAACTATTTTAGAATCAATCTCAAAGGATCCTTTACTACTGAAAACCTTTAAACAAGATGGAGAGGTTAATGAAAATGACAATTGTTCAAATGACTACAATTTAAATGATTTGATTAGAGAAAATACCGCTTTATTGACTCAGGATAACCAATTTACAACAGAATTGGATGATTTAAATAAATTGAAAACTTTCCGTGATTTGATAATGGAGTTTAATGCAAATTTAGAATTATCTGAATTTGAAAATTGTTATTATTCCTTAAGGACCTTAAGAAATAAAATAAACAGTTACAATACCACTCTTTCAAGACAATCGTATTCCTTCCAAAGATCTTTTATGAAATATATTAATTTGATGCATTTAAGACTTCTTGAAGGGATTCATAAATTGTTATTTGAAAAATTTTGGGTTATTAACAACAAAGATTGCAAATTTATTATATTTAATTCTGAAATATCGATTGATTCTGAAAAGTTCGAATACGATACATTCATATCAACGATAAATCAATTATTTTTTGTTAATAGACCGGAAAATGAATGGTTCTTAAAGGATATGGGTATATGTTCTGAATCTGAAGAAGTCAGAAAATGGTTGATCGAAATTGATTCAACTTTTATCAAATGCAACAATATAATTAATTTAATCAAGAAAAATATATTTGATTCAAATATTAAATTCGAATATGATACGAGAACAAGTAATGAAATAAGTAATGGTAACAGATTGAATTTTATTCGAATGACAACAACCGAATCTAATAAGACAAGTATTGAGACCGTTGTTGATAGTATTAAATCATTACTAGATTTCTTAAAAGTCCTTAAGGAAAGCCAACATAATACAACGATAATCAAAACCATAAGTGAGATTATAATCAAAGAATTAATTAAATTTGTTAAATCCAATGCAACTTCGATATTGTTTGGTAATTCAAACAATGTGAATATTAATGATATAAGATCCATATGTGATAATTTAGTTAAATTGGCCGTAAACATTCCAAATTTTAAATTTAATGGATCTGAAATTATTAGTTTACTTGAAGATAAAGATCTCTATAATAGGATTTTGATTGATCAAACTTTTAATGAATCAATAGATATTTTCAAAAAATTGTTGGAAACAAACAAAGATTGGATGAAAAATAAAGAAATGGTTCAAGTTGATAATCTTAATGATAGTAAAACAGAGATAGAGGATACCCAAGATAAACCAATTGAACCAATCAATGAATTAAACGCTGATGACATTGAAGATGCATGGAACGATGAAATTGATATTAGTCTTGATGATTTAGACGAAGTTTCAATGGAGCAACCTATAAAGGAAGAGAAAGAAGAGGATCAAGATGCATGGGATGCTGAATGGGATATTGGGAATGAAGTGGAAGATGATATTGGGTTTAAAAATAAGGACGAAGGGACAATAAAGGTGACTAAAATAAATCAATTCATTGTTGAATGTATAAGATCATTTGAACAGAAATGCCATGAGTTTACTACTAATATACAGAATGATTATTATTCACAGAAATTACAAATGTTACAAAACACAATATTTATAATGATTCAAAGTTTATATCCAGATAATGAATGGTGGCAACTGCATATTGATTGTAAATATACATATATGAAGGATCCGAAGGTAACCTATATTTCATCAATAGCAGATACCTTTTTAAGGACAATACTAATTAAGCATAAGATTCATATTAGGGGAACATTAAATAATCAATTAAATGAACTTCAAAGACACGAAGAGAATCCATCGTGGTCGCCTTTAATCGATGATTTACTGCCATACACTAAAAGACAACTATTAGAATCTCTATCAAATTTGAAACCTTTCTACAATGAATATCAAAACATTACATTAGACTTAATTGATTATATTTATAATAAATCAATTATTGATATAATATCACGTTGGGATATAATATCTGCAAAAAATTCAGATAATTTGTCAGAATTGATGTCATTAATCTATAACAATATTTATATCGATTCATTTGAAAGAAAATTACAAACATTATCGCCAAATTCTAATCCAACCCCATATTTGATTAAATACAAAGAGATTCGCGAGAAATTCCTATTAATTAGTAAATTCTTACCGTTACATCTTAAAGATATTATGGAAATGTTTTACAATGGTGATTTTTATCTATTTGATACAGAGGAGATTGTATCGTGGATCACTTTGTTATTTGCAGACACACAATTAAGAAAGGATGCAATTACAGATATTTATGAAATCAGAGCAGCTGCAAATGAGGATTAAACACTGGTTGGGAGATATCTATCTCTTATCGTTATAAAACCAATTTAGTAAAAGAAACTTGACTGCAATTTCGATTATATGATATATTTGTTCCTATTTGCGCTTGATTATATATATATATATATAAATCATCTAGAAACTTAATTGGTAATATTCGAAAGATTCAATCTTCTTTTAACATTAAATCACCTGTCCAGGATAAATTAAAAATGACAGCTAAAAAGAACCAACACATATAAAATTCTAGTAACCTAATAAAATTAATCATCAGAAAACCTTAATTGTATCTTGTATGGAGGGAGAGAGGAGATGGGGTATCATAATTACTATGGGTTTCTTAATACGCCATCAGTTGTGAATACACTTGAGATTCTTATGATTGTATTAATGTCGTTATGGAATTTTCCCCAAAAGGGTATATTACCCGAAAAGGAATAATTATCCAAAAAAAAGGGGAACGATAACCACTTCAGCGTTGTTACAAATGTTAGTTAAATCATTCTTACTCTACAACCATAACTTCTTCTTTACTTTCACTTCCAGTTTCTTCTAAGAAGTCCCAAGTTCCATCCAACTTCGTTCACATCCTTCTTTCCTATACTTGGATCCATTAAAAAAAAAAACTTGCACTCTTTTCAATTATACCGAATATTCAGAGTACTAAACATATCACCATATTTATATATGACAGATTTAATTATAAGATAAAGTAACAAGCATTCAATGAAACTAACTATTTTCTATAAAAAAAAATCAATCATTTGAACAGCAATTAAACTACATAAGAAAGTATATAGAATCATACTACTGCCACTTTTGAAAGTAAACATACATACATACTCAAGAATCAAAAGCAAAAGAAAAGATACTAGCGATGACAAACCATTACCAATTTGAAGTTGTTATGACATGTCCAGGTTGTTCTAATGCCATTGAGAGAGTTCTTAAAAGGTTAGAGCCTGATGTCTCCAAATATTCAATCTCTTTACAGGAGCAAACTGTGTATGTAGAAACCAGTTTACCTTTAGAGACAATATTAAACAAGATTCAAAGGACTGGTAAAGAAGTGAAAAGTTTCAAAGTTATTGAGACTCCACTAATCTAAAGCAGAATCACATCTTTCAACTGTACACCTATATGGCATAGGCCAATATATTGAGGTTTATATAATTGTGTATAATAATAATTAATATTCAAGAAACGAACGGAATTATTAAAATTATATCTTTGATCTTGCTGGTACATTCACAAATTCCGTGGAATCCCGCAGTGCGGAAAGTATTGCATAGACGGGTTTTATTTTTCTTTTCTTTTTTTTTTTTAACAAAATAATTTGAATATTTTAAGAGAATGAAATTTTCAGCATTTATTAGTAATATATATAATATATGTATTTGGAGGGTACGCTGTAGCAAAAATACAAACTAGCTAAATGTGTTATTATTAGACTTACCCCAATCTTGCTGGATGGTGAAGAATAATTGTTCCCTTAACGATTCTTGCATCATATGACAATGATTGGTACTTTATAAGATCTAAACTGTATTTTCTTGGTTTGATAGCCTTGTAAAAAAAAAATAAAAAAAGAAAAATGGATTATGAGGATGAACTACTTGCATTAGAGGAACAGTTCTATGAGGAAGGTTTCAAAGAAGGTTGAAATGCATCCTTGCTTAACAGTTTCTTAGAAAGCAAACAATTCGATCTACAAGTGGGTTTTCAAAGATTCGTTCTTATATATCAGATCTTAGGTATATGTGATATAATAAATTTATCAAAATTTACAGAATGATTTACTTAATAAAAATATTTCAATTATATATTAAAAATTTAATTGATGGTATTCTGATGAATAATGATGAAAAAAATGTAGGAAATTTAGATAAAACTTTAATTAAATTGAAAAATAAATTTAGAACTTTTTTATTGTCATTTCAAAGATTAATCAAAAATAATCGTAATATTAATAAAAACGATAAACAGTTCTCGAATAGTTTGACTTTTGATAATGTTGAAGATCATTCTAGAATGATTTCAGGTAAAATTCAAGGTTTTGTAGAAGATGAAGATGTCACTGAAGCCAAGGTAAAACAAGATCAATTGCATGAATGGTAAAAAGAATAGATATTAAAAAATATATATGTGTTAGGGATTTTATTTTATAGATTTTTTTTCCCAGTATATATATAGTCTATAGAAATAACACACATATTTATATAGACTATATATCTTTTAAGGCGGTTTCTAATAGATTGAACTCATAATATTTGGCTACTCGTCTGTACACTTTTAGTTTCTCTGTAAATTCATTTTGTGTAATTTTCCCCATCCAGTCTCCAGAACATGAGCAATGTGGACTCATAAAATCCTCTCTAATGCGATGACATTTGACACAATATAAATCTTGAGAATTATACTCATGGAATTCACGTAACAACTTGTAAACTAATCTTTCTTGTATTAATGTAATGTCATATTCTTTAAAACAATTCTTGCATTTAAATCTGTTAGAATAAGAATGGACCTTCGAATCACTCACATTACTTCCATCGTGGCCACTATCCATCCCATTATTATCCCAATCATTTTTACAAAAATCAATATCCGATAAATATGAACAGTACCCGCACATAAACCCATTGATTTCAAGGCTCATACTTGGATTCTTAAAATCTGCAATCTTAGCAAATTCTCTGACTTCAAATATCTTCAATAAATCCTTCCTTAATTGTCTGACTTCCAATGTGGTACTAGTACTTAACAACATCACTTCACATATATCTTTAACAAGTTCTAGTAAAGGATTCTTCAAATTTAAGTAAGAACCTGGTAATTGAGGGAATTTATAATCTTGTGAATAAACTGGATCCAATATAAATTCTTGTTGGTTTCTGTACAATTTAATAATTCGCTTAATCAATGGTTTAGCAAAACATTTTGTAAAATCGGTAAACGTACATTGTGAATCATCTGAATCATTATCGTTGGTCTTCTTAACTTGCATCAACTTTTGTGGGATCAATTGTGTGGCCCTTTGACTGCCAATATTTTTTTCTAGATAACTCTCCTTTGTTTTTAATAAACTGTCCAAGATAATCACCATCCAATCATCAAACTCTGTTCTATAAATCGCAGGCAATGCCTCCTTAATTTGCCAGTTAGAATATGCATCCATATCTTGTTTATCTTTAGCTTCAATTTGAAGACATGCTAACCCACCAAAGTTATATTTATCCATCCAAATAAGTATATCCCAATATTTCTCAATTTGTAAATCGAGATATTTAAAGACCGGGTTAGCCTTCACCGCCTTCATTATATACTGACTGTAGGCATAACAATTTTCTGGTGAATATTTCTTAGTCTTTATGAATACTTTGTTCCTATCAGCATATATGACACTAGAACCTAAGGAATCAAATTCATTTATCAGCTGTAAAATTGTCTTTTGAGTCAAATTATGTATATGGTACCTTAAGACGCAATCAAATAATTTACTGTTAGGGTTTTGAACCCAATTTACAAACGAATTCACTAACAAATCAGCAGCGAAATCATCTTCTAGAGCCTCATCCCACCATGTTTTAACAATATTTCTCAAAACATTCAAAGCATCGGAACTAAAGGCATCTTCAATAAAATTCGAAACACCGCCCTTGGTACCATCATCTAATACCATATCAACATTGGCCAAATCGATTCCTTCTGCCTCCGTGATTAATGAAGAAGCCATTATAGTGTTGATGGCCAAATTCCTAATAGATACTTCTAACACTGTTTGGTCATAAATATTTGGATAATTAATCCTGGGGAAAGGAAGGTCTCCCATCATGGATGATAAGGTTTCGTCATAATTCTTTTCAAATCCTCCGATGTCAGGTAATGGTCCATTCTCATTCCACCATAATACAATATTTTCATGTTTCAACTTTCTAGCATATAAAACGTCAATGACCGAGTTCATATCGTTTAATTGAATATTACAAATAGGTATATTACTGTATTGGGCAACTTTAATCATTTGGCTGATTCTAGAACCACAAGACAAAACTTGACCAACAATATGGGTACATAACTTAACCTGCCAGTTTAATTGTGGAAGTTGAAACTCTTTTGATGAGATATTGATTACTGGTAAAGTTTTTAAATATTTCACATTTCTAATTAAATTATCAGAATAAGGTGATTGTAAAAGAATCATGAATTGCTGTCCTTTTTCCTCCTTAATTTTACTTATGTTCTGAGTTAAATGCTTTGTCAACTTGCCAATATCTGTGTAATTTTTAAAATCAAAGATCATATCTTCAGAGAGATCTAATATTTTTGAATATTGTTGTATCTTAGAGCTACGGGAATCATAAGCTTTTTTAAATATTTTCTTCATGGTAACTTGATTTAATTCTTGGGCTTGAACAGCTGGCTTTAATGTCAAAATCTCTACGGTATTATCCCATAACCTAAAGACAACAAAGAATTGATACCCAATATTTGTGGCACAATGCAAGATAAAAACAAAATCCTTACCAAACTTGGACATGTATCTTTCATTTGGAACCATGTTCAGATTTTTAATGTCAAATCCATGTTGTAAACCTTTACCTAAAGCACCCATTGCATCACTCTTGAATACTACCGAAGAACCTAATTCGATAATAGCTCTATTAACAGTGCTTATTGAACTTTCGAAAATACCTAATACATTTTCACCATTCAAAACACTACCGCTGGTCTCCATTTCTTCCATAAATAAAGCTTCAGGAAGTGTCACTTTAAACAATTTCGTTGACCCATTTGGAATATTTGGATTATTGGGTAGAATAGCATTGCTCTTTTCTACTAAACAATTTTTCAGTTTTTCAAGGGATAAATTGGATTTACACTTAATGTAAACTGTCTTAGGAATATTAAAATTTAAAACTTGGATTTTACCATTAATTAAAACATATACATCCAACTTGCCTGGCTCGTTACCTTGTTTGTATTGAAGAACTTCCCATGTAGAATTAGCATAAGTTTCAGCTTGTTTTCTCATCATGGATCCAAGAGCTGACCTATATGATTTACTATTAGTATTACCGAATAATTGCTTCTTACGCATGCGATCTCTTGCCTGTATCTTCCATTTTATTTTTTGATAGTCTAACCAGGCTTGGTAATCCTCCTCCATCGATGGCATTGTAGAAGGTAAAACGAGTGGTTTTTCACTTGTATCTTGACCATTTTTACGCTTATTTGATCTGGATACTGTAACTCTTGCAATTACCTTTTTATTAGAATCTAGCTCATCTGAAGTATCACTCTTAAATAAGTCCTCGATGTCCTTGATTTTACGAGCTTCTGGAGCTTCATTAGTCTTGGAAAAAAACTTTGACAAAGATGTTTGTTTAAATTTATCATTTTTAGCATGTATCTTCTTCTTTAACCAATCTGGGTGTTCAACTCTAGGTACAGGGTTATCAACATCTTGAAGAGCAGCAGGAATAGTAATAATCTTCTGAATTGTAGACGCAAGTCTTTCCCTGTAATAAGCCCAATCTATAATATGTCTGATATCAAAATTGTCCAAATTATGGTCCAAAGTCCAACGTCTTAAGAAAGAACGTTTAACCGCAATATCTGCTGAAAATATAGCCACAGGAATTGCACGTTCAGTGACTGGAGCATCTGCAGGCTTGTGACTTATAATATATCTACACTGTAAACCCTTATCCTTAACCATATCAGGACCTAAAAACTCACCTAATCTTTTTGCTGTTGTAATTGAAGTGGATTTTTGACCTTCATATTCCTTTAATGTCTTAGACATACTTCTATTTTCACAAATCAACTCAATTAAATCTTCATCTTCAAGCATTGCACCCTTAGTGTCAAGAACATCCAACCATCTGTTTGCAACATTAGCTACTGCGGCATAACAACTTTCCAAGGAGTCACCCTCCAAAAACACTTTGAAAATATCACTTTGGAAATTTTTAATTAATTGTAATTCACCACGTCTTTTTAATTCAAAACCTTTCAATTCAGCTAAGGATCCATCTTCATTAAAAACAGCATATCTTTTCTTAATACCTTTCCCTTCTTCTTTTGAAGTTGGTAAAATCATTGCCTTATATGGACCATCAACTTCAAAGAAAATAGAATTTTCCGAATGAGTTTTATATTTATGTTTAACTGGATCTACTAATTCTTGATATTGATGATTAGTGAATCTTTGATGAACCTTATAATTTAACATAGAACATGGATAAGATAAGAATAATTTTTTACCGTTTTTCAATTTGAAAAAGTAGTTTTCTGGGAATGACCTTGGCAAAATACACCAAATACCATCAGTATCTAATTCTAATGGTCTACCAACTCTTTCTACTACCGATCTCGCCATCTGAATAATCGTTGCACCTGTTAAACAAGTAATACCAGCCATTTCCATTGAATACCAACGAGAACCCTTTCTCATAACATACCCATAAAAGGAGTTTAGAATAACCTTATGTGCTAATTGTAACGAATCATACAACACCACCATTTTCTTAGCTTCATCTTTGGCATGTTTATCATGTGGATCAATCTTCGCCATTTTACCTTTCCACGTTTTTGCTAGACCTTTAAATTCATATCTTCTATCACGGAAAGAACGTACTGTATTCACATAGAATGGATTCTCTCTTTGACAGACTATCGCCTCTCTTTCAACCACTTCAGAACACTTAATTCTATGATAATTCTTCTTACAATACTCAGTTAGTCTTTTTTTAATATGTGACATCTGTTCTGCATAACTTAGTTCATCAAATGTCAAATACTGTTTTGGAGAATATTTATTTTTATTAGGGAACGTTTCATTCTGTAAAGCTCTTTTAATCATATTATATTCATCCATCTTAGCAGGAAAAAATTCACCCCTCCATGCCCACTTCAACCTTCTTGCACATGTTTTACCTGGTCTATTGAAATCACAACTTGCACAGTCTCTTTCCGTTTTAATACTATCTGGTTGTAATCTATTAGATGCCATAATATTAGGATACATTGAAGCCACATCAACATGATATATCAATGGGTATTCTTCTCTCTTTTGATTCTTTTTCAAATCCAGTAATTTATCAGTAATGTCTTGTTTTATCTCTTCAAAATTAGTCACATCTTCCATCGATGATTTATTCTCTGTTTCCACACTAAATTTTAATGCATGAGGTAACTCTTCCAACAATCCATCAATAGTATTAGGGTCAATCTTAAATTTACTCTTTAAATCACTTCTAAATACACCTGCTTCTAACGACTCCACATGACCACCAACATAAGTCTCTGATTCCAATAGATGGCCGTCATAAAATCTTTCAATAGGATCAGTATGTTTATTTGGTAGCAAAATATTGTTTTGATATGCTTGAACCATCAATAACATTTCACAAAGAGTACCCGTACCTTTTCTTAGCACTTCATCTGGATTTAGTGGAATAATAGTACACAATGAAAAAATAAAGGGATGAACGTATTTCATGTAAAGATAGTAAGTAGCAACGGCATCAGAGACAGAA
This sequence comes from Arxiozyma slooffiae, assembly GCA_017347545.2. NCBI lineage: Eukaryota > Fungi > Ascomycota > Saccharomycetes > Saccharomycetales > Saccharomycetaceae > Arxiozyma > Arxiozyma slooffiae. The sequence continues at coordinate 118,093 of JAFHAQ020000022.1, read as the reverse complement.
TATTCTGATAATTGTTGTGGTTTTTCATATGCATATGGTGTCATTAATTCTGGATCTAGTTCAATGGGATTGTAACCTAACTTAGCTTGAGTAACAGCTTTCAAACCTTGCGAACCTTGTGGTAAATAAGAGTCACGTTTGACCCAATGGAAACAATCCATATGGGAACAATACGATGATTTGTATTCACCTTCTGAATCAGGAGCAAATCCAATTTCATCAAACATGTTCAAACCATGAATTTTAGCTCTTGTTTCAACAAATGGCCAATCGAAAAAATCACCATTAAAAGTGGAAATGACTGTTGGTCGTACATCTCTAATATGATCAAAGAATTTATTTAAAAGTGCCAATTCATCTGGTTCATTAAAAATGGTAAACATACCTTGAAATTCAGGTTTTGGTGTATATTCAAAATCTTCGATATCTTCAGAGATGATTTCTCTATTAGTAATCAAGAAACCTTCCCCATCGATCATATAAGATATCATCATTATTTGGTCTATATTAGCATCTGGAAATTTCAAGGGAGCCTTTGTAGTTTCTATATCGAATGCTAAGACCACAGGATCTGCAAATGCCACTTTTTCTGTACATTCAAGAAAACCATACGATGACACTTTATACCATTTCCCGACTCTAACATTTTTATCTATGGATACTCTAACATGGTAAGGAACATCATATTCTCTAATATCTTCAATGAATCTTTTGGCATCTAGAGGTCCATTATTTTGGTTATGTTGATTACTATATATATTTCTTTGTTGTACAGTATTTTGATTATCCAACAGAATGGGCCGTAGAATCTTTCTTGCTTCAAATAATTGATTATTATTAACAAACGATAATTTGATCAAAGTCTTTTTCAAACCCAATAGATGATTATCCATGGATAAATCCTCCTTTGCAATGACTGTAATAGATTTAAGGCATGAATCTAACAATTTTTTCAAATATTCTTCAACTTCACTGGTCATGGAGTCATCAGTAACAGTTACAAAAAAATATGGATCGTATGCCAAAGTAGATTTAAAACTACCACCTTCCTCATCAAGAAAATAGAAATCGACACCAGCGACTGCAAACGATAAAAGGTTCCCATCTCTCCCCTTAGGTGTAGAACTACTATTATCTGTAGAATTGGGACTTACTACGGTGTCCATTGATACTACTACAGGATGCATATTAATCAACCAACCAACACGTCCATCTACCTCAGAGGCTTTAATTTGAGTAACTGAACCATCATTTGTACCATTTTGTCTACTACCATAGTTAGATGATTTGGATCGACGTGATGTTAGTACAGATTCTTCTGGTGGGATATATCTATCGAACCCCATCATTGAATCAATCTCATCGATTTTATTTGATTGAATAAGTTGTTGTGTGTCTAATGCATAGGTGGATGTCCCTGAGATGTCTCTTCTTACCATCCTGGCGGATGAATTAATAGATTTTCTTGGGACAGGCATGGTCTGATAATCATGTGATTAAAAAAAAGAAAGAAAGAATAACAGAAATCAACAATATATTTAAATATGAATATATATAGATATAACTATGGTTTATTGTAGCTGAACAATGATTATAAAAGAACACTGTCGTTATATGTTATTTTTTTTTTCTAAAACTTCAATTCAATTCCACAAACAATAATCAATTCAAAACAAATATACTAAATGTATAAAAACTGTGGATGATACACCCCATTAAGATCTTTTCTTGTAGCTCAATGTAATTAAAAATGCAATTTTTCGTTATATTTTTTATTTTTTTTTCCATGGTTTGTTTGTTTTCTTTTATTTCACGTGGAAACTTGTGAATTTGGAAAACTAATTACATATCCCAAATAGGAAAAAGCTCTAAATTAATGTCAACATTAAAATTCTCGAACATCTTTCATTTCCCTTTAACACACGATCAAGAGGATTTGTGAAGTTAATACAGTTATAATTAACTGAAATATATATATATATATATATATATATGGTATCCAGTTGGATTAGATGTACTGAATCAACATATCTTCATGTTTTTGTTTTTTTTTAAATATAACTAAAAACCATTTCGAGAAAAGTAAGAAAGAATCAAACTGTTTCTTTAGTTACTATGAAATTAACTGTGATATTTACTATTGTACAATACACAAACCTGCAAATGGTATAAACTTAATATGATTGAAATGGAAGAGCATCTTGAATAGAAAGAAAGATATCCAACAACAAAATCACGTTTTGTAATTTCCTTTTTCATTCAATTTTTCCACAAAAGGGAATTTTCACGATTTACAAAAAAATTAAGGAAAAATATTCCAAACCCTAACTTTCAGTGTACTTCATATGAAAAATAAATGGGAAAATATTTGTTAACCCTACTTTTTAGTTGTTTTTTTTCAGTTTTTTTTATTTTTCATTTTTCACTTTTTACTTTCCTCCGTCTCTTCTTTTAAATTAGAAACAACGAATAATAAAATAAAATAAAAATCCACTTCAATTTTAGAATAACGTTTAAAGACTAGAAGGAAGAAGTAAAATGCCTTTCTTGCTTTTTATAAATTCGTACTCAAATAATACTCCTGCATTAACAAGGAACCTATATACACACAAATAAATATACCAAGACAATCACTTTCTCTTTTATTTATCAGTAATGTCATATAACCCGTATTCACTTCAACAGGGCGATTCTGCTGCCTTTAATGAAAATAATAATAATAATAGCAATGGTATTCAAGACCGTTTTCAAACACATCCAAACATTCAACAACAACAACAGCAAGAACAACAACAGCCAAATCAATTTTCTCATGGTTATATGAATCCACAAGGTGTCAATATGCAGTCACATCCTTCGTTTTTTGATGGAAGAGCATCAATGGCATTTCAAATCGGATCTAATGCATTCAATTCATTTATGGGGAATTCTAATTTTGATCAATTCCAAGACACAATGGCCAAAGCGGCCCAAGTGGCAGGCAATACAAGCAATCTGTCACATTATTTCCAAGTGTCCACCTCTTTTGTCATTTGGAAATTGAAACAGATATTATTCCCATACTTAAAGAACACCAACAATTGGCAAAGAATCGTCATAGACCCATCTAACGTTTCTACTGTCAACAATCCCAACGGTACAAATACCGCCACCGGTAGTAGTAGTAACGCAACCACCACATATGCTCTTCCAAGAGATGATATCAATTCTCCAGATATGTACATTCCTTTAATGGGGTTAATCACATACACCCTTGTATGGAATATTAAACAAGGTTTGAATGGTGTTTTCAATCCAGAGAATTTATACTATAAATTGTCTTCTACGTTAGCGTTCGTTGGTTTAGATTTATTTATCCTGAAATTGGGGTTGTATCTATTAGTTAGCACCCCGCATTTATCTAATACTTCGTCCGTGACGAGTCTTATTGAATTGTCCTGTTTTGTCGGCTATAAGTTTGTTCCATTGACTATCACCTTGTTAATCCCGTTTAAATCCCTTTGGATAAATATGTTATTGAAGACATATCTTTTCATTACATTTGGTATTTTCCTTTTGAGGTCGATTAAGTTTAATATTTTCAATACTCAAGAATCCATGATGGTTAATTCGATTAAGAAATCTACAGTCAAGAAATGCAATTATTTCTTGTTCGTTTATGGGTTTTTATGGCAATTTATTTTAATGTGGTTGATGGCATAATCAGGTGAATGAAATGGTCATGAATATTAGTGTTCGTTATAAAGAAGTGTTTCATTTTATTCACTATTTTTTTGGGGTATAATATTAATAATATCATATACAAAGATATATAGTTTCATTTTTAATGTGTCAATCAAATTGTTTAAATGTAAAAGATATGTATGGATTTAAGTAGAGAAGTAGGTAAGAGATGTATAAACGCTTCATAGTGAAACTTTAGTGGTCCAAGCATTAAAAAAGAAGAGATCCTATACAAACCATCAAAAAGATATAGGAGCTAGGGAAGATGGGAGTGGAATGAATTGTCAAACCCTAATAGATATGCAGTTTAATCCAATACCAAGAAACAGAGAATATAAGTTACCAAAAACCATGAAGTCTTTATTTCTCTGTGCCTAACCAAACCATAGGCAACAACAACAAAGGAAAGGCCACAAAATAAAATGCGTGTTTTTTTTTTCATTATTTTTCACTTGCAGATTTCCTCTTTTGGCCCTCAACTGTTCCTCGATGATGATGAGGGACCATTCATCTTTATTTTATGCAAGGGAAAGGAGAAATATCTGTCTTCAATGAAGAAATTATTGATAGAGACACAAACAGAAAATACATGCACACACTCACTCTCCCTCACTCCGTTATATATAGGTATATCTTTTATAATTCTTAGTAACTTATTATAATAATTAATACTCTGTTTAGAAGGGAAAAAAAAAACTATAAAGATCATACCTCTTACTCTTCTGTTTTATATTTATACCAATTATCCCCCCTAGGTTATTTCCTTGTGAAAACTTACTATTGATTTTAAGTTAAACTGAAACAGACATTATTATAAAACTCACATTTATCAAGGAAAAAAAAAAAAAAATGGGGTTCTTCTCGAGAAAAAAAGATGATGGATCAAGAAGTAGTAGTGCCAATAGTTCCAAAGTCAGTTTGAATGAACCACGCAAAGATCTTATTCCATGTAGCACCATGCTTCGGTCCCCACCTGAATCATATCCTGTCCCAGCCGGTTTGGATCCAATCACTGAAGAACAATTCAAATTATATAACGTTGTCTTAAAGCATTTCCAAGACCCAAATATAAAATTGCCAATGAATACAAACGATTTGGGTAAATTTACCACTAATGAATCATTGTTACGTCCATTATCCTCTTGGGAAAAGTTCTGGTTGACTAGAGAATGCATATTAAGACACCTAAGAGCCAATAAATGGAACACTCAACAGGCAATAAAACATTTGATCATGACTATTTGTTGGAGGAGAGAGATCGGTCTGACTCATGATCCAGAATATCCAAATCCTTTATCTGCTGAAAGGGTTGCTGTTGAGAATGAAACTGGTAAGGAAGTTTTACTTGGGTTCGATAAGTTTAGAAGACCTTTGTTCTATATGAAGAATGGGAGACAAAACACAGAACCATCCTTTAGACAAGTTCAACATATGATCTATATGATGGAAAATGCTGTCACATTGTGTCCACAAGGTGTGGAGAAAATCACTGTGTTGGTTGATTTCAAATTTTATAAAGAGCCAGGTGTTATCACAGATAAAGCACCACCACTCTCCATCGCAAAGGCATGTTTGAACGTATTACAAAGCCATTACCCTGAAAGATTGGCTAAATGTATCTTAATTAATGCACCATGGTATATCTCTGCATTTTTGAAAATGATGTATCCATTTTTAGATCCTGCCACAAAACAAAAGGCAATATTTGATGAACCATTTGAAAAGCATATTGATCCAGAACAATTGGAAGCCTTGTATAACGGTAGACTTGATTTCACTTATAAACATGATGTATATTGGCCGGATATGGTTAAGACTTGCAATGATATACGTCAAAAACAATATGAAAGATGGCTCAATTTTGGTGGTAAAATTGGATTGAGTGAGTTTGATTTAAAGGGAGATCATGAAGAATTAATGTATCCTGTTGACTATAATATGACAAAATAATAATAATATTAAATCTAATTATACTATTATTATTAAATTGATATGTAAATATCTGTATTTATACAAAAAAAATTATAGATTATTTTTTTATTGAACTTCTGTAGTATAGAGTACTTTAAATGAAATTTCTAATGAGCAAGAAAACGCAATTTACAATTGGCTGTCAAAAGACCCTCTTAGTTGTTTGTTTGTCTGCATTTGTGTATTTCTTATACTCCTATTAACTATCATTCATTCTTTTTTTTTTTTTGTTGTTGATTTGATTTAGTTTCTAACCATAAACCTACCCAGCACCTAATTTAACTTTTAATAAGTTGAGTATAAGTGGGTGTATCTCTTTTATTACTTTTAACGTAATTCCTTCTATAAATATATATTATTCCAAAATGTGTTTTATACTTGTATTATATGTCAAGCTGACTGTGAAGTAAAGAATCCCCCACTTTGGAAATATCTATATTGCCTATTCTGGTAATTACATTTTTATAACTTTTTTTTTTTTAATTTAACTTTCCTTTACTTGAAATTAACTAGTATGAATAATATGATAACACTATCAAAATATCAATAAGAATAGCAATCTTCATATAAGGATTATTTAATGACGCATAGTCATTTTGAAATATTTTAATATTATAAGCACTTGCTAGTATAGCAACATTCTAAATATTAACAAATAATCTAACTATAAATTCACAATTTTCAAAATCAATCAAAATGAATGCAAATGTTCCATATCTTATCAAATTAAAGACATGTCTTAGAATGTGTGTTCAGAGATTAAGATACGCACAAGAGAAGCAGCAGGCTCTAGCTAAACAGGATAGAAGACATGTTGCAACCCTTCTATCACAAGGAAAAGAACAAATGGCGTATTACAGAGTCGAATCCTTGATCACTAATGACGTACATATCGAATTGTTAGAGATTCTTGAATTATATTGTGAGTTATTGTTGGCAAGAATAAATATTGTGAATTCAATAAAAGATGAGTTAGATTTGGTGTCAAATCATATGGAAGATGGAATCAACGAAGCTTTAAGAGCGTTGGTTTATTCAAGCACACTCTATGTTCCAGAAGTTAAAGAGTTGGGTCAATTGAAAGAATTAGTTATGTTCAAATTCGGTAAAGAATTTATTAAATTAATACAAGAGGATAAGACTGGTGTACCCGAGAAAGTGATTAAAAAATGTGTTCCTGAAATCCCATCTGAAAAATTGGTTATATTATATTTACAAGAAATTGCAAAGACCTATGAAGTTCCCTATAGTAGACTATTAGATTCTGATTCTGAACTTACACTCAATTCGGATTCGAATGAAAAAGTGAAAAATCCCAATGAAAGTAGTTCCAATAGTGTTACAAATACAACTGATAATCAATCTGTGTCATCGCCTTCTGAGAAACCTATTGTCTCAATCGATAATGATGCATCCTATGAAAATATTAATGAAAAGCATCCAATTACTGTAAGAAATGCTAGAATGACGTCAGATGACCCCAAAAAGTCTTTGAAAATATCTAATGACATGAAAGATGAGGTTAAATTTATTCATCCAACGACAGTTAAGAAAACCAATGGATCTAGTTCTATAGATACAGATATAGAGGATTTGAAAAGAAGGTTTGCTGCCTTGCGCCGATAATTAACCTCACTTTTTTATTCAAAGTTGTACAATTCAGGGAAAGAAATAGGTAGATAAAAAAGGAATCAATCAGTAGATTAAGTTTGAAATTACTTGTAATGTTATTGACATCATGTATAGATATATATTTTATATATCGAATTATGTTAAATATATTTATATGTGTTAATATATTCGGATATTTCAATTAATTATAATTAGGAATATGATTTTTGCAAGCTTTAACTTAATCCTTCCTTCTGCCTATCTAAAGTTGAATGGCATATATATGCTTAACAAAGGATACCTTGTGTAACCAATTGGAATTGATCATAAAGTCTCGTGTAAACACTACCCATCGATTTTCCAATCAAATCATTTTCAACAAATTTGTCCACTTCCGCATCAGTTTTTAAATCTAAACGGAACCTATCCTTTAATTGGACACTTGTTTGATCGCCTGCTTCGAAACATGGTTGCATATTGTCCTTTTGCATAATCTCACACATAGACACTATTTGATCAGAATATTTTCTTAATGCCTTAAACCCATCTTTCATCAATTGCACATATTTCTTGTAGGGTTCACCGTTCAACCCACCTAGGACGTCTATATATTCGTACGTTAGTTTGAATGGAGAGGCCTCAAATCCAACAGAACCAGGAGAATTAGACAGCATGAACCCAAAATCAATATGTACGACATGTCCTTCGTTATCAATCATAATATTACCATTATGTCTATCTTTTACCCTTAAAATGTAACATATTAAAGAGTAGGCAGCTAAGGAGGATGCAAAATTATTTTGGGCACGTTTATATTTAAATCCTTCTGGGTTACCAAACGCGCGAACAAAATGTTCTGATAAAGTAGCAATGCCTCCTCTTTCATCTATCTCGTGATCTTCAATCATTTTCTTGGTTAAAGCTTTTTTAATACTGTGAACTGACATTGCATTTGTAATAGTCTCAACTAAACCTGTAGTAGCTGAGGTAATTAAAATTCTCATTTTCTTAACCCAAACATCGGTTTTTTCTTTGGCCCAAATTTGAGCCATTGCCTGAATAACTTGGCAAGCAAATGCTTCTTGTCTTAAATCGTCACCTGATTTAGCTATAACAGAACATAACGCCCAGTTTTCAAGATGACCATACTTAGACTGTTTTCTGATTCTCTCCTTTTTAGTCTGCCAATTTTCACCTAAATAAGATGTATCAATACCCCCTGTCATCATATCGTTTTCTAATTTACGTTCACCAGCTTTACCATGGATGGCTTCTAAATCACGATAACCAAATTTATCTTGAACTTCTTTCATGGATGCAATAATTTGTTCTCTAATTTGATTTGTGGAATCAGATAAAGCTTGTGGGGACTGATCTAATTGATTTAACATAAGTGCTGATATTCTCATTTGTTCAGCTAAATCTTCTGTTTCATTACGATACATAAATTTATTCTTTGCATTCTTCCCATTATTCAAAGACACAACTTCATCCATGTTTAGAACAAATTTTAATCCTGGGCTACGATTAGAAGAATCTGACGGTATAATAGGAACTTTCTCTGCAGTATCCAACATAATATTGTTTCTGTAAATTTCAGCATCTGAGCGATTTTTCATTCTGATTATTGATACATCACCAAGATCTGTCTCATGTTGTGAACGGTTCATTACAGTACCACCATAAAGAGCATTATGCGAAGTATTAATCACTGATACCCCTTCTTGTTGTTGTAAATCAGTCGTCGTACCTGTTAATCCATCTGTTGGTAACATTTTATTTTCTGATGATCTTGGGATCAAGGAGATAAAATCGTCTTTGTTATGGATTTTTTTACTCAAATAATTCAAATCAAATAAAGGTGATGTATTGGTGGAACAATGTTTCAAAATTCTTTCATTTTCCTCACTTGTAGGATCAAAATCAAAATCATCTCTTAAATATTCAATAAATAATAAATATGGGACCTTCTCTGCGGAATTTAACACTTGAGCTTCGCTTGCAGTGATTGTTACTAGCCTATGCAACTTACCCTTTTTATTTGGTGGTAAAAGAGTAGGTATATCTACTTCAGCAGGTAAATCCCTGTTCATTAAAGATAATTCTGCTCTTAATGCGCTTAATCTCGCCTCAGTAGGTACTTGTGCTAATCTTTGTGAAATAGATTCTAAAGCGATAGCAAATTGTGTAGCACAACGGAAATAGTTCGTTTTCAGTAATTTAATTCTCTTTGTTGTTGACAATTTAGAAATATCAATTTCTTTAGTCAAATGTGAACTGGACTGCCTTTGCCTCATGAGATCGAAATGAGATGGTGGCTGGGTATTAGATCTGACTAATGAACGATGTGTTCTTACATTATTATTATTGCTATCAAGGCTGTATCTTGGTATGATAGTGGTAGTGGTAGTAGTATCATTGCTGCTACTACTAGCCATATCAGCTATATCTATATTATCATTTTGTAAAACACTTTTTCGTAAATTTGAATGAACTGGTGATTTTAATGATTTATCATTATGTAAATCTGGTAAAGATGTGGTATAAATTTCATAATTTTGTAGTACAGACTTTCTACCCTTAGATAAGTCACCTTCTACAAATCCACTATCATTATCTGTAAGATCATATTCATCATCTACGTCACTTGAATTTAAGAAATCTTTTCTATGAACATTGTTCGTACTGGAAAAAGAAGTAGTAGTAGTAGTTGCTGTTGTTGCATGTTTATATATTTCAGTGGCACAGGATGCATTTTGGGTAAAGTATTTTGATCTCCTCTTTGGCAATTTAATAGAGGTGGAAATTTTTTGTTCAAACAATTGTTTACCTATATCATCAATCATACTAAAATCCAAACTTTTCTGTTGAACCGAATCTCTCCTTCTTGGTTTCCTAAACAATATATCATCTTTAGTCCTCGTTGAATCTATTATATCGAAAGTAGAATTCAAAGATGTGATAGTAGTATCGTGAGACGAAGATCTTCTCTGATCAAAGGAGTTATGTTTAAGTATAGGGCTAGTAGTAACCATAGACACGGAGCGATCAAGTCCCCTGCGATCCACATTGGACGTAGATTTCGATCTATAGTTTGAATTAGCTTCAATAGCAGCCCTAACATTTTCATCCGTATTGAACTTTTTATTTTTTTTACTGTTCAACAGAGTATTTTTAAGTGTCAAATTCCGCGTCAAGTCCCTCATTGCATTCTTAGCCAGTTTGAAAACATAGGATTTCTGTCTTCTACCTTGAGATTCCACTAAAGGTTTAGTCATTTTAGACAACTCCGGGAACGCCATTGCGCCCATGATCATCGACGTATAGACTATAGCGGGTGCTACATTCTCGTGCATTTTGGACTGTTTCCCATCGGTTAAATAATGATAGTAGGAACTGGGACCGACATTGTGAGTATTGTGATTCGTCGCCGTGTCGTCGATGTAAGGGTTGGTGTTGAATAATGAGGATTGCAAATTGTTCAAGACACGTCTAGCTACTTGAAACCCATATGATTCCGGATCAGTAGACAAGTCAGTCAGTAGTGCTTGTAGTTGCCAGAAGGTCAGTAAGGCGAAATGAGGATTTTCGTTTTTCAATTGCATTAACAAATCCTCCAAGGCCATGGATTCCGTCTCTACAGTAAGTAAGATCTGCACTAATTGTGGGATATAGAATTGTAGATCTGAGTGTGGGAAAGTTAGCAGCCGTTGGCATAGGTAATAGTGGATCCCGATGTTGTCTGCATGTTTGCATAATAATTCGATACAGGTGTATAGAGTGAAGTCTGAAGAATTGATTCTTTTCAGGAGTTCATTATTTGGATTTGATATATTCATATTATATGTGATTGTGTGTGTGTGTGTGTGTGTGTGTGTGTAGAATAAAAAAGGGAAAAGGAAAGAAATACTTTTAGATGGTCCAACTAATAATATATCAAAAGGAGATGATTGCTCTTTTTTATTTATTTTTTTTTTTTAATCCTTTCTTTTAGCAATTATAAAAATAAGTTGTATTTACAGTGTGATTAAAAGTAGGTGAGTGTGTGTGAGTGTTGAATGTAAAATATAGAACTCAAAGTAATTATTCTTCAAAAAGAACTATATCACAAGGCTTAAAAAGTACCATTAAACAACATCTGTTTGTTTGGTTTTTTTATTTTTTAAAGAAAAGAAAAGGAAAGAAAAATGAAAAATACATATTTACCCGGCCGTTAGGGTTTCAGACACCACAAAACTAGGGTTTACAAAGCCATCTTAATGCAAAGAAGAAGGAGAAGAGCCCATCGATTATTATAAACACTGTATATATATATATATATATATCTCTAACATATCACACACATACACACACACACAGCCGGAGAGACAGAGAGAATGCAAGTAAATGAACCACTAATATAGATTAAACCAAATACAAAAAAATAAAAAAAAATAAATCAACAATGCTTATATAAGTAGTGGGTGGTGCTGGTGGTAGTCTTGAAATATGCTAATAAGAATTTAATTATGTATGTATGTATATATGGGGCTGGGGCGGGGTAATTGAAGTAAATAATAAAAATGGGTGATCATGCAATAGCGGCCCATATCTTAGACACAAGGTTCTTTGGTTCATCATCTTCCCAAATAATGTTTTCGATTTCTCTTCTATCTGAATCGATATCGATATCCTCCAATTTCCAAATAAACCTACACCTATAGTACAACTGACAACCGATGTATATGACGACCAGAAGAATCAAGGAGATATAATCGGTGAAGAACTTAGCCACGTCGAAGACGGGAGAGAAGGCCTCGAACCCCTGAACGAAAATGATGACTGTGACGAAGAAAGCCGCATAGTATGCACCCCATGGCATCAACCTGGCCTTGAATGGCAAGTCGTCTCTTGATATGCCTCTAAATTTCAAAGCTTGCATGAATCTGATGTGGGCAATGGAGATGAAGAGCCAGGCACATAGCCCAGCCAAGGTGGAGATATTGATCAGCCAGTTGAATGCGGTGTTTGCATTGTTGTTCACGACCAAGAAGGCTAGTAGACCCAATGCAGCGGTGGAAAGGACACCTAGGTATGGGACACCTTGTTTTGTGACATATGTGAAGCATTTAGGAGCGTTACCTGATTGTGCGATAGCATAGAGAACCCTTGACCCGACGTAGACGTTTGAGTTAGCTGCAGATAGGACGGTGATCATGACGACTGCGTTAAAGATGTCAGGCAACACTTTAGTGTGAGCATTTTGGATAGAGATGACGAAGGGGGAAGAGGCGATGACTGCGGTAGTGGAAGACAACCTTGGGTCGTTGTAAGGGACCAACAAGCCGATAAAGAAAAGGGACATGATGTAGAAAAGCACGATTCTGAAGACGACTTTATTGATTGCACGAGGCACAGCCTTTCTTGGGTTAGCAGCTTCACCTGCAGTGATACCGACCAATTCGGTACCTTGATAAGTGAAAGCTGCGTTGATTAAAGAGGAGACCCACCCTAAGAATTTTGCAGTATTTTTATTCTTTGAGATGATACCGGCACCCATTGGACCCGGGTGTCTCCAGTAACGGAACCCAATAGGACCCTCAGGACCACCACCACAGACGATGATCAAGGCGTATAGAAGGTACCCTACAATAGCGACGACTTTAACCATGGCGATCCAGAACTCGATCTCCCCGTATATTTTAACTGGAAAGAAGTTCATCAAAGTGATAATGACCCAGAAGATGGCGATCCAGCCGGCGAGAGGGACCGCTTTAGTCCAATATTGAATGACTTGACCGACGACGGAGATTTCTACAGCATAGGTGATAGCCCAATTGAACCAATACATGTAACCGTTAGCTACACCGAAGGCAGGAGACAAGAATCTTTTGGAGAAGACGGTGACAGAGGATGTGACGGGGATAAAAGTGGCCATTTCACCTAAGGATTGAGTAACGAAATAGACGATGGTACCCATGAAAATGTAAGATATTAAAGAACCTACTGGACCAGAGTTAGCTAGAGGGGTAGCAATACCGACGAAAAGACCAGTACCGATAGTGCCACCAAGGGCGATCATACCTATGTGCCTTTGTTTCAAGGCTCTTTTAACTTTAGTTTCGTGAACTTCAGCGAATTGTTCATCGAACTCATCAGGGGATTGATTCTGTCCAGGAGTAGTTTGTGTAAAAGATTGGGTATCATTGAATTCTGACAATTTTTTCAATTTAGCCTTTTGGTCTATATCTTGAATGTATTCGATAGGATAAGATTTAGTGTCTGTATTATTATTATTGTTAGTAGTAATATCTAGATTGCTTGTTTCTTGATATTTTGTAAAAGATTGGATATCATCCTCGATATTATGATTTGAATCGATATCGTCAGAAGAGTTATTATCCTGTGAAGTATTTGAACGATCCTTTCTGGACCTTATTATATTAGAGAAACCGACCATATTATATTATATTTATATATTTAATGTCAGTATTTTATAAGTAAAGAAAGAAAAAAAAAAAAGCAGAATGTGTGTTTGCCTGTGTATATGGGGTTATATATATATATATATATATAAAGAAGAAAAAAAAACACAGAAAGGAAAACAAGAAGGAATTATAAGTTAAAGACGAGTTTATCCTACATATATATATATATATATATATATATATATATATATATTGAATGAACAGGTTATATATGACTAATAAAGGCAAGCATGTATATATATGTAGGATAAACTTCACAAGTAAATAAATGAATAAATGAATTAAAAAAAAACAGGATTTATTGAATGAATGAATCATCCAAGAAAGAAAGAAAGAAAGAAAAAGACATTGCAAATTCTGCAAAGATAACGAGGGAAAAAGAGAGAGAGAGTATATCTATTGTAAAAAAACAAAGAAAACAAACAGAGAAGATTTGACTGACTAAATAAATAAATAAATAAATAAATAAATAAATAAATAAATACATTGGATTTTCTATCTATGAAAAAATAACAACACCCACATTTCAAAAATGCAAAATAATAATGACTCTTTTTTTTTTTTGTTCCCTCTCTCTCTCTGTTTTCCTCAGACACCACGTGTTTTTCTTTCTTTGTTCCCAAACAATAGAGACCATACGGCTCTGAAAAATTGATGGGACTGAGCAGCCAAAAAACAATAGCGTCCTCGACTGACAAACAATAACAAAAAACACAGACGAGGCGATTTTTATTTATTTATTTATTTATTTATTTATTTATTTACTAGAGAAAAATACAGGATTAGACACTTATTGTTAGCTGGGTGCATGGGTCTCTGTGTACGTGTATGTATATTTACACAAATTATTATTACGTAGTGGTCATATTATTATTATTATTATTATTACTATTATTATTATTATTATACAGATGATGATGATGATGATGATGATGATGATGATGATGATGATGATGGAGAGGTGAACGGATATTGTTTGCCGTGACTGACTTCAATCTGTTCGTAATCGATCAATGTCACTCTTTCTACAATGAATATTGGGAAGAATCTGGTATTATCATCATCGTTGGAAGAAGATGAACGATTATTGCTGGTACCATTGGATATACTACTACTACCACTACTACTACCACTACCACTATTATTATTATTATTATTATTATTATTATTATTATGAAATATTTTTAAACCAAATTTCTCAATGACATCTGTCCTATGCCACCATTCTAAATGTACGATATTTAGTTCCATTAACCTATGAACCATATTCTCCGTTAATCTCACATTATATTTACGTTCAAATTCACTAACACATTTTCTGTTGAATACAACTAAGTTGTAAGTTTTGAGAATCTCTTACTATCCCATATATAGAATACTTTTCAATTTTAATAAAATCACAAATCCTTATATAATTATATATCCCTCTTTTATGCAACTTTTTTTGTCTCTTCAAATTGATAATGTCTCTTTTAGGTAAATGAATATAAATTGGTCCCCCCTTTCTTCTCTTATTATCATTACCACTACTACTACTACTACTACTACTACTTTTTATTATTGTACGATTATTTTCATTTATTAATGGTTGAATCCATCTTCTTAAATATATTGTTGTTGGATCTGAATCAGAATATTTTATTTTTAATGGTGGCATCCTTATATATATATATATATATATATATTCTTGCTTCTATCCTATCTCTCTTTTTGTTTCTAATTTATATATACTTATACTCTT
The DNA here is from genome assembly GCA_017347545.2 of Arxiozyma slooffiae. Lineage (NCBI taxonomy): Eukaryota > Fungi > Ascomycota > Saccharomycetes > Saccharomycetales > Saccharomycetaceae > Arxiozyma > Arxiozyma slooffiae. Next base: position 102,580 of record JAFHAQ020000022.1, on the reverse strand, counting down.
GTACTTATACTCTTGTACTTATACTCTTGTACTTATACTCTTGTGCTTATACTTCTGTATATATATATATATATGTTTATATATGTTTATATATGTTTATTTTCTTGTTTGCGTCATTTGTTTTATTTTTCGTGTCTTTTATATATTTATCTTTATTTATAAATAAACAAGAAGAACAAAAGAGTTTATTGATTTTAAATAAAGAACCACTACTGTTTTATATAACCTTTACCTCTAAAATAAATTTATCATATATATAATTATGTCTTCTTATCATTACCTTATATTACTATATCTATTTTCCTCTCTTTTATATATATATATATATATTATCATTACCTATTATTATGCATTCTTGTGTATGCTGTTTTCTCTTTCTTTCTTTAAAAGTTTATTTCTTTCCCTCTTTGGGATATTGTGTTCTAATTAGGAAATACACGTCAAAAAGAGGGTTTTTTTTTTTCATCTTTTTTTTTTTCCTCTCTTTTCTCTTTCTCTTTCTTTCGTAAAGATGGATTAGGAGGAAAACAAAACCCAAAGGTTTATCTCTATTTGACCTTCTTCTTCTTCTTCTTCTTTTAAACAGTTGACAAATTATTAATAACTTATTATTATTATTATTATTATTATTATTAGTTTGAAACACTTTAATAAATTTATCATAATTGATTCTTCTTGTTTTTCTACCTTTTTTTTTTTTATTATTTATTCATTTTTATTTACTTCAATCACTTATTCATTTATTTATTTTTGTTTGGTTTGTTTTGGTCAAAGAATTTAAATATATGAAATAGATTTCATATATATATATATATATCTCTACCCACCCTATACTCCTATATACACCATGTTGAAAAGAAACTCAAATAATGGTCAGGCAAGTATAAATAGTGGCAGTACAGATAATAATATATTTCAAAACTTAAGAAGAATGACAACAAATGCATCTTCTTCTACTCAAACTAACTCTTTGTCTCCAAAGAAACAATCTATTGATTCAAACATCAACCATCCATTGAATAAGAAAAATTCTTTGAACTCACAGAATCTATCTCAATACGTCAATCACTCCTCTTATCCAAACAACAACAATAATAATATATCGATTCATGATGACACATCTCATTCTAGAACCCATTCTTTACAATCTAATAAACGGCTTTCTAACCATTCAAACTCCCTAAGTGATAAATCCTCCTATCGACAGCAATCTATCCTTTCTTCCTCCGCTAATAGTATACTCTCTCATGACTCTAACCTTTCCTCCCATTCAACAACTTCCAACTACCACACTTTCGTCAATTATTCAAAATATCTCAATTCCGACGGTCACTTCGTCGTTCCTCAAATGCCATCGGATCCGTTGGAAGTGGAAGATATGTTCTTGGATATAATGTATAAAAGAAACATCTTCCAAAATTTGGACCCCGAGAAACAAAGGGAGTTGTTGAACTACGACGTTAATAAGAAATGGCTCATCGTTAAACAGGATCTAGCTAGTGAATTCCAGAAATTTAAATCAAAGAATAAGAATTCTCTTATGTCAAATAATAATAATAATAATAGTAATAATAGCACAGATACAACTATGTCTAAAAACAACAACAACTCTTCTACAAACACCCCTCAACAACAAAATAATATTCCTTCATCTTCATCTAATCATCGTGATTTACAAAGGAAAAGATCTATCATGACTCTAAGTTCGCATATTACCACACATACAAATAAATCAACGAACTCTAACAGCACCTCTATCTCCAACGTGGCTTCCAAACCAAGGCATACTTCTTCTTCCTCCTCTTTACCCATTATCGTATCACATTCAACTAAAAATGGTATGGCTAACACAAACTATAATGACAATAAGCAGAATTCAAACATCCTCTTCAATAATCTAAAGAACAATAATTCTAGTTCACAATCATTGTCTTCAGATAAAACAAGCAGATTGCCAAGCCATTACGTTAAAAAAATTATCGCAGATCAATTGACTCTTGATCAAATGAACGACCTTTGGGTCACTTTAAGGACCGAACAATTGGGTTGGGTGGATGCCTTTTTGGCCGATCAAGGTCATATCGCCATGGCTACGGTACTCACAAATTCAATCTATAAAGTCTCCTCTTCAAACTCCAAATTGCCACAGAGTCTATTGGACAAAGAACAAAATTACTTTAAATGCTTTAAAGTCTTGGCTATGTTGTCTCAGGGGTTAAGAGAATTCACAAGTCACTCAATCATGACCGATACTATAGCTAGAGGACTCTTCTCCACGAGATTGAACACAAGGAGAATGGCTACTGAGATCCTGGTCTGTATGTTAAGCAATCATCCTGATCAAGACAAATGTTTCAACTCTATACTCAATTCAGTGGATGCAAACTTCACAATAGGTCAAAATTTACATATGGTGTCCTACTATAAAAAATACCCTGCTCCATTCACAAATATCAATTTACAGACAGATTTGAAAGTCGTTCAATGTTGGCTGTTTGCCTTGGAACAAACTTTGGATGGGCGTGGGAAGATGGGTTCTTTGGTTGGTGCGTCGGAAGACTTTAGAAGACATGATGGAGAGAACTCCATACTGGAGTATTGTCTATGGTCTTTGATTTTTATAAACAAATTTTGTTCGGTATCTAATAACATTCACCAAAGAAGGAAATTGAGAACTAAATTGGAAAATTATAGATTGTTAAGGATAATGAACAAAATGAGGTCCTTGGATTATGAAAAGATCAACACTGAATTAGAAAATTACGAAAATTCCAAATTGGACGATTTTAACCTCTTATTAGAAGATCAAAGGAAAGTGATGACAAATATCGATTTAAATAACCCGATGTCGCTACTGCAAAACTTGTGGGATTCTTGTAAAAATACTTCAAATGAGTCCTTATTGGTCTCTTTAATACAACATTTATTCCTTTCCAGTACGAAAGTCATGGAGAATAATGAGGATCCGACACAGTTGGCCAAACAGTTGAAATTAATGGATGCATTAGTCACTAACGTTGGATCCTCGCTATCTGCTGTCACGGATGAGGATGCTACTATGAACATGACAATACAAAGATTATTCGATGCAATGCAAACTGATGAAGTGGCAAGACATGCAATTAGTGAGAGTAGATTGTTAACAAAGAAATTGGAAGAGGTGGAAGCAGATAGAGCGATTTTACAAGAAAAGTTAAATAGAGCAGAAAATGGTTTGGTAGGTCAACTAGAAAGGGAGATCTCGGAGAGAGATAGATTGTTGGCCAAGAATCAAAGAGTCACTCAACAGTTACAGTCAGAATTGGACGATTTGAAGAAAAGAAATTTGATGGAAAAACATGACCATGAAGTAGAGTTAAGAAAAATGTTGACCATCTTAAATTCAAAACCGGATTTGGATGAGGATAAAGGGGATCGTTTGGGTATTCTCGAGGATAAAATATCTATAGATAAGACAAAACAAATTAATATTCAGAGAGTTATTCAAGATGGTTTACAGAAGAATAGAAAAAATTTCACTCAAGATGCAAGGAAATTTGGAATCACCGTACAACCAAATAAAAGATTACAAAAACTTAGATTACAAATGGAAGATATTGAAAATGAGGCAAGACAATTGGAGATGACGAATTTTGCTGATATAGAAAAATTGAAAAATTCTGAAGATAAACCTCAAAGTAAAAAGAAAAAGAAAAAGAGTATAAAGAAAACTATACCTCAGTTAGATTCTTTAAAGGATTCGCAAGAAGCAAGTATCAAGAAATTGAACGAATTAAGAGATATTCTTGCATCATTACAGAACGAATCAAATGATATATCTAAATTTAATGTAGAAGAACGTGTCAATGAAATGTTCAATGAAAAGAAACTTAAAGCATTACAAAGATTGAAAGATTTACAATCAAAATTTAAAGATTTAGATATTAACTTCAATATAGATGAATTGATATCTGCCACTGAAAATACTGAGGGTAATATCTCTTCTGTAAGACACGAAGGTTACAATACACTAGATCCAAAATCTTCAAAGACAAAAATTGATGAATTTGATCGTTTAACAAAAGAATTATCCAGGTTACAAGGGATCTTACAAGATCGTATACAGAAAGAAAAAGATTCTACCATATCTTCTTCTCCTTCTTCTTCGACAATGACAGGTCCATCTTCTTCAGATTCAGAATCTTTATCTTTAGATTTATCAGAAGATGACAATAATGTAAAGAATGAGACCATAACCGGTTCAAACAAGGTATCTACTTCATTTTTAGAAACATTGTCAAAGAAATATGGCACTGGTCAAAAGCAAGTCTCTGAACCTGTATCTGAATCAGAAAGAAACGTCATGGATAGATTAAGAAAGTTTTCTGGACCTGCGCCATATTTAAAAGAACTTAGCCAAAGAGTGAAGCCGGTAACTCCAATCAATGAAAAAGAGGAACAGGAAAATGGTGTGGTTTCTACTTCCACTACTACTACTACCGAGGATGTAGTTCCAAGAGATAATCATGAAATAACAAAGAGTGCTTCAAATAAATCTATAACATCTGAAGAAATCTCCACTAATGTTGATGAGGATGAAAAGCAAATTAACTCTTTGAGTGTCAGATCAGAGCCTATTAAAGATGAAGGATCCAAGTCTACCTCTGATGATGGGTTCAAAACAGCACCAGACACGCCTGTCGAAGAGAAGGAAGAGCCGATATCTTCTTCTCTTTCTATTCCACCACCTCCTCCTCCACTACCAACTTCTTTGTTTTCAAATACAAAAATGTTAGCATCTGGTCTCACAGAATCTACTCCAGAACCAGATTCACAAAATACTTCAACTAAAGCATCGCCTCCACCTCCACCACCTCCTCCATCATTTCTTTCCAACAATGAAAATACAACTTCATCTGTCCCACCTGCTGCCCCTCCTCCACCTCCATTATTTAATGGATCATCTGTAATACCCCCTGCTCCTCCTTTAATTGCAAAGTCAGCTAGTACTTCATCTATCTCTTCACCACTATTAACACAATCTGCCAGTGGAATTTTTGAAAAGTATCCACGTCCACAAAAGAGATTAAAACAGTTGCATTGGGAAAAACTGGAATCAACAGATAATTCAATTTGGAGTTTCAGTCAAGCAGAAAGATTCGCAGACGATCTATACGAAAAGGGTGTTTTATCTGATTTGGAAAGAGCTTTTGCAGCAAGAGAGATTAAATCATTACATTCTAGAAGAAAGGAAGATTTAGATAAAGTGACCTTTTTAAGTCGTGATATTTCTCAACAATTTGGAATTAATCTTCATTCTTATAGTAATTTAGAAGTTTCTGATTTAGTGACAAAAATCTTAAAATGTGAAAGAGATATTCTTCAAAATCCTACAGTGATTGACTTTTTATCTAAGCAAGAAATTGTGGAGGTTTCTGTTAATTTAGCAAGAAATTTCGCACCTTACACAACTGATTGGGATGGTGTAAAATCTGTAGAGGAAGCTAAATTTCCTGAAAAGGATCCAAATGAACTTCAAAGAGCGGATCAAATTTATCTGCAACTGATGGTCAATCTTCAATCATATTGGGCGTCAAGAATGAGGGCAATAAAAGTTATTACCACCTATGAAAGGGAATACGCTGAGTTGGTAGGTAAATTAAGAAAAATAGATAAAGCTGTTGGTTGTTTACAGGACTCTGAGAATCTAAGAAATGTTTTTAATGTTATCTTAGCTGTTGGTAATTATATGAATGATGCATCTAAACAGGCACAGGGTTTTAAATTGACCACGTTACAAAGATTAACTTTTATTAAAGATTCCACTAATAGTATGACTTTTTTAAATTATGTTGAAAAGATAGTCAGAAAGAATTATCCAAAATTTAACAATTTTTTGAAAGAATTGGAACCAATTTTAGATGTAGTGAAGATATCCATTGAACAGTTAGTCAATGATTGTAAAGAATTTAGTCAATCTATTGTTAATGTAGAGAGATCTATTGATATTGGTAATTTAAGTGATTCTTCTAAATTCCATCCATTAGATAGAGTATTAGTGAAGGTGCTACCAGTTTTACCTGAAGCTAGAAAGAAGGGTGATTTATTAAAAGATGAAGTTAAGTTGACCATGATGGAATTTAATAACTTAATGCAAATCTATGGTGAAGATAGTAATGATAAGTTTGCCAAGAATTCATTTTTCAAGAAATTTGCTGATTTTATACAAGAGTATAAGAAAGCTCAATTGCAGAACTTGAAGGCTGAAGAAGAAGAGCTTGCTTATGAAAAACATAAGAAGATGATAGAAGAGCAACAAAGAAAGGCTGAACTCGCTCAACAAAGACAAAGGGGGAATGGTAGAGATAGTAAAAATGATAACAATTCAAATGATTCTTCAGAGAATGGTGATAAGCGGGCAGTGATGGATGTATTATTAGAACAATTAAAGAATGCTGGGACTACTAAGACAGACCCATCATCAGCAAGGAAGAGAGCCCTGGCAAGAAAGAAAATGGCTAGTGAGAAGAATACTAGTGAGCTTATTAATGAATTGGATACAGATGATGATTCAATGATATACTCACCAGATACTGGTAAAAGGGCTCTTGATCAAAATCTATCCGGCTCCCCAACACCTGGTCATAGAAATACAGACTCAGAGAGTCAAAACGATGACGAAATCACAGACAGAGCTAAGGCTTTATTATTGGAATTAAGAGGAGATGTTTCACCCACCAAAAGGAGTACATTATTGGATGAGCATCGTGAAAGATTGCGTGCACGTAGGAAACGTAATAGTAGTAGTAGTAATATAGTAGCACATTCTTTATCTAATAGATTGGTCTTTGTTGATTCTGAACAAGTAACTGGCTCACAGAATTCAAATTCGGAAAAAGGAACATGCCTATCCGATGTAGCTGAATGATATAAAGAAAAACTGTCCAATATTCTTTTACATGGACCATTTGCATATACATATATACATATATATACACACTTTTGTCAACATATTAATATATCCACATATGTTTTTTTACATTTTTGAAAATAATTATTATAAATAAATTCTTATGTACGTATTCTTACAATGCTTAATCCAATTTTAAAATAATATTTTGTTGTTATCCTAGTGGTGAGTTCATTATTAACATGTTCTTGTATTCATAAGTGTCTTATATATGTATCTTCTTCTATGATTATTATTATTATTTTTGCATATCGATTTTTTTTTTTCGTTTATAACGCTTCGTACGCATTTATTATTTTTACACAAGTAGGTTTGGTTTCCATTTTCGATTATCTTTTTGAAAAAAATTCCAAAATACGTGTAGAGGTGCTGAAGGTATATAATTTAAGAGTTTCATAGTCGTATACATTAATTGCGTAAGAGGAGGAAGGATACGTATTGATAACAGTTCTTGGGTTGCATTTTAATATAGTTTCTTTACTGATCGTTATTCTATTATCACCACAGCTATCACTCAAGGGTTTATAATCATTGAAAACTAACTGAACATCTAAATGATTACATTATGACTGATTTAGACGAAGAAAATAAACGGATATCTCGACAAGTGACGGCTATGTCAACTCAATTAATAGAGAGTATACGTACTCAATCTGAATTAGAAGCAAAATTGAATCAGATGACTAAGAAAGTTGCGCTTCTACAAAGTGATTCAGATAAATATATGGCTTTGAAACAGGACTATGAAACTTTGCAAACACAGTTAAATAATACAAAAGAACGATTGGATACTTATAAGGCAGATCTAGAAAAGGAAAAAAAGCTTCGAACTGAGGCTGAGAGTATGGTTAAACAATTAGAAGGTGAAGTGGAAGATTTAACTGCGTCCTTATTTGCAGAAGCGAATAATATGGTAGCTGATGCTAGAAGGGAAAAACATACCACTGAAATTTTAAATAGAAAACTGCTTGAATCTGTGAAGGACAAAGATAGTGCCTTGGAGACATTGAAAGCACAGTTGGAACATTTGAAAAGATATGTGGAAAAAGTGGAATCTGAATCAGCATCAAGCTGCAGTTCAAATAATCAAGGATACTCTTCGGTAATGTCAGATTTTGACAATTTATCGTTAAGAAAAACAAAGACAGTAACTTCTCTACAATCTGAAATCACTAATTTGCCTACGATTTTATACTCTCCAAATGTGTCTGCAATTAGATATGATTTGAACCTTTATACGGAATTTTTGAAATTTATCGCATGTTTACCAGCTTGTAAATCGATAAGAGATACTTCAAACGATTCAAAACTTTTAAGAAGATTGAATAATGATGAAATTTCTCCGATTTTGAGGATCGATAATGCCCCAGGCATTAGTATATGGAATAGAAAGGGTCTATTGAACTCTATGGTTGATGGATTAGTAGTCATTGAACCAATTAGCGGAGTCAATGAAACATATCAAATTGGAAGCAATCCACTAACAATGATTAACAGACCCGTCAATGATAATTCCACCCATCTTTTCAATTATCCAAATAATTCACCACCAGTCGCAACACATGATCCATGTGCACTCTGTGGTGAATCAAGAGATGATAATGTTACACATGCGAGAATGCATACCTTAAAAGTACAGTTAAAGGATGATAATGGGACCTTAGTAGTACAAAATTCATATCCTCTATGTTTATGGTGTGTATCAAGAGTTAGACAAACTTGTGATATCTATGCATTTTTACGTTCTTTAAAATTAGGAACATGGAATTTAGAAACAGTTACAATAAAGGATGATGACGTTATAGAAAATGTATCACCCAAAAATTCTAATAAAGCAAAAGGCTCCTCAAATCATAATAAGAGTAATACGAAAAAGAAAAGAGAGGAACTTCGTAGTAAAAGAATGAGTTTCATGGGTGGATTAGGCATTAATACCTCTTCACATAGGGGTATTCCTCACGTTGAAAGTAATACCAGGGCCCAAACAGAAACTTTTGGGAAACCTCATACAAACATTGAACGCGCATGGTTACAACTTTGTAAGTTAAGATCCATGTTACATTGGGCGCATATTGGTGTTTGGTCTATTAGTGATTCAATATCTACTAAAATTGGTCCAGTTAATGTAAAAGAGAGTAATAATAATGAAGACGATAATAATATAATAGATGTTAGTTTTGACAAAAGAGATGAACAATGTGAAACGACAATTTCTCAAGATTCAAGTGCTAAATCGTTTCAATCTAACGACACAAAATCGTCTAATTTCAATAAAGTGGTATCTGGAATACAGCCATCTTTAGATATTAAGTCGAATGATGATGAGAAATCTATTGATACGGAATATAAAACTGTAGATAGTGAAAATAATGATTCTGGTACAGAAACGCAATCTAAATTGAACAATCCGGAGGATAGAACATTAGAGGTATCTTCTAAGAAAATGAACAATGATCCGGAGAAACAAGGAGAAGATGTCAATGATGAAACAAAAGATAGTATTGATATAATAGGAGAATATGATGATAATGATAATGAAATAAAATGATTAAGTGTGTTAGATAGAGGAGTAATAATAATAAATCGAGTGTTCCCAATTACACTAATATAAAAGATGATATTTAATTTAACTTTTTTCAACTTGACTTTGCGGTTACATTTTAAAGACTAGTATTGTAACTTTATTCTGTCGAAGCTCTACATATCATTATGTTAACGTTTTCTCTATTCATATAATTATAATTACAGATAAATGTTTTATATTATGTATAAGTTTTAAATGATGGTACCTAAATAAAAGCTATTTTCTTTTAATTTTCTTATCCTTGGTTATTCGTCTTCGTCATCACTCAATGCTACTTTTCTTATTTTCGTTTTTCTAATCTTAATTTCTTCTTCTTCTAGATTATTGGTTGTATTCGTAGTATCTTCATGTAATCTTTTAGTTGGATTTTCACTGGATACTGTTTCCGAGTTATATTCATTATCTGAGATAAGTGTGTCTTCTTCTTCTTCTGAGATGCTTTTATTTGATATTGAATTCATCATGTTGCTGTTTCTCATACTATTTTCAGGAGATAGATGTTCTAACGAATTAATTTTAGGCCTTTCGTTCATGTTAGCAATATGGTTATTGGTGTTTTTTCCATTTACGTTAGAATTCTGTATTGATTCAATAGGAGGGATAGGTCCGTCGAATAAAGCAGAAAAATCACTTAAAATATTTCCATTGTTATTTATTCTTTCTTGAATAAATTTCCCAAATATTTTGTGTTTTTCTGATGATAGTTGTCCACCATTTCTATCCAATAACCAACGTAGATACATTTCATTTTCAAAGAATATTGGGTTTAATTGATCATCATCATTATCATCATCGGAATCAATATATTCTTTACTGAAAATTTTAGAATGTTGCTTTTGTTGTTTAACTGTTTTGCGATCATTATCTCCTTTCGACTTGGAATTATTTCTGGATTTGTTGGAACTATTCTTTTTCTTTGACGATGCTATACCCTTTCTATTTCTTGCCTTATCTCCTGAATTAGAATTATTGTTTTCTAAGTCCTTAAAATATTCGTTGTCATCAACTTCATCATCACGAACAATATTCGGATCTGTAAAATCATATTGCTCATTTCCAGTCCATCCATCTTCTTCACCTGATACACGATCATAAATCTTTCTTGGTCGTATTAAGTATGAGGATGCAGCTAATCCATTGGGGGTTTCAAACGATGTGGTTGTATATTTTTTTAATAGATCTAAAGCTTCTTGAAGTTGTGGGATCTCAATTGAACCAGGTAAATAGCATGACTCTGAAGCCGACATTGGTATATTGTATCCAATTAATTTCAATAACGCCCTTAAATCTCTATCAGAAAGGATGGGATTTCCAAATTCTTGAGATATTGAAAATTTTTCATCTGGTGGATTAGCTGTTTCATTTTCATTCAAAATATTCACAGTTAACCAAGATTTGAAAATGTCTATACATTTTGAGATATGTTCAATCAAATTATCCAAATATTCACTTTTTGATTCATCTATTAATGTAGCAACCAAGATTCCAAATTTCATGTCTTTGACTGCAGAAGGTGGTAACATCTCTTCATCTGGTAGTGGTTTAAATAGACTAGGAGGTACGCCATAATCGGGGCTCTTAGATTGAGGTCTTCTTTCACCATATCGTTGATAATAGGATAATTCACCATCATGGATTGAAGGAAAAAGTAATTCTATGATCCATGATGGTGATTTTTTTATTCTTGATTTTAATCTTTGTAAATAGTAATGAGCAAACTGTTCTACATGTTTACGTACTCTGGCATTTTTATCAATACCGTCTTCACCTAGCATGTCACGCAAAAGCACGATCAAATCTAACCTAAACAAATGCGCCTCCTCTTTTGCTTGTATACATACCATATGGAAAAATGCAATAATTTTTTTAATTTGATCATTTTCCAATTCTCTAAATCTTCTTAAAAATGTGATATAGGTTTCAATTGTAAAATCGTTTATATAACTATGTTGAACTTTTTTGAAATCAACTTCCATTGAGGAATAATGTGGTGTCAAAATATCAATTGCTTCATCTCTATCTACTCTATCCTCCTCCATCACTTTTTCAATATCAGACTCACTAATATGAAAATTCTTTTTTCCTCTTCTTTTCCCAGTAATTACCAATTTATTATCATCTGATGAATATTGTTCTAATATTTTAAGTACAGTATGTGTTAGGTCAATACAACTCATCATATATTGTGGAGTGTGTCTTATTGCAGTTTTGGGAATATTTGATAATAATTGGATTCTTTCATCACTAAATAACCTACTTAGAATAAATTCAATATCATCTGAATCAGCATCTTCATGTTTCTCCTTATTAACTAACAACAATAATTCATTAAATGCAATCATGGCAGCATGAACTACAATCCAATTTCTCATATCAAATGCAGCTCTTAATATGTGGGATACTAAAATGAATGAAGTTTCTCTTAATGCTTCTGATACATAGATTAAATCTGTATCTTTGTCGACGGAACATCTCAGTATTTGATATTTAACGAACCAAGCGTAAAATAGAAGGTACTCGATTTGTTCTATCATGACAATTTTATCTTGTTCAGTAGTCATATAGTTAGTGATACTATGCAAAAGGATATTGAAACTTGAATCTATGAAATCATTAATAAATTTAATGAAAGTATATTTTATTTGACCTTGTAATAATAAAAATTTAGAACCTTGTGAATTTAACAGATTACTTGGTAACCCTTCCTCTAAGGGATCATCTTTGATTCTTGTCACTCTTTTATTCCATTTTTTCCTACTATCTAGTTTATTTAACGCTGTGGATTCATTTAAAATGTTTTGTGCCCCAGAAACAGTTAATCTGGTTTGATTATCAGTTTGGATTGATATCAATGCGCCAAATCTTGAATGTCTTGATGATGTATTTTTAATTAGATGTTTTTTCATTTGTAATTCCTTTTTCAATAAATCTTTCAGTTCCATATCAGGTATAGATGTGTATAGCTTATACCCATTATCGGATTCATTTGAATGTGATAATGATCCTTGTTCATGTCCCTCTTGTTTAAATAATAATTTGGGGTTAACATCTTTGGTTAAATAAAACATAATTTCTAAGATTGGAATATTAATGAAATCTTGATCAAATTCTGAATTTAAAGAACTTGATAAAGTTAGAATTAGAGTTAAAACTTTATTTTCATGGAAACATTTGACTAATGTGTTTAGAGAAATGTCATCCATAGAAACATTTGGAGGTAATGAATCAGTTGATGTAATACCTTTATTGTTACTAGTACTGTTTGAAGCAATCTTACTTTGTTTTTTACTTGTTATCATAATTTCTCCAGGCTCAATAGCAATCAAATTTCTGAAAAAATTCAGAGCTAATTTAATAATCATATTATCTCTTGGACTTCTTGATAACCTATCAATTTTCATCACATTGGTGACAAGTCGATTAACAGCTTTCAATACTTTCCCATTGTCTGTTGATAAAATAGCTTTCTTATATATAAGTTGGTATTTTTTTAAGTCTGTGTAGTAATTAACTTGGTTGGAAGAAGATTGTTCCGTGATTAAAAGAGGCCATGTCATAAGGACCATTAATTGTAAACAATGCAAAGCAACCTTATCATGATATATTTTATTTTTCATTATGGGAACTAATAATTGACTTGAATCCTTTGAATTTTGTCTTTGTTTCTTTTTCAACATTTTTGCTTCCATAGAAGATTTATTCTCCCAATCGATTAAAATCGGTATCAAATCATCAGTCAAAATCTTATATTCACCAGCAGCCATGGCTACTTCCCATGTGTTTTGTTGATCATCAACCAATTTGAACCATCTTTTCAAATCTTTTAAACATGCAAGACAGTCGTCCCCCAACTTATAAGGTGGAGGATCCAAATTTGAAGTATAATCTGGACCACCAATGGCAGTAGCCAATAGTGCAATTCTGGCACGTAAAATAGTATGTGGATCCTCTTGTTCCATGAATTGGCTATGATTGATGTTCAACTAAAGAAAATACACTCGAACTTATCGTCTTGATTAAAATGGAGAAGAAGTTGAAGAGCGTATATATTAAAATACTCTAAATCTTACAGTGGTATTATTTTATAACTCACTTTTATCTGTTGATTTCTTGTAATAAATAGACAATAGTAACAACGATGAATAGTTCTATCTTTAAACTCTTGGTATGGAAAAGCCTTTCTATCGTTCTTCAGATATCTACTCCAAACATCATATAATAGTAGTAACCTATAATTTCTTTGATCTACAAATATGATGTAACAGCTTACACGCGTCTCCTAAATAAATATTTTTTTCACATACCAATTGTTGATTTAAATTGTTTTTTTTTTTTTTAACGTGTGATCTGTTTTACGCGTTTTTGCCGTTTTGGGTAATTATTGAATTATTTGTTTCCGCCTTAAACCTCTGAATTCCGCACTAATTTCCGCAATTTTCTTTCCATTCCGCAAAAATTTTTTGATGATGTAATATGTATGAGTAATCTTCATCACGTAATGTTTGGATATTACGTAAGAAAGCAGATATAGTCTTCTTAATAAAGCATTGGATATGTTATAAATCCATAAAAAGAATGGATATTATAGATGTATGATATGTTCAATATAGTTCAATAGGTAGAAACCACCACGTATTTTTAAATAATGCTACTGTTGATGATCATGTGTTATTAGATGCATTAAGAAATTTTTCATCTGGATCAAAAAAAATTTTGGAAGGTAAGTGGCCTCAAAATGGAGATGGTGCTTGTACAACCATATGGACATGACCCAGAAAGTAAAACCGCTGTAATTTTTGGTCCTGGTGGTATTGGACGTTTAATACTACCAAGATTGAAAGCATTTAGATTTAAAGGATTTATTTATAATAATATGAAGAAATTGCCATCCGATTTAGAAAATGAGTGTACATATTTGTCATTTAATGAATTATTAACTCAAACTGCTATTATTTCAGTTAATATTCTTTTGAATCAAAAAACTTGGCGTCTGCTAGATTCCAATGTTTTTAAAAAAATGACATAGACTATTGTGATCGTTAACACGACTCGTGGTGCTATTATTGACGAACCTGCATTAATTAACGCTTTAAACTCTGGGAAAGTTAAATCTCCAGGATTGGGTGTACGTGAATTTGAACTACAGGTATAAATGGGGTTGATGGATATGAAATAAATGTTATTATTGCGTCACATGAGAACCTGTTGTATAGAAACAATAAAAAAAAAATAGAAAAGCAAGTTGTTTGTAATTCTGAAAGCATTATAAAGACTGGTAAAGTCATTTCAATTGTACCTGATATTTTTGATGAAGAATGATTTAAAAAATTACCTTCTTGTATATCATGGGTTATATTACACTACTTCGAACAAAAATATTAAAATGAATAATAATAAATGTGACAAAAATGATTTAAATATTTATTTTTGCTAAATGAATATTAGTTTTAATTAAATTATGCCAAAACAAAAAGTTTATGAAAATAAAATTAATAAGCACTATATTTTAAAAAGGAGAAAAATACTGATTATGACAATAATAAAATAAGAAGTAAACCATAAAAGTTATTGTAAGTTGCGAAAATTAAGATCTATTGTTATCTTAGAAAGTGGATACACCTGGTTTAATATTTGGACTATCATTTAATACAGTGGTTGGTGAAATGTGGTTATTGAAAAGTTCATGGCTATTATGAGCGTTAGGAATTGAAGATCACAGTGTCACATTACTATTTTCTTCTCTATTCATAGAAGATCAATTATTATCAAACCCGGATTCTTAAATATCATAATTTAGAAAATCATTTTCTTCTATAGAGGAAGAAGAACTTTAACATAAGTTTTCTGACAATAAATTCTTGAGAGTAAACCTTTGAGCCACTGGAGAACCCAATATATCTAATTCTTCTTCACTGAAAATTCTAGTAAATAGAAATGGTCCAATTACTTTTGATAATGTCTTTCCATGGATGTCATTATCAAATTCTAGAACAAAACATTCTAAACTGAATATAATGATTAGAAGAAGCGATTTTAGACAAATATGGGATACTGCATAAGGTGGTGTTTCGTTTTTTTTAACAATTGGATCAATGAAACCTATAAAATTCTAGAAATTTTTCTTTTATTAATAAGCCCTTGTATCCTCATGAAGAAAAAAACACTTGATAATACAGCATGTGAAATTTGTCCCAAACATATTAAAAATGGTCTTGTCTTTGTAGTTGGTATTAAGACCCCTCAGGAAAGTATTTACATATTTTTGTTCAATACATCGTAAAATAGGATTGCTTCTGTCCAATACTAATAAAGAATTGGCATGTAAAAGTGTTTGTGGAATCAATCGATTAGTTATATTTATACCCAAAACTCCTTCTACCACAGTAGTGTTGTTCAATAATAAAAAACATAACGAAATGATGTTGACATAGTCAGTCTATATTGAAATCTTTATGATCTCAGTGAAGAAACGTTATGATCGAAAAAAAAAATTGAAAGGTTAAAATAATTCCAAATGGTGATTCAACAAATATATTCTTTGTAGTTTTATTTTTTATATATATGGTAGCCATGTCTTAGAGTTTCTTTTGATGTCTGTAGTCTAGGAAAAAGCTTTAGTAATTGATAAAAATTGAAATTTTAATTCTTTTAAATACCCACTGAAATGAACCAACGCCGAATAAAATATCACAGATAAAGCTATATAATATTCTGAAATAAAGTCCCTCTATTGATGTGCTAGGTATTTGAATATTTAGAATTGTCTGAAATACAATTTGAATATTGTCATCAATACATCTATGACAATGGATACAATATTAAATATTCATATTTTAAGGTCCCATTTTTATGGAATTGACTAACGAATATTTGTGTTCTTTTTTTGTATATAAACAATATGAATGAATAGACCGAAGATATCATAGGGGAAGAAGTAGTCACCTCTTGTAAAAGACTGGCCATGTTAATGAAAGCTAGTATTGGATGGGAAATAAATACCCAGAGATCAATCCAAAACATGGATCCAAAATAAATTGTATTTAAAGCCTTATTATATCACAAACGGTGTAGTGGGAAATTGATATTGGTCCGGTTACACCGAAGATACATAATGGATGTCCAAAGACAACCTCAAACACAAGCCCTTCAAGTGCACACAATATAACAATATTTTATTGTTACAGTATGAATAATCGATTCGGTTAAATGTAGTTTGTGCAAATGCCCTTGCAAGTGATTAGTTATTATGATAGATATTCAATTAAACACAGAATGATTTTGAAATTCTATAAATCCAATTAATCTTGTCCATTTTATGGCTCTCTATCAGAAAAATCTAGGATATAGGAAATTGTACTTCCCAACCTTATAAAGAATAAAATCATTTTTCTAAAGATCAATACCATTTTCTATTCATTTTTTTTACGTTATTTTTGGTTATCATATATGCCTTTGAATATGTATACGCGTATATACCTCTATATTAATGTTGTACACTATTAAAAATGTGAAAAAAAAGTGATAAAGTCTAAATCATTTTAATAGTGGTGTAAAAACTTAGTTTTTGATGGTAAGTATTACCAATTAGTAACTTCCTCAGCTTCACCAAACACAGAAGTTGTATTTTCATCCTTCCCAGGGTTACCAATCCATGCCTTTGGTTTACTATTAGTAAACTGAGGACAATTCTTACGTAAGAAGCTAATGATCAATTCATTGATTAATTTAAACTCCAATAAAAATGCATCATGACCTTCAGGTGATGTTATCTTTTCCAATTGAGCATTCTTTAAATGTTCAGCTAAGAATTCTTGTTCAGAGTAAGTGAAAAGACCATCTGAACTAATCCCGATAATTAAAGAAGTTTGATCCATAGAATCCAAAACCTGTTCGATATCTTGCCCATATTCTTCTCTTTCTCGGGCTAAATCATGCGTATCTAATTTCCTCGTTATTGCAATGTAACAATTAGCATCGAATCTGTTAACGAATTTCGTCCCTTGGTAACGTAAATAGCTTTGTGCAGAAAAATATGTTTGAGCAGGTTTAATCTCCTTCACTTCACCAGTAACCCCTGAACTTACCGATGTGGTAGAAGATGTGGAATGGATGGATTCAATAGAAGAAATAGACGAAGTAGACGAAGTACTGTTATTTCTTCTACCTGTGGGACTATTTTTGTCCTGTTGTTGACAATATGAATTGAATTTGCAATTATTTATACTTGAAATGCCATCATTATGGATCTGTAAACTTTGTTCATTGATAGTAGAAGGTCTACGACCCAAGGGACCGGATATATTCATTGAAGTAGCGGCTTTTTGATGTTGTGAAGCAGAAGGAGTTCTTCTAGAAAATTTATTTTCAAAACTATTTCTTGATCTGTATGTCAGTAAAGCAGTCATCCTTGCAGCAGAAAGACCAGCGGACGGAGGGTTATCTATGGAATAATAGCCATCACAATAGTTTGGATCAGAATATATAGATTGTCTCTGTGCTTCAGACCACGAGATACACCATGCAGAATGTCTTGCAGAGGTAGCCAAAGCGACCAAATTTTTCACATATTCTTTACCGTAGATAGCACACCACTCAAGAGCTAGCATTCCGCCCATTGAACCACCAATGACACATGCTATAGAGTTGACTTCTAGAGAGTCTAACACGATACGGTGTGCTCTTACATCATCGCGGACGGTGCATAATGGGAATTCAGGACCATATCTTTGGCCTGTCATTTCATTGATAGATAATGGAGAGAAGGAACCATAAGGTGACCCCATGGAATTCAAACAAATAATAAAAAATCTAGATGGATCAAAGGCCAAATTGTCACCTAGTAGGGGACCCCACCAGTCTGCTACATCTGAGGAGCCTGTTAGAGCATGGCAGATGACCAATACGTTATCACCAGTTTCATTTAAATTGCCCCATGTCTTATAGGCAATTGGGAAATTATTTATTATTATACCAGATTCTAAACGTAATTGTGGGATTTCTACTATTCTTTGACCATGGACAAATTTACTGAAGGGATTGATTTCATGTACTTGTTCGATGTCTATTTCTTTTAGAGTCTTGGATTTTAACGTATGATTAATCGACGTAGTAGTCATTTTTTTTATTATTATTACGTTTTTATTATGTTTTAATATTTTGAATGTGATATGTGTATATATAGTGATATCTTGATAATTTAAGTAAAATAAAAACGGTTTTATATAGGATATATAAACAACTTGTAGTTATTCAATAAACAAGATGAAAGGGAGTTGCAAATTTGATGAAGAAGGAGGCTCGAATCGTTTAAAACAAGTAAAAAAAAAAAAAATAGCAGACCAAGACGTTTAGACAAGTTCTATCGACTAATCAAAGGAAACAAGTAATTCCTCTTGGTTTATATATGCCATCAACAAAGAAAGAATGTGTACGATTAATAATAATAATCTCTATGTATATCTTCTCTTTTGACCACACACACTTTAACATGCCACCACAGTTTAAAGATGCTTTAATCCATTTTTTGCCTGTCCTCTTCCCTCCTTTTTCCTCACTATTTTAGAGCTTTTTGTATGGGGGGCATTACATCCCGGAATCCCTGTAGTGGTAGTAGTCATCCTGTCCTGACTCTGGCAGATCCCGCCAACCAGACTCCGTTGCGGGAAGTGGCGGGCCGTTTCCCTCCCCCATCGTTTGTGTATATGACGAAGTCGGTTTATTATGCGGAACATAATCCATTAGGGAATCCCGGGATGAATTGAAGGAAGAAGCCGCCATTTGTTTTTTTTTTCCTTTGTTTTCTTCTTAAATCCTTTTATTCACACAGTTTTCCACAAAAACAAAAAGTGAGTCATCCATTATTTTTTAAACATTGTGGGAGATTTATGGCAAAAATTCTTCTTGTTCATGTGACCTTCTTATAGAAACTGTGTTTAACTAACACGAATTGTATGTTGTAGGTGTGTTATGCAACGTTAGTGGAAATTTTTTTGGTCGATAGCAGTCTTAAACATATGACAAATAAATAAAGAGAAAACCTAAATAGTAGCTACCGCTATTACTAATGTTGATATTGGGGGGGGGCGTGATTTATGGGAAAAGTTGAACGGATCTTGGGTGTGAGGTGGTTATCTTGTTACAGTGATGTTAGTCCTTGAAGATATATTATTGTTTGTTTGTTTGTTTGTTTTATTTTAGAATATACTAGTATTACAATCGTTTTTCAAAGTAAAATATTAAAAAAAATGAATGCATATATTACTAGGTGTCTGTTTGTATAAACTTGTATTTTATATATATATATTGATAATTTTTCTTTTTTTTTTTGTTTTTAATTTGTTATAAACCACCATAAGGATTGACTCCATTATTTCTATTTGATGATGGCATGTATTGTGAAAATCCTGTAGGCTTAGGTCTTATAAACTGACGTTGATGTGGTGATGATGACGATGATGGTGATAATGGTCCAGTAGTTCCTGGTGGTGGTTGAGGACAGAATGGTGCTGTAGTATATCTATCGGTGGCATTATTGTTAGGATTGTTGTTATACATAGGTCTTGAGTTGAGATATTGTGGTTGATTATTGTATCCGTTGAATTGTCTGTTAGAAGGATATGGTCTATTACTTATATAGTTTTGAGGAGATTTTGGTCCCTGAAACCTTTGATTCATTGGTGAATATTGGTTCTGTAACATGTAATTATGATTTCCAGTGTTATTATATGGCACATTCTGAGTATATCTATCTCGTTGCTGTTGTTGTTTCTGACTTGCTACCATTCCATTTATGTTTTTATTAGCAGTAAGGTTTGTAGGACTGTTTATATATGGTTGTGTGTACTGTGGAGGTGGACGAGAGTGATGTTGGTTCTGTAGTGGATAGGTGTTAAATACAGGGGAGCGATTAGTCGATGCAGTAGTGTTATGTGGTGATTGATGATACCCAATAGATTGTGGTTGTATATTGGGGTTTCCATTAGGAACTTGTGCTCGTACTGCTACTGGTTGTAATCTAGTGTTTACAAGTGTATCTTCCCCCTTTGAATACGGGTTAGACATTATTTGACTGTTCATATTTTTACTTATTGGCATGCTTGGTGAATAACCTGTTTGTTCTTGTAATGGTTGATTCATTCTTTGTGTATTCTCTCCCATGATCTGTTGTTGTTGAAAACCTGGTGGTGGTGGTGGTGGCTTTTTGTGTATCATTTTCTGTATAGGTGTATTTAAATTGTTATTCTTATTAGTAATATTAATTTCAGGGGTTATATCTTCATCCCTTTTATTGTTAATGTTAGTATATACATTCTTTATAGCCGATTCTTGCTTCATATAAGGTTGCTCCTTATATCCACTGTTACCATTTTGGTTGTCTGGATATCTCTGCGTTGTACTTGTCATAGAACCATATATATTTTCCATCTCTAACATTTGATTTTGTTCAACAAATTCAGGGTCAAACACATCATGTTCATGTGAGGAAATGGTATTTTCTTTTGATAAACTGAGTTGTTTCATTTTTATACTAAATTCCGGATGGTCGTAATCGTTATTGTCTTCGATTTCACGGTATGCATCAATGAGAAATGAATAACTGGATTCGATTCTAGAGTGTGCATTATCATGATTCCCCTCATTTAATTGATTGTTAAATGAATTAAAATTGGAATGTTGTAATTTGAGTGGTTGAGATTTACTCTTTTGGAATGATGGATGATTAGTCTCTCTTGTGTTCATAGTGGTAAGTATAAAATTATCATATCTTTCGTTATATTGTGAGGGTTGATTCTTTTTTTCTAACTGATTCATTATTTGTGTTCCTGTATGTTGTGGTTCTTTTAAATTTTTTACATAATTATTCTGAGATATTTGTGGGTTTTTGATCATTTCTGGACCAGTCCCTTGATTCATTGGCACATTGTTTGTAAAAGTCCGATTCTCTTTCTCTTTTATGTATGACGAGGAGGATGGAGTTAAATCCTTCTGAATCATCGGATGATTCTGTGATGGATTTGATAATTTTTCTGTTGATACAATTTTCTTAGAATCGTTTAAATTTACGGGAATTTTTGTTAAACTTGACGATTCATTTAAATTCAATGGCGATTCTACTGATTTGGATGATGAACTCACTAAACTTGTTAAAGATTTGAAACTATTATTGTTATTACTATTTCCCTTTTGGTAAACTTTATTAACATTCAGTCTCGATGGAGATATGTCACGTTTACTATTAACACTTCCTAATAATGGTGATAAAATATTACCTGATTTTTGAAATAATTCACCACTTTCTAAAAATGGTGCACCAAGGATGTTTTTTAAAGATGTACTTGATCCGCAACCACTGTACCCTTTAGTTAATTTTGTTTGTAAAATGTCACGAATTTTATCCTTCCACTCAGATGAACTCCAATAAAGACAATTAGACGATTTTGCTAACGGTATTAAATCTTCCAATTGTAAATAATATATATGGGGCAGAGATGGTAATGCATATAGTAATGAGATAGGATCATCTTTATTGGCAATTAGTTTTTTTGGTCGACCGTATAATCTAAATGCATTCATTGCAGGAAGTAAAAACCTAATGATTGTATCATAACAAGGTACTGCTTCATGCTTTTCAGGCATTATAAATAAATTAGTCTCTTGAGTTGCATCATTACCTTTAAATTTTGCTTTACCTTCTAATTTAATCATTGTAGAATTATCGATCAATTTAGGAGATGATGGATAGACAGCATAGATTGCAGTTGCATGAGTGACAGTAGTCATTGAATTTTGTTTTTTAATTTTCTTATCATTTTCATAAAAATTTATTTCACCAAGTGTATCTTTTTTCTTATTTACATTCTGTGTAATCACTGCATAACATCTTTTCCATGGCATTCCTACACCGAATCTAACACTTACCCATTCTTCATAATCAAATCTTGTTGAGGCCAATAAGACACCTATGTCACTTAGACGAGAACCTCTGCTTGATATAAATGCACCGGTATATGCTTCTTGTAAAGAGGTGGATTCATACAGACTCAGTCTTATCGCAGCATTCCATTGGTTGAATGATTCTCTATTACTAAATTGTAAAAAATATCTATTTTTTAATGTAGTAGATACAACAAGGATATTTTCCAATTTTTTGTTATCTTGCGCAGAGACACTTTTAACTGTTTCGATGCATTGAATATTGGCATCAGTGAAATTGATATAAGTAGGCTTTGTAGCAGAATTTTTTAAAGCTGTGTCATCAGTTCCGTTCAGATCATTTGCATTCCATAACGCTAATTGAGTTCCGATAAGTACAGCATACATCTCTTGCCATTTCCTAGCTCCTGGAGTCCCATCATTTTTTAAATCTTCTAACATTAATAAAACACCTTCATGGTACCTTCTATGTAAATGTGCAGACAATAGAGTTAAGATTGGTACTAGTTCCGGAGACACTTGATCTTGTTCTGTTGGATTGAGTGATCTATCTAATCTTTCGATTGTCTGGGAAGTAGAATCATTATTATACTTATCTGTAATATTTTTCACAGGTGATTTATTACCCGAAAATATTCTTTTCATAACTTGGATAATTGTATACAAATATAATGTTTAATGATAAGTTTGTCTTGTCCTATTTCTTAGTCTCTGTTTGTCTTTAATAATACTATATTTGTTGGATGTTTAATAACCAAAAAAGATAATAATAGTAATAAAAATAGTAACGAGGGTATGTAACTCGGAATAATATGATAGTTATTTTTCAAAGGATATAGAATAACTTAAAAATTAACAAAAAGCAAAAAAAAAAAGGTTAGAAGGGTAAGTAGATAGACTTGTCACTTCTTTATGAATATTTTTTTAGCCCTTTTAGAATCCAGACAATTGTCACTTGTAAAGACTAATTATCGTTGTTATATTCAATAAAAAGAGGTTACTTGACACCTTGTAGTTGGTGGTATGTTGAGACAACAACAAAGTAGTTTGATAACTGTTATGACAGCTTCTTTCTTTGAGTCAAAAACAAAATTGATATCTTTAAATGATTCATTTTTCTGCGAACTCTTTGATTTCTCAAAGGTGAAGAAATTGAATGACTGAAAAAAAAAAAAAAAAGAGAGAGAGAAGAGAAAGAGCGGAAACGCGAAATGAATTTAAAATCCCGCCCGGAAAACAGCGGCATTGCTCGTTTCGGTCATCGTGTCACAAATTATAGACATGTCTGTCTTTTACTGAAAAGAGTAAAGAAAGAATTACCTCAAAACAGATTACTGGGTTATACGTCAAATATAAAATATTTGGTTTACAAGTGTAGCAATATATATATATAGAAAGATATAGATATATATAGATGTTATATATTATAATGGTATTGTGTACTTGCAATTGCTACTGGCTGCGGCTTTCATTTCTTTTTTTTTTGTTTGTTTGTTGGTCTGTTAGGAAATTTGGGACTGTCTCCAGAGCATTATGAGGATTGCAAGTGGAATTTGAATAACCCATAGAGTAGTGATAATGCCAGAAATGATTAATTCCAATATGACAGTATTGTGGAAACTATTTAAAATACTTGAAAGTAAACGTTGAACTTCGTCCCAAAGGTTTGGTATAATTAAATCCTGGTTGTTGTTATTTGATATTGTACTGTTATTAATAGTATTTGTTGTGCTAGTGTTTTGTCTTATTGTGTACTTTACTTGTTGTACTAACTCTGTAGAATTTATTTGTGGGAATGTCACATGTGCTTTATTATGGATCCATGTCATGGCCTTTTCAATAGAATATAATTTATCCTCAATAACACATTTCACTACTGTGGTCATGGGTTTATACAATAAGGTTCCGTTGAAAAGATCAGCTAACGTGGTGTCTATACCTTTATTCATTGTCACTACTGTGTTATTAATAGAACTGGTACTTGTCTCTACCCATCCAAAAATTTGTTCATTAATATTTGATTCTGTATAATTTATAAATTGGTTTGTATTTTCAGTCCATATTTTAAGATCTTTCTTCAAAAAATCTAATTGTGAGGAATTGGTGAAAAGAGTGTTTGAAGAAGATGGAATATTAGATATATGTTTTTTCAATACAGTTAAAATAATCAATTGAAAACACGACAGGATAATCCCAAGGACACCAACTGAAAGAATAAAAATTGCTCTCTCTGATATAACATATGAAATAATCCAGTATAATTTTTTCTTTTTTAACATGGAATAATTTTTTTTATTAAAAGTAAACAAGAAAATTAATAAGTCATAGATTTTTGTTTGCCATACATTAAAACATCTTTGGTAACTTTCAATAACATCAAATGATTCTTCTAGATTGTTGTTGAGTACTGAATGGTTTAAAGAGTTTATATCTGTGTCGTATTCCTCTTTATTTTTCATTAGTATGTGATCCTCATTATATTTTTCTATTATGTCTTTTTGTAAATGGTCCAATTTCTGCCATTGTTTAACCTCTTTCCAAGCTTCCGGAATCATCATTATACATGTTCCAATTACAAGTATAATTAATAGAATTATTGTGACAGTTCTTAAACTTTTATTTATCTCCAAGAAAAACTTTTCAATATTTGGTATATTTGAGGAGCATATTCCATCAAAAGTACTATTATTTGATTCCGTTTCATATTTTTGGTATAAATTATCTGTACTAATGTCAGGGATAATCTTAGATATATTTATTGTTTTAATATCATTTTTAACACTTTGGAAAGGTTTCGATATCAAATGTTTTGTGTCATTTTTAACTGTATCAAAATTTGGTGTATCTGCAGATAATTCCTTTAATTTTTCGTTTATTGATGATGGAATGTATATATGTCTTAGAGACTCTATTGTCAAATTAACTTTCTTAATATTATTTGTCACATCATCTTCATTATAACTGTCATCTGAATCCAACTGTTTGAAAAAATTTTTTATTTTAGAGAAACCTGATATTATTTTATTTATTATTTTAGATACTTCATTTAATCCATCATCTAAATCATTAGCAAAAGTAGAAACAGTGCTATTTACCACTTTGATCAGTTTTTCTGTGGTATTTGTTGCTACATCGACTGTACCATCGATAGTACTTACCACTAAACATGTATAGGTGCCCAAATAGAAGTCGATAATAAAAGTCATCAATTCTTCACTTGCTGTTACTAGAAGTGACAATAAAGTTAAAATAGATTTGATTGCTTCTTCCATACTTTTTTCAATTAAGTAACTTCCCATTGAATTTAAATAATAAGGTGTTTTTGTCATTATATTGTTATACATTAAATCGATTGTGGCACAGTGGGATATAATAAATTGTTTTGCGATGTTTAGTTCTTTACATATTGAATTATAGAAGAGAAAAACTTTAAAAAATGATAATAATAAAATTAATGTATATTTATTTAACCAAATTTGTGACAGTCTATCACTTAATTGTAAGTATGATTTAAATTTGTACATTTGGTTAGATGATAATGTGGAAATTTTTTACTTGGGGTGGAAGAATTTTTTTTTTCCTATTTACACGTATACACATGCACACAAAAATATTTATGTTAGAATTACAAACAAAAGTTACTTGTATAATATAGCTGATATTTACTGTTTTTATATGATTTTACGTTATCTATATTGAAAAAGTATGCTTCATAGCAATATGTGACACCTTTGAAACAAAAATGAAAAAAAAAAAATAATAATAACAATTAACTAAACATTGAGATGAAACATTAATACAGTAATATATATAAAGAGAAAAAAGAGGTAGATAATTTATGTGTATAATATATTATAATACATGTTAGATACTTGTTTTAGCATTTTAAAACAATAAATAAATAAAAGTATTACTGTATAAATATAAAAACAGATATTTTCCAATTTTTTATTTGCCCTCTCAATCTTCATAAAATGTTCCAAGCATCTTCAGCACCATGACAAAACTTAGAACATGCGACAGATGCAGAAAGAGGATAATTAGATAGCCCAATCTTTTCATCTATATATTCATCAGCAAAATTATCTTTACCTCTTGCCATAGCACCAACAAAAACACAGATACTTTCATCAGGATCCAATTTTTTAATATAATCTTGTACACGTACCACAGGAGCATCAAATGACAAAGTAACTTTACGGCATTTTGTTGGTAAATGATCAGTTATTGGGTTTTTAATGACTTTCAACAATTTTTCTTCTGAGTTAACTGATCTGATTGACAATTTATGTAATAATTGGACCATTAACCCAGAGAATCTTTTAAAAGTTCTTGGTATACGAACAGTTGGATTAACTTCAATAAGTACACCTTTGCATGTTTGGATGTACACTTGTAATTTACCTGCTTTATTGATAGGAGAATCCAATAGAGTCAACAGACATTGATGTGTGATATCTGGTCTTGCTTCGCCTATATCTTTACCCATTTTTTTCAAAATACCTTGATGATCATCACAATTCAATAGAGCATATTTATCACCACCGGGACCACGGGACGATATTTTATGTGTTTCCAAAGAGGCTTGAGATAGAACTATAATTAACCTCTGTGTTGTTTTGTCTTTGGATGTGAGAACAGTAGGTGTTTGAGGCACTAAAGATGCCGGCAAAGCTTTTTCTTCGCCATTTCTTATGGCATCTCTTACTCTTGAATCTTCAACCATAGTGTGTGTATGTGTGAATGCAAGCACTTTTATTTGAGTATATAGTGGAATATAAGGAAGTAATACGTAAGTGTATGAAATAATAAATAATACATATATTTAAAACAAAACGATGCTCATCTTGATTCTTCATTCTCTTCTTATATTTTTTTTTTATTTTTCATCGATTTTTACTTTTAGAGATTTTTGTGAAAAAAAAAAAAAAAAAATACTCATTTCTATGTGTCGTTCTATACGGGAAAGTACCAAGAAGAGAGAGATAATAGACGTAGAAAGATAAAAGATATATTTACACAGGTTTTGTTTTGGTTGCAACATTACTACTTATTGGACAGTCTTGTTCGTTAGTTAAAGTCGGCAATTAAGTATAAGGTAGGGTCGTAGACCAGAAACAATGTTTTAATCTGCATTTATTTCAATTTTTAATTTTTTTTTTTTTAGATTCCTATATTGTTTATAAGACTATTGTAGCTTGTCCAATAAGTAAAAATAAAGTTTATTTTCATTATTTAATTAAGGTAAAAGTTTTTTTTTTTCTATAGTTAGGTGTATAGACTCATTCTTACCAGAATATTTATAGAGTTCTTTAAATTTACTATTTTTAATGTTTTGTTGCAGAAATCTTGTGTTTCCATTTAAAATATTTTTGTTTTGTTCACTCTTTCTATCTTAATGAAGCATAACACGTTACATGGAACAAGTTGTCACAAAATAAACAAATGTATTACGAAAATTAAAAAAAAAACCTTATATAAGATCTATTCATAATATAAACACTAATGTGTGATAGGATTTAAATAAAGTGATAATATGAGAGATTTACTATTTTCTCAAGAAGAGGGCAGTATTCTTAGACCTAAAGAAAGAATCATCCAATTAGAAAAAGAAAA
Organism: Arxiozyma slooffiae; assembly: GCA_017347545.2. Lineage (NCBI taxonomy): Eukaryota > Fungi > Ascomycota > Saccharomycetes > Saccharomycetales > Saccharomycetaceae > Arxiozyma > Arxiozyma slooffiae. Next base: position 74,498 of record JAFHAQ020000022.1, on the reverse strand, counting down.
GTAGTTCAAACACTATAATAATAATGAATTTAATTAACTAACACAAAAATAAGCTAGAAAAATCTTGTAAGATGAAAATATTATTCTTACAGAGACATAAACTAAAAAACTTGGTCTAAATTTAGTAAAAAAAAACTGTTCAATAATAACAAATTTACTATTAATGATTCTTTTTCTTCTTCTTTGAAATAGTAAAGGGTTAGTACTGTTTTATTCAATAAGCCAATTTTTATACAAATGAAAATTCAGTGAGGAATATTTCCATTCCACCAAATTAACCAATTAGTTAAAACTTTGTTGAACCTTAGATTTAACCAATGCTACGTGACCACTCTGCAGAACCAAAAAAAACTTTAAAATAGGCTATATTAACTTTTTCACTTACGAAAAGTTAAAAGATAATTAAAGACAATCAATCAGTGAATTAATAACATATCTTCTATTAATCAATAATATATATATATATAAATTTCAAATTTAGTTAGAGCTATGTCCTTACATATTTTGAAATAGATTTATTTGTATTGTTAATATATCAAACTTTTCATATTAGACTAAATGCTGTTCATTATTCTTCTCCACAAGGACTGTTTCTATTCTTTTATGATTTAATCAACAAAAAAAAATCTACATATTTTAAAGCAACTGTTGCATATGTCAGCATTTTATGTTAACGCTAAACTCAACATTTCCCAATATGGAATTTCTGATGTTTTGCTTATATGGGTTTTCTTTGAAACTTCGTAGATGTTTGATTTTAAATTTACAAAATCACAACAACATCAATGATGTTACTGATTTTTTAAATTTATACTGACTTTCCCAGAATTTAGAACAGCTAAACAAATTTTGTTTACCTCTCTCTCACAATCCAAGTTTTAACCATACATTCAATAACATTTATTTTGACTTCTAATATTAGTGAAAAGAATAATAGTAACATTTCACAAACCAATTGGTGGAATATTTGTTTACCCAAATTATATATACTGTTGAACAAAAATTTTAGGAATTGAATTATTTTTCAAACAAACGATTTTTTGAAGGAGCTGGAATGATAACGAAGCGTGATAGTAATCTACAGTTTAACATCATATCAAAATTGATATTTGCAAGTAATTTTTAATTTGGTCTTTCTCTAAAATAAGATATTTTAATTTTAAATCATTATGAATAAGTAGTTGCTGAATAACTTGATTTTAACTCTGAAAGTTGATTATATCTTTTAAAAAATAATATTTATGCCTCTTGGAGAACATTCTGTACATTTATCCGATTAGTATAATCATTGCCAATAGTAATACATTATCTAAATTATTGCAAATATTGTCTCTTGTGCAACAAAAAAAAAAGTTGAAATATATATTGGACAGGATAACCAACATGTCATGCTTAAAATTCAAAATGTAGCATATAAAGTTATTTAGTATATCATTTAGTTGTTTAAATTGGTGATACTATCAGCGATCAAAATATTAAGTTCGGAGAACTTGGACTTAACACTTCGTTATAAAGAATATTTTTGTCACAAGTTGGCGATCATATAAAATCACATGAAAACATGAGGGATCATCGTCAATCTTGTTGAAAAGTTAAAAGTATTGACATTAAGAAATGTTAAATTATATTATACAGATGCATCGGAGACTAGTTCTAAAAATATCACGGGTAAATTGTCTAATGATTTGGAGACTAAATCGTAAAAAAATATATTGATCAAGTATGATAAAGTTTATTAAGGAATGACTAGAATTATATTAAAAGCTAATTTGAATGAACTTTTTATGTCATGGGAACAGGATTTATTTATATAAATATATACACATATTCCCATCTTATAACCATATTACATATTCACCTATTTATTCTTATTTTTTTGTTGTGCGTTTGAAAACTTTTCGAGTTATTACGTGTTTCAAAAATTAGGTTAGCACCACCACCCATATGCTTAAGTGATCTAGACAATTTCAAATCAAACAGATAATATACTCAAAAATACAAATACTAAAAATTTATTTATTAATTTTACGTATATATAATGTATATTTAGAATTTTGTTTGTGTATTCAATTACTTAAATACAGTGACAAAACTTAAGCGGAAGCCTTGGCAGCAGTACCAGTTTGGAAACCGTTCTTGAATCTTCTAGAAACGTGTTTCAAGTATTGCATTCTACCAGTACCAGTAGTTCTTCTTCTCTTAGCCTTGGCACCCCAGTTGTAAGATCTACTCTTAGCACTTGGGTAACCGCAAGAGGCACAGGTGCTCTTTTGAATGTGGAAAGAACGACGGCCACATCTCTTACATAAAGTGTGGGATTTATTGTGACGCTTACCGAAAGATGGAGTACCCTCTATTTAAAATAATAATAATAATAATAACAAAATGTCAAAAAAAAAAAAAAACATAAAACGCTTTATTGTTGACATAATATTAAATTAAATAAAAAATATTCGTTAGTAATTATTTTCTTTTACTTTTCAAGTTCTTGGAATATAACTACAATAAATCCAGTAATATGAAAACGGAGTCGGGTTGGATGCCAAATGTCTAAAATTACTATTAATTAACTATAATAATATACCATTCTTTCACTTTTCATTTTCATCTATTTATATCACAGATTTCTTATCCATTCAATATATAAATATTTTTCTAATAAATTTTCTTCTGGTATGTACTCTTCGCACAGCTTAAAAAAGAAACAAAAAAGGCCTCATATATCAATTAAATGTCATCGATAGAAGTCATATCATTAAAATATAATTCACTTCACGAGAAAATATCAAAAAAAAAAAATAAAAAACAGATACAATCATATCCCCAATCACGTATAACATAGTTTGAAATCTTGTATTATTTTATTGACACTTAATTTCTTCTCTATTTTCCTTTTATTTATACATCCATCAATTCAAATACTGATTTATTTCGACAACTGATTTATTCATTAAACCCAATTTTTTTCGAATAATAAATATTTCCCTACATACTACCCATTTTTATCTATGTTTGTTCGTTTGGTTACAGTTATTTTTATCAAGAAAAAACACTGCCACCACATAATGAAACCTAACAATACTACGACCTTATAAAGATGGTATTACTCTAAGTTTTTAATGTTTTATTCAAATTAACCCTCACAAGGGGCTTGAAACTGTCTCTCCCTAGCACTTACTACAAAACATTGAACTCATTACAATGGGACTTAACACCCACCTGCCAACACGCACACAGACAAACCTTAGAACCGACTCTATTGCTTCCTCTGCGTGTGTGTGTGTGTGTATATATGTATCTTCGTCTCACTGACGGTCTTTGGTTAACTAATGAGAGTCACTCTAGTTTGTTTCCCTGGGTGCAAACAAGAACAACCAAGAAGCAGAAGGAAAAAGACTCACAAAAGACAGAGAAAGGTTCGGGTGTTACTACAACACATCTCCGAAATAGGAAATTACGTTTTGTAAAATGGAGAAAACCCAATAAAAATTTCCCTTTTTTAAATGATTTAAAAAAAAAAAAAAAACTTTCATGACTGTCCAAGATGTCTGGATGTTAAAACAGTCTCGTTTCTTTTTGATTGTTTACAAACAACGCGTAAACGTTTTTGGCGTCTATAATTCTTACGTGTCCCAAACACGTAAACCAATAACTACCCCAAAAGTACCTATATGTTGCAGATCTATAAACCTGTAGTGAATGGATTTAGTCATTTACCATATTCCAATTTAAACACATATTATTACTTAATAACATATTTGTGGGTCTCATTTAACTAGCTTTGTAGCTGAAATAAATCCAAATATTGGAAGGGAAAGAAAAGTCAAGGTGTAGCAAAATTGGTGTAACATAGATTTTACAAGAACAAGAACAACAAATAAGCAATCGAAATATATCAATTGCTAATAAAAAAACAAAAAAACAACATGTTTGATGACTTTCCCCCATCTTCTCCTGTCAAATTATATAAGTCGAATAATATTAATTCGAAAAATGATGATCTCATTATCGACCAATTGAATTTATTATCTGATGATCATAAACAAATAATAACGAAAACTAATCATGAGCATCCAAACCGTTATCCTACTCCAAATCCATCTTCAAGTACTGGTATTACTATCCCATCATCTCCAATTCCTTCTTCTGTTATAATAAAGGACAAGCACAACATTGAAAAAAATATTATCACAACTAGTAATGCTTCTATACCTCAACTTTTGTCTGATCCTCCTCCAATAGAACATATTAATCCAAAAACTCCTTCTCGTACAAATGATCACTTAAATGATACGGTTTCAGATGATATACTTATCGTTATTAATTCAAGTATATCACAACATTATATACTTGGTCGTAAATCAAGCATATGTGATATAAAATTACCACATTTTAAAAATATCTCAAGACAACATGCCATTGTATCTTATAATGATAAAAATAAAGCACTTCATATAAACTGTCTTGGTAATAACGGTATGATTATTACATTTCAGAGTGAAACAGATTTTTCGTTAAAGAATATGACGCCAAAAGACAACAACAACATGAAGTCATATAAAATATCACCATGCCTCACGAAAGATGATAAGATAAACAACACGTTATTGAAAAAGTATAATAATCTAATATCATTTTCACTTTTAAAGAATGAAACCGTAGAATTACCTTTAATAGATAATACAATTTTAGATTTTAAAAATTGCAGATGTGTGATTCAATTATCCCACCATAATTATCATGATACTGACACGGAAGATGAATTTGTTTTGCTTCCTCTAAAGAGTGATGACTTTACTCATACCCCAACTAAACATTTGGTATCGATCAACCCTCATTTAGATGATTCCCCAGTAACTGACAAGAGTTCAATCATAATTGGAAGAAGTAGTCCAAGTATTCTTCTAAAGACACCACCACCACCAAGACAACACCAACAACAGCACCAATATTTTCAATACAATGAAGTTCCATATCAACAAGAACCTCAAACGCCAGTCAAGAAAAAATACAAATTTAACACAGATATGCATAATAATATGCGTAGAATAAATAACATGGAGTCACCAATTAAAAGGTCCTCAAATAAAATTGCTGACGAGATTTGTTTACCCAAAATATTAAAATTTAATACCTTTACTAGAACGATAGCTGATGAGGAATCATCTAAATTTAAGAACTATCTAATAAATAAACCAATCAATCCAATATATGTTACCCCTAATATTGATAAAAAATATGACTCTGAAGTGGATTCACAGAACTTTTCTTCTACTAATAAAAATATAACTAACATTGAAAAATCAGAGCTGTTGCCTTTAGAAAATAATATGGAAAAACGCAGCCTGTCATTAACCAAAAATATAAACATTCTTGAATTTGGTGATATTATTGAAAGGAATAATGACATAAGGTGTTCAATACGACACACCTTAGAAGATAAGATTAATTCCACAGGAGAATCAAATACAAAACAATATCAAGAGACTAAAGAGGATAGTGTAGAATCTGATTTATTATCAATAGAATCAAAGGATTCCCATCCAGAAGTTAAAAATTGTTCTTCATCAAAGAAGAAAAGAAAATTGAATGTACAATCTAATGAAGACAAGGAGGTATACCTTGCACGAAATTTAATTGAGAAAAGTACTATAGATTTAAAGGAAATTCAAAGAATAATTATCAACAAGATTGCATTCTCAAATTTAAAACAAACCCCATTGTCACATATAATAAACACTAACAAGACGACAAGGTTGCTTGCAAAGAATGAGATTAAATCGTTATTACACGATATACCTTGTATTGGAGAAATCAAAAGATATGGCAAAGATGCTGCAGGTGAACTACTAGAGGCCGAATATTATTACGATTTAGAAAATGATGATGATGAGGAAAGAAGGAATTTAATGATTTCATTGAATGGAGGAAGAAATTTTGGATTAAGATCATGTCGTAAGACCCATAAGCAATATTATTGGAAAAAACCACCAAAAAGATAGATTCATCTATATATAAACAAAAAGGGCTAGTTAAATATACAAAACGTTGAGTAATTCCAATGCGCAACAATAAATGGTTGTCTCTTTTATATATATATATAAATTTGTGGAATGTTAAAAACGTATTATTAATGGACAGTTGTATCATACAATGAAATGGAATGAAAGAAAAAAAAAAACACAAAGTAAAATTAACAATAAAATATATAGGAGAAGCATATTTTGTCTATATATTTACAAAAGCACGAATATAGATAGATATATATAAAAAAAAAATATTTTTCTAATGCATTATTATCTTTTTTCTTTTTCTTTTTTTTTTTTTTTTATTATAGAAACAAGGAAAAATCTTAAATATTAATTATATTATGTTTCATCAGTTTCTAAGTTCACAGACAACCACTCTATACCTAAAACAATTCTTCTAACAATTCTTTATATATCCCAATTTGGAAATTATCTAGTTCAATTTTATTCAGTGGAGGTACATTTAAAGGTTCATTAGAAGTTGTAGTTGGATTGTATAAAGAAAATTGATTATTTCTATATGGTTCCAAGAATTGTTGACTTCTAATCATTTGTTCATAGAGTGACAATTCTTTTCTGCTATTGTCATAATATCTGGAATCTATATTTAAATTGTTTGGGATTGCACATAACCAGATCCTAGTCTTATAATATTTAAATAATTCTTTGATCAACTCTCTGAAATCATTTCTCTCCTCACAGATATAATAAAATGTGAGTTTTTTCCTATCGAATTGAAACTCAGCATTTAAGATTTTTATATTCAAGTTCTTCTTTTTGATGTTGTTATTCTCATTGATAATGTTTTCTTGAGAGTTCCCATTATTATTATTATTATTCTTTAAACTATTCAAATTCTGTAATTTCAACTGGACCACATGTAATGCTTTTAACTCATCTTGAAACTTATATTGAAGATTAGTGGTAACTTCCCAAGGTGTAGCGAACCTTAAGACTTGTTTTGATGGGACGACAAATTGAGTCAGTTCCACAATATCGTACAATTTATTATTCAACTTTTCACCAACACCATTCTTAGAATCAATTAAAGTTTGAATAAATTTATCATTTGGATAATGCTGATCCTTAACAGTGATCAATGAATCAAAATGGACCTTTTTCTTTAAGAAATTAGCAAATAACGCCAAATTCAAACTGATTTCAGATTCTACGATTTGAACTAGGTCTTTACCTCTATCACCATCCACGAGTACCAAATCGCCTCTTTTCAATTGAAGGTTTGTATTTTGGGTAGTTGATAACAATTCCAATTTCCCATTTTTCAAAGCTATCAAAACTAAATCCTTTGGTTGAAAAGTTGAAAAATTCTGTATATTATGATTCGGAATATTATTATTAGTTATTTTTTGGTTTTCGTTATTTTTAATCTGCGATATAAAATCAGTGTTACAATTCTGAAGAATTTTTAGAAAACCCATGATTTTGGTCCTTCTCTTTGGATCAATATGGATAGTATCAGGTTGTTCGAAAGATATTACATTTTTTATGTAGTCAACGAATGGATACACGACGTTACTCGAGAAATACCTGTTGCCGCAAGTCTCATACAATTGATGCAATTCATTAGAAGAAGCGATTTTTTCGCCATCGATAAGTAAAAGACCATCATCTATTGAGACTTCATTGTGTTTATGCGTAGTCTGACTACTGATTGTTATATCACCATTCGATATAGAATGATGTTTTCTTATTATTATGTTATTATTATTATTATTAGTAGTAGGATTTGGATCCATATTTGGAGGATACGGATGGTTAAAGTGAGTTTGTGGGTATAATAATTGAGAAGGATTATTGTGACTGATATAACCATTTGAATTAAATGATAGATTATTAGACGAATCTGGAGATGATGTTGTGAACGTATTAGAAGAGGAGTATCTTCTATTTTCGTTATGATTCCAAGGGACATTCTGGTTTTGAGTTCGATTCAAATATTGTTGATTTTCTTGTAAGGATAAATGTCTATTAAAAGGATATGAAATATTTGGAACATTGTTATTACACTTAGAGTAATCTTGAGGTAATTGAAAAAAAGTATTATCTTGAGTAGTAGTAGTAGGAGGAGGTATGATAGTTTGATCTATATTTAAATTTCTAAACCCAGTAATAAAACTAAAATTATCAAATTGTCTATTGATAGCGCCCGCAGAGTGGTTATTATTATTATTATTATTATTATTATTATTATTTATAACGTTATTTGGGTAATCAGGTAAAGAAATTTCACTCTGGTTTTTAAACAACAATTTCTCATAATGGTTACGTAGGTCCTGGTTATCTGAGATACTAGTAGTACTATTGATCGAATGTAATTCCATTGTTAAATGAACAAAATAAAAATAAATAAATAAATAAATAAATAAATATATATATGTGATTTATTCTCTGTTGAAGGGGGCAAATATCCCTTTTGAATATATTTATTAGTAAAGAGATAACAATATAATATAATTTGGTGTGATATGATATAATAACTTTAAGAATATGATCTATCTATGTCTATCAAAAAAAAAAAAAAAAAAAAAAACAAAAAACAAAAGAAAAAAGTATAGTATAGTATTTCTTATTTTACCCGTTAGAATAAGTAAACTCTATCAATATATATAGTCAAACCGATAATAACAAAATTATAGAAAGAAAACAAAAAAACAAAACAAAATAAAAGAAGAGAGTTGAGTAGTTAAGAATATATAAAACCAAATCTCTTAAACGGAGTCTTTAATAAATATTACTTAATACTTTTCAAAGAACCAACAACAAACAAATAAAATCAGGAAACTTCAGTGTTTAGTTGAAGAAGGGAAGGATGGTAATACAAGGAAGAGAATAGAGTCTGTCGTAGTAAAAAAAAAAAGAAAAAAAACCTTGATAATGGTATAATAACTTGAAGTCGAATATCTTTAACCTCCCTTCTCTCTCTCTCTCTATATATATATATATAAATATAAATATAAATATAAATATAAATATAAATATCTTTTCAATTGAAGGATTTCTCACCACCAAAACGGCCACAGAAAGAGGAACAAGAAGAAACCAAAAAAAAAAAAAAAAGGGGGGGGAGGACAAAAAAACAAAAACAAAAAACAAAAAAAAGAAACGACAAGGGCCACCAACACCCAGACATTTTTCTCGAAGAAGTGTGGGGTGTCTGGGTGTCCTACCGCCTTCTGCAAGTGACAATAGAACAGCAACAGCGACAATAAATAAATAAATAAATATTTAACTATAATATATATATGTGTGTTTTTGATTCTTGAAGTATTAAGAGAAGTGTAGTTTGGGTGATTGTTGGGGATTTATATTCACTTACTTATTGATTCTATCATGTATGCAAAGAAAAATAAAATAAAATAAAATAAAATAAAATAGTAATTGAATTGGAGATATTCAAAATGTGCAGTTGATTACAATTGCCTCTTGGAGAGTCAGTCTCTACATACTTCTTCAACATCGACAATACTGCTTGAAGGAATCTTCCCCAGTCATTCTTCTGTATCATATAGTTGTTTGAGTGTGAATGTCAGGAGGAGACCAGAAGAGAGGTTCAAACAATAAACTTTTCTTCCAAACTCCGAGTGTTTTTCCTTTTATAGTCTTGATGGGGGGGGGGGGGGGGCGGCAAAGGATGAAAAATGACAAATCTGTATTAACAAATATATAAATATAAATATAAATATATATATATATATGTGAGTATTTATCCACCTATAAAATTATACAGTTACGATAACTTCCCACATACACACTCTTTTTTTTTTTAACATCTCCTATCCTCGAGCATTTGCTTTATAATAATACAGGTACCACATTAGAATAGTTAAAAAAAGAAAGAAAGAAAGAAAGAAAAAAAAAAGTATGCATAATGTTTCAATCAGTTAAAGGTGCTGAAGGTGTCTCCTTTTTCACTCCAAAACAGCCTATTTTGGGCCAGTTTGTTAAATATTTAGATAGTACAAAAGTAAAAGATGCTTGTAACACCCTTCCTCCTTTGTTATTCACGCCTTTGAAGATTAGATCTTTAACTATCCCAAACAGGATGGTGGTGTCTCCTATGTGTACTTACTCCTCAATTGATTCTTCTCCTACAATATTTCATACCGTTCATTATGGTTCTTTGTCTATGAGAGGCCCAGGTCTAATTATCACTGAATTTACTTCTATCTGTGAAGATGGCAAATTCTCATTCAACGATCTAGGTATATGGAATAATCAATTGGCTTCTGATCATTATAAAAAAATCGTAGAATTCGTACATTCTCAAAATGGTAAGATCGGGATCCAATTAGGTCATTTCATTAATAACAACAACAATACTACTACAGACACCAACGTTTTGAATGGCCCCTTTCTAGTAAACACTTTGACTAATGAGGATATCGATCAAATGATTCAAAATTGGGGGGATGTATGTCAAAGAGCAATCAACGTCTCTAAATATGATTTTATTGAGATTCAAGCCAGTCACGGTTACATTTTCCAACAATTTTTGTCTCCTCTATGGAATAAAAGAAAAGATACATATAATGGTGACTTGACTAGACGGATGAGTTTTTTGATAAAAGTGGTCGATGAGATTCGGAGGAAAATTCCTTCTGATACCCCAATCTTCATTAGATTACCCGATTGTGATAAATCTGAATCTGTTAATTGTTTAACACAGGATGATACAATTCAAATATGTATTGAATTAGTGAAACATGGTGTCGATGTTTTCGATTTCATATGTGTAAATCCTTGCGGGTTAAAGATTCCTGGTTATCAAAATAAGACAGTTTTTCTGGAAAGGGTAAGACACACTTTGAAAGAAAGTGGATTATCTACCCTAATTTGTTCTCCATCAAACATTTCATCAGCAAGGGAAGCTGAGAAGATACTTGAAAATGGAGAACAAGATCTTATTATTATTGGATCCCAATTCTTAAAGAATCCTGTTTTAGTAACGGATTTTGCTGACCAATTGGGCATACAAATTACACAGCCGGTTCAGTATTCTTGGGGGTTTTATCCTACAAGTGAACATTTAGAAACAGTGAAAAAATTAAAAAGAAAATAAACACAGAAAACCTCTTCAGCAATAATACAAACAAACAAATATAGTTATTTCTAATTCTATTTTATTACATTAATAGTTAAAACAAGTGTCCTCAATATAAAATAATACGTATATATAATATATATCTCTTTTTTCTTTTTTTTTTAAACTTTATAATACAAACAATTAAAAATTCAACAAAAACTTCTCTATCTTTTGTTTAAGAAAAAAAAAAAATAAAATAAAAAGTGTCTATCGATATCATATATGTTGACTGGGTAAAATAAGTATCAAACGAAGCTGGAAAAAAGAGAATGCAAGAAAGTAAAAAAAAAAAAATGAAAAGTCATTACAAAATAAAATTATTTTTGTAAAACACCTTCCTTTGTTAAAATATTTTCAATTTCTCCAATTAATCTTCTGATAGCTTTAGTTGAACCTGATTTCTTCCTAATTTGAACTTGACTATGTTTACCACGTCCAGTTATAGAAATCTCAAAGACTGTAGACCTTAGTGAAAGTATATTATCACTAGACAATTTACCAGTAATTATTCTAGTTTCAATGTTACCCTTAAGACCCTTGATACCGTATGTTGCCCATCCTCTTAATAGATTGAATAAACCTTGATATAATTGGTTTGGTGAGACAGTGGTGTTTAAGGTAGCAAGTACATTACCCTTTGATACTTTGGTATTATCAGTTGGACTTATACCACTAGACAATTTTCTAAAGAAATTGGTAGCACCTTGAGTTTCTTGTTTTAGTTTTTGTTTTGTTATCTCGGAATTTCTTTGCTTGGGAATATCAATATTTTCATTTTTATCCTTTTCATTTAATGCAGTAGATTTTCTAGAGGGTGGTTTTGGTGCATCTCTAATTTTTTCTTCTTTCTCAATAGCACTACTATTACTATTATTATATGGCATTGTTTTGCCATTTGCAGAGTCGTTGTTGTCTTGTATTTTTTTAACATCAACTTCCTCGACATCTTCAATCTCTTGGTAGATTCCTAAACCGGCGTTCTTAGAATCTAATGGAGGTAATGCCGGTAATTTGACTTTTCCAGATTTCTCTTCTGGTTTCTCTTCTGGTTTAAGCAGTGATGCATTTTCCTTTTGGTTATATCTATCCGCTAAGTTCAACTTCAAAGTCTTTTTCTTTTCAGCTGGTTCCGATAAATCATCTACTTCATACAATTTTTTGTCGACACGCTCTTCGTTATCCTCTTCACTCAAAATAGATTCGAAATTAAACTCAGAATCTTCCTTGCTATCCATCAAATAACTATATTTTTTATCCTTATTTACGGTTTCAAGGTCATAATCATTCTTCTTCACTATATCGGCAAGATTTTTATATGATTGTTTTGTGGAATATAACGATAATACAGATAATCTCTTGTTAGATTCACTGAAATGTCTTGATTTTCGCGTAAACTGAGGAATTTTAACATCAGAAATTTTTCTTACCTCTTTTTGTTCGTCATATGATCGTAATGGAGCAACAGCAACAGCATTTTCAGGTAGTGGTTCATTTTCTTGGATATCTACTAAAGGAGCACCTATTAATGGCAATTCTGGCGGTCTTGCAGCTGGTGGACGTTGAAGTCTAGTACTAGCCTTTCTTAATTCACTATTAATGTCAAAGGAGGAACCTAAGAACTTGGATCGTCTAATAGTCTCAAGGATCATTTTTTCTGTCTTTAGTTTCTCATTAATATCATTTTGGCTAGATGATGTTGTTCCATCTAAGTGTGCATTATCATCAATTGATGATGATGGTTCTGATGGTTCAAAGTATAAACCAGGATCTAACCTGGAAACAGGCCTGGTCTGCAAAGAAAAGTTACGTTGACGTATTATATTTTCTACATTAAATTCATCATTATCCATTGCATTATTTTCTTGTGATTCCAGTGGTGCAGAGACGGATCTAAAATTCATACCATTCTCTTGTGCTTTCAAATTTTCTAATTCTTTCTTCAAATTATCAATCTCTTCCTCCATTTGTCTTTGTTGATCAGCTTTAGTCTTTTCCTGGGCTTCCAAATCAAGTTGTCTCTGCCTTTCTTCTTCTTCCTTTCTTTTCCTTTCAGCTTCTTCACGTTCTTTAGCTTCTCTGACTTTTCTAGCTAACTCTTCCTTTTCCTTTCTTATTTGCTCATATTTCTCATGTTCAAAAATCTCATCAATAAGTGTAGCAAAATCTGAACTCGTTCTTTTTGTTTCTTGTTCAATATATTCCCATTCGTCATCTTCAGAAAGTTTTGTGTACGTAGCAAGCAATTTTGTGGTAATGGACCCACGCTTCATGTTTGGTAACATTGATATTCTTTTACTATTTCTAGAATGCCTTTTCCCATTTTTATTCTGTGATCTATTATTATTTATTATTGAATATCTATCAGTTTTGATTTTAGAAAGTCTCTTATTTCTTGAGGCAGGAGTAGGTGATTCGTTATTAGATGCAGATATCTTAGATAATCTCTTTGAATAATTTTTACCACGATTAGAAGATGTAGATGCTACATGATTTACGGAAGACAGACTTGTACCGGAAGGTAGTTTAATATATGACACAGGTCTTTTATGTGATGATCCAACACTAATCATTGATGCTCTATTTTTCCTTCTCTGTGGGGTAGATACATTTTTATTTGGACTTTTATTGATGAGATTGCCACTATTTTGAGAATTGTAATTGTTTTTTTTACTTGGCGATGTTACAGATTGCCTTTTCCTTATATGTTCATTCTTTAAATTTTCTTGTTCTGCATCCATTTTAAATCTATACAAAAGTGCGTATAATGTTTTTTCTGCGTTAGCACCTGGCTCATTCAATTTTGATTTAATCTCTTCTCCATCTCTACCATGCCATAGGACAATCAAATTTTGTAGAATATTTTCATCTACTACAGAATTTGTCTCTGCTAATGGATGTAAGTATGTGTCTTCACGTGGCAAATTTCTAATACTCTTAGAATCTTTAATTGATGGATATTTCTGTAATAGAGGATGTTTCAATATGTCACGAGCACTAATTCTTTTCTTTGGATCAACAACAAGTATTTTACTTATCAAATCTTGTGCTTCATTAGAGATTTCATCGTTATCAGGCATTTCAAATTGACCACTCTGTACTTTCAACAACAGATTTCTAATATTGCCATCTTCTTCATCAAAAGGTAATCTACCAGTCAATAAAGCAAATAGGATGACACCACAAGACCAAACATCACTAGCAAACCCATGATATGGAATACCGGAGACAATCTCCGGTGCTGCATAATGGGGTGAACCACAAGAGGTCTCTAATAGTTTGTCTTCAGTTTCTAATGCAGCCATACCGAAATCTGCAATCTTAATATTGTATTTATTATCTAGTAACAAGTTTTCAGGTTTGAGATCCCTGTGGACTATACCTAGAGCATGACAATACGATATCCCAATTATAATTTGTCTAAAGAATCGGATAGCTTCATTTTCAGGTAATGGACCCCGTTCCACCAATAGGTTGAACAATTCACCCTTTTCTGCATATTCTAAGACCATATATAGATTACTATTAGTCTCCCAAACATCATACAATCTTAAAACATTTGGATGGTTCAACAATTTCATAATGATAATTTCACGTTCAATTCCATAAGGCAAGGAATCAGGAGTGCTACTTTGAGCAAAATAATTACCATTATCGTTACCGGTGTTGTCATTGCTATTTGTTGAAGCCTGGGACCTGAAGATTGCTTTAGATATGATTTTGATAGCAGCATGTTTATTTAAGTTTTTATTATATGCCAATTGAACTTTCCCTGTACTTCCATAACCTAAAGTCTCTCCCAATTTCCATGATCCGATTTGGTCACCTTTAATAGTAGGTGCTGCTTTATTAGAGAGCATATCTTATAGTGTATTGCTAAATTCTCTTTATCTCGTTGTCTGATGTTATCTTATTGAATTTTAATAAATGAGTTAGGTCACCAAGTAGGATTAATAGATATATATATATATATATATACATATATTGTGTTATTTCAAAACAAATGAAAATGGAAAAATGAGTGGGATTAATCCTCTTAAAACAATTATTTAAAGGGAAAATATGTGGTAATTTCTTGTGGGAGTCTATGTTAATAGAAAATAGTTTATCATAGTTATATCTTTTTATCGATATTTCTTCAATTCTTCTACCAATCTAACATTCCACAAAAGTAAAAAACAAAGTGGAAGCCATTGAAAAATTCTCGAGAAACGTATAACAATTCCAAGAAAATTTTTTTTCTTTTCGACAATAAAAAAACAAAAAAAAAAAAATAAAACAAAAAACTTTACGCGTTTCCAAAAGAGATTACCCTAATAGGAAATACTGCTTGTAAGAGGAAAGTGGGAGGTTTAATTGAAATGAAAACCTTTGTTTTGTCTTTAAAGCAATTTTTAGTAGTAATCTGGATAATTAAAATAAAGTAAAGGTTATTAATAATAAATATTTCCTGTAAAGAATAAGAAAATAAAAAAAGCATACAAAGTTAACGTATATTCATTAGCAAAAGTTTATTTTTAGGTATAATAAAAACACATATATATAGAGGGACATATATATATATATATATTAAATAGAATAGAAACCACCGATTTGTTCTCTATGAGCTTCAATCAAATCGTTATCTTCCATATCAAGCATAGCAGGAGTTTGGTCAGCTTGAATTCTAACACCATCATATAAGAATCTCAACGAATCCATTTCTTTACCCTGTCTCTTTGCAAATGCTTCCATTAATCTTCTCAATGGAGTAGTCTTTTTAATCTTGAAGAAGATTTCGGATTGACCATCAGAAACCTTCAAGTTGATATGAGTTTCGGATTTGACTTCTGGGGAAGCAGAACTAGTTTCTGGTTTAACTTCAGTGTTTTGTTCTGGTGATTCAGACATTTCTTCTATTATATACTAATGGATTGGTGATGTGTAAGGGTTGATAGTTTGACTGAACCAACAAAAACGACAACACACACATACACAAAAAAAAAAAAAAAAGGAGGCAAGAAAAGAAAAGGAATTCAAGATAAACTATTTTCAATTTGATCTTAAAACTGAAGAGAATATCGTTCAGTAGAGAGTCCCAAAGAATAAAGATTCCCAACCTTCTACCACTAACAATAATATCAAAATCCCTTTGTTGCTAGTCCAACTGACAAATTGAAGAAAGAACAGGCAAAATTCAAAAATTCAAGAAAAAAAAAAAAAAAAAACAAACAGAAAAACCGTCGATCAACAAGAAAGAAGAAGAAAAAGAAAAGAGGACGGAAAGTAACACCCATACACTACACTAAACAATAATTCCGTTAAGTTTTGTTTTTTTTTGGTATTCCTTACCGGCGGAAATGAACCTTTCCGGACGGGATTTGTGGCCCATTCCGCCTTACCTTTCCCAAATTCATATACATATTTAATATACATAATATTAGTAGTATATCCAAAATTAATGAAGAGAGAAAGGAACATACTGTATTGGTATGGAATGCAGCCACTCTCTTCTCAAATAGGTAACAATAAGATCACATCTAAGTAACTCTTCATTCAGTTCTATCCATTTATTGTACTGGTTCAACTAATAATTATATATAAGACTTGGTTTACTCTATTATACAACAAAAACTCAAAGACTAATCAGCTAGATGTCATTCATCAAGGGACATAAATTATTCCTTGATAAGAAAAGGTTCTCTTTTGTGTCATTAGTCTCTTTGAGTTGGCATATTACTTTTTAATAAGACGGGTCTCTACCAATTGTATGTGGTGTGCGGATGTCTGCTTGATAAGTGATAGAATTAAAAAAAAAAATTTTATAAGAAGTAATGAATCTTTCTTTCAAGTTAACTGTTGTATGCTTCCCATTACTTGAATATTCCAACATAAACCACAAAGGTTCTTTCTATTATCACTACTGAAACTACCACTGCAAACAGTCGTTTAATGTCCCTTATCTTTTTTTGAAAGAAAGAAAAAAAAAAAAAAATAACAAAACAAAAACTCATACCAGAATCGATGCATAGGTATAATAGAAAAAATGTCGTTAATAGATATACTGTTAATGCGTACAGACAAAAACAGTATCAAACAACAAAGAAGTTATCTAATATCTTATACGTAAGAAATTTACCCAAGGATATAAAACATGGAGTTGAGCCATATAAAAGAAGCCAGGCTATTTTAGGTCAACAAGTCCAATCAATTAAAATTGGCGGTGATAACGATGAACTGACAAGACACTCCTGGTTAAATGATTTTGATCATTTTGAAAATTTACACTTTATTAAATATGAAAAGTCTGACACTTTATCACAATATATTAATGATTATATTCGAAGGATTAAGGATTGCTATTTAAAATTAAGTAAAAAATCCAATTCGATATTAAATGACAAAATTATTCAATTTAATGATAACTGGAAAAGGGAACATTCAGGTCATGAATTGCCTCTAATGGTAGAAAACAATGTCAATGTTGGAATTAAAAAATTAATTAAACCTGAAGATCAGTCATCTTTGGATAAACAATACATCACTAGTCTTTCAAATATCAAAAAGGAACATGTCCCCACAGTGTATTGTTCTCCTAAAGAAAACTCTCCACAGTGGGACTATCTAACAAATGCGATAAGACTAATCTCTCAAAGAAATACAATATGTTTCTCGTTCGATATTGAAGCATTTGAAAGAGATAACAATATTATAACAGAGATTGGTATATCTATATATGATCCAAGAGAAAATTTGCATTCTTTGAATCCACTCTTTAGAAACTATCATCTAATTGTATCTGAATCACTGTCCTTAATTAATAAAAATTGGGTACTTGATATGAAGGAATGTTATTTATTGGGGGAAAGTTTGGTACTTTCATTAAGACAATGTGTTGATTTTATACAAAATTTGATCAACTTCTATATGTTTCATAATAATAAAACACCTGATGAATGGGAAAGAGCCTTTGTTGGACATAACATTGAAGGTGATTTTAAATGGTTGAGATCCATAGGCGTAATTCTACCAGATACTAAACCCGTATCGCACATTTCAGAGATGGATAGCAATGGTTCTTCTTCTACTACTGCTATCGTGATAGATACACTAAAAATATATTCTGCATGTTATGGTAAAGAGGGATCGAGTCTTGGTAAGATATTAAGATTGTTTAAATTGCCACATGCTTTTCTACATAATGCTGGTAATGACGCTTACTATACGTTGAGATTGTTACTACACCTATGTGATGTTAATACTAGAATCCAATGTTCCTTAGATGATATTGCTATTTTACAGAAGAGGGCAAAACAACTAATAGAAAGATCAAAACAAGAGAAGAAAATTGTACCTATGTCTTATTCATTGACTTTAAAATCTGTTAATAACAATAACAACAATCTTAATAATACTAGTAGCAGAAAGAAGAAGGATTTAGTCCCACAGACAGAATTCGGTGGAGCACAATGGTTTCCTAATGCTAAACAAGCTTTTGAGAGTACAATAGTCTCAAAAAATAATGTGTTTAATGATCTCTAAAAAAAAACAAAAACTAAGTACAATATTAATAGGTATCAGGATATCAAATTTAAATAATTTGAAAATGAATTTACTATATATTAATGAAACGCATAATATATATATATATATATATATATATAGAGGCCATTTCAGTGCCTCTTTAAATAAGTAAGTTAATTTCCCTTTGTTTCTTAAATTCTGTAAATCGTCATTACAATCAACATAATTTGTAATTTATATAAATATGTGGAATGGTAGATTAGCTATTTATTTGATACAGACTCTTCTGTAATTCAGCACCGTACTCTAAATCATCCAAATAAACCAACTTTATTTTATCCTTGGGGGGGGGGGGGGGGTCTACAATTATGGGTCGATTGGATGTATGCTTATCTACTGTATAGACGAAAAAAACTTGGAATCAATCAGGATTGGATTTTGCTTTATTTAATCTTAGATAGTATGTATTGTGTCTTCTACGAAAATAATATTTATCACATTGGTCCTCTTCCAAGGTGAAATATAGAGCAAAAATAATAAACAGAAAAACGACTAATGGAGCCACGTACTGTAACTTCGTTTGAAAATAGTTTATGTAAGGTCTTTGGATACTGATTCTATGTTAGTATGTGTTCTTGTTTCTCTAAATAATTATGTTTTTCACTTGTATTATGAGGGACTTTTCAATCAACTCTTCATAGAAACAATATATGTCTAATTTTTCAGTTTAAACATTGTAATCCTCTTTTTTTTTTTGCAGCCTTAGATTGGTTTTGAAAGAATGAAACAGAATGGAATACATATCATTATAATCAGTAATAGTTGTTGCCGTTTTATTATCGAAAGAGAAGAACTTGCAAATTGAACGAAAAATTATTTCCATTATAATAGTTGTGTTTTGAGAAATTGTTGAGAAAGTTTGCAAATCAAAGAGAAAGTTTAACTTTAGAGAAGCTCTATTATCAGTATAACATATATAATCTCATCATCTCAATAACTTCTTTATTCTTATTTAGATATAAAGAAATAAATTATGTCACAATCAAAATATCCAACATCTATGAGTTGTAGGGAAGCATTTGACCAATTGACTATATGTTACTCTATTGGGGGTCAATTTAGAAATTACTATAGGTATGGACAATTTAACCCTTGCCAAAGACAACTGGCAAAATTAAATTTTTGTCTGTTGCATGGATCGGATCCTATTAAAGTTCAAGAATGGTATAAAGCGGAATTAGAACGTAATAAAGAACTTAAAGGTAGTTCAGATACTATATGGAAGGAAAGATCATAAGAAATTTTAAATAAATACAAAAAAAAAATAGAACGAAGAAATAAAACAAAAGAAGACAGATAAGTGGTTAAAGTTTCAGTGAATTAAGTTTTGATAATCGTTATGTTTTCAGTTTATATAGTTGGCAACTCTTTACTATTAGTATCACTAATTAATACACTCATGTTTGTATAATTTCACTACGAGTTATATTCGACGATATTAATGACTAGAAAATTATTTCATATTTAATTGAACAAAACATGGATACAAATAAGTATACGTACATATATGTATGAATATAATTTCAAAGAATACACACTATTGAAAAGATAAACTTAAAGATAAGTAAGTCATACCAATATACAATATAGGATAAGAATATTGATCGCGTGAAATAAAACGAGGGAAGACAAAAACCGAATTTGGAAGGAATATCAAATTAACTTATTACAGTTAGTTATAAAGATGGGGGGAAACCAAAAAAAAAAAAAAATTAAGAATTTCAACGACATTAGAAGAAGAATTCCTTAACTTTCACCCAGAATGGAGCCATCTTTAATCTTTCTTTCTCTTCAAGTTCTTCCTGCCTCAAAATCTCTCCATCAAAGATCCTACGATGAGACACCAAATCAATCTCACTTGCAGGAATTAAAAGTCTCCATTCTCTTTTCCAAATCTTATAACCTAAGTAAAGAACAATTAAGATTGGCATAGCCAAATAATTTTCAAAAAATGCCTTACTATCTATATGGTCTTCCCCAATTGGTTTGAGAGCTACCCAAAATTGAGCCACTAAAGCTAATGTCATCATAATTGCAGCATATGCAGATCCATATACACCTACTTGGGATTTAAAGCCAATTTCATCTAATGACCTATTCTGAACTCTCATAGCTCTTCTAAATCTTAAATGAGACACGCAGATTGCAATCCATGTGAATAACTGAGATAACCCAGAGATTGCCAACAACCAAGTAAACACTTGTTCTTCTTGCGGAGAAGCAGCACAGAATGCAATAACACCAAATATCGCAGCACAAAGCATAGCTCTTGCAGGTCTACCCTCTCTATCAATGTATTCAAAGAATTTCGGAGCTAATCCCCTTTGAGCTAAAGAATATAGGATACGAGAACTGGAATAGAATGCAGAATTTCCAACAGACAAAATTGATAATAAAATAACAGCATTAATAAAATGTGGCACCACTTTAATACCATGAGATGCAACGGCGATAACGTATGGAGATGCCTTTGTTGCAGATCCACTAGATCCCATCAATTGTGGAGAATTATATGGAACCAAAAACCCAACTAAAACGATAGATGCCAAAAATACAAATAAAATTCTATATATCATTATTTTAGCAGCTTTAGGGATAGCCTTTCTTGGATTCTTTTGTTCACTTGCAGTGATAGCAATAAATTCGGATGCACCAAAAGCGAATGCAGCATTAACAAAAGTTGCCATAATCCCTTTGAAATGGTCAATAGGATGATCACCTCTAAATGCACCTGGATCATGCCAATATTTAGCTCCAATGTAACCATCATTACCAGCACCACCACAGGTTATAATAATACCTAAAATGAAAAACCCAGTGATCATTAAGACTTTACAACTGTTAAAGAAAAATTCTGCTTCTGCGTAACCTCTAGCTCCAAAAGTGTTAATACCAATAATTAAAATGTAAAATATTAAAACAAATATATTGGGGTTAACTTTCGTTGTCCAATATTTTATTGTCATAGAAGCCGTTACCAATTCTAATGGACAAACACAAAGCCATTGTAAACAATAAACCCAAGTTACAGCAAATCCAAAAGCAGGTTCCACCAAGAAAGTTGGATAAATATTGAAATTACTTGGCAAAGAACTGTAACAAACCGCCATTTCACCACATGCTTGAATAATACAATAAAGACAGGTACCCATAATTGCAAAACCAATGACCAACCCTGCAGGACCTGCATTATGTAATGCTTGAGCATTACCAACAAGAAGACCAGTACCAATACCTGTCCCTAAAGAGATTAATAAGACATGTCTCTTTTTGATGCTTTTTTTCATATTCTTATCATCAGAAGTGGTCACTTCATTGTAGTCGATTTTTTCTAAATCATTTGGATTTTGCTGATTGGATGATTCCGCTTCTCTAAAGGAATCAATAAATTTGGTAAAGAAATTACCAGTATTTCCTGTTAAATTATTATTATTATTATTATTTGGATCTAAATCCTCTACTAAAGAATCAACAGTAGAACCGACAAAATAATCGTTAGTTTTTACTGCGTTCTTTTTATTGAAAGTTTCATCCAAGTCAAAATTCTCAACATCGTCACTAGAAGTAGTTCCGGACAAATTGTTTAGTCGTTCACCTGATTCGAATTTAGAATCATTTATAACATGTTTGTCATCAAAAGACATTTTTTTCTTCTTTACCTATGAATTATTCTACTCTTGTTTCAAGTTGTTGTATTGTATTGTATTTATCTATTTTTTTTTTTTTTTTTGTTATTTATTTGTTCTAAAGGGTAAGCTACAAAAATAACAAAAAGCAAGCAATTACACTTATACGAATATATATATATATATATGGTGTGATTTAAATAGTCATGAAAAGAAAGAGAGTTTTCTATTACCTGAAAGGAGTTTTATCATTAATTATTTTAAATATGACGTTATTGGAATGTTTAAATGACAAACTTTATTATTCTATTAATTATTCCCATTGTCGATTTTCCTTCCATAAATCATAACTATCTTGGTTAATAATAGTATTTTATTGAAAATGCTTTGTAAATAATGGAAAGGTTGATAAGAGGAGGTTCTCCATCTTTTTTATTTATTTATTTAATATTTTTTAATTCTTGTTTTTGCGACTTTCTTGTTGTTTCCTCGAGACATCGAGGAGTAATTGAGTCGTATTGAAACCAAAAAAAAAACTTCAAGTAGTAAAAGTTATTGTTTTTGCATTCTCTGTGTTGTTTGTAAAAAAAAAGATCATGTTTCACACTTTCGACAAAAGTTCTACAAGTTACGGAAAACTGGAGATAATTTTTTTTGTTTATTAGGGTTGTAATTGATATTCTTGAGATTGTTGTAGATATTAATTTATTTGAAACTAGGTGTTTCGTCACTTTTTCAAATATACGGATTGGTACATTTTTGTTTACTTTAGGTAAAGAGTTGCCAAAGCATTGTGTACTGTACAATATTCATATCTAATTTATTTATGGATAAGCCACACAGCAAGCCAAGCATTAACTTTAATTTAATTTGAAAAATGTTTTTTTTTTTCATACAACCATCAGATAATTGATGACTAAGGGCTTTTCTTAACAATTTTACCAAATAAAGGTGTTTGTAATACATTAGGGTTTAATACGGGGTTTATAATTTTCCCCCCCCCCCGCTCCTCCACTGTAAAAAAAAGAGAGAGAGAGAGAGAGAAACCAAGGAGTTTTCTAATATTTAGCGCACTCACGTGGGGCCTTCGTATGAAATGCCAATTCCAAAAAATTAAAAAAAAAACAAAAATCCGCAATGGCTTTGTGATATTATTGTAAAAAAGAGCAGAACAATAGAAACAATCATGTTCTTTCTCTATTGTTTCCCCTCAGTTATTTGTAAAGAATCAATGAATGCTATTCTTAAAGGAGACCCCCCAAATAAAAACAAAAGAACAACGTTTTAAACCGGAGCAGTAGAAGCGAGTGTTAAATCCGGTTATTCTACCTTTTCCGATTATCTTGTATGTGTTTTATTATTATATTTATTATTTTTAAGTTAGCAGCCGATAAGCATCAGACACAAAAAATTAAAGTGGAGTAAAGAAGTTTTTTTTTTTTTGTTCTTTTGATAATAATTAGTAGTATGGAGGAGCCATATTTCTCCACTTGTTCCTTTTTTTAACCTATTAACATCATTCAGTGTTTTTCTACAAGAATTTAGAAATGTGTTTGTTTGTATCATATACTATTTTTTTTAATACTTAAATAACAAAATATATAGTTTATGAATTTCGTCTTTAGGCCTTATCGATGGATATTGTTGTGTTGATAAAACTGCAATTTTCCTTTTCCGTTCCCCCCTTTTTTTTTGTGGCATATCTATTACTAGTTGGTGTTAAGGCAATGTCAAAGGAACTATAGTAAAGATACCATACGACGTAAATAAAGGAACAAATTCTATCAGAAGATCCTTCCAGGGAATAGAGAACTTATATATATAAATAAATATATTAGTTTTTTTGGTCGAGATCTCGTGTATTTTCATTATTCTTTACAATTATAAATCGGTATATTTCTTAAATAAACTTTTTACTCTTTGTCTACCGTTGTAAATTTAGTAAGTCAAGAACCAAAAAAAAAAAAAAAAAGGAGTTGGTACTGGAAATAAACCAATATAATATAGATATATGTATCGTTCCTTTTTTTTTTTTTTTTATTTGAATAATCAGATTTCAGAAGTGAAGAAAAAGATACCTTTCCTACATGTCTTTTCCTTTATTCTATAGCTGATTTTTCTAATTGAATGACTAAGAGTGTAATATCATATGTTAGAAATTACTTATTTGTGTTTTTTTTTTTTTAAAATATAGCTTATTAGTTTCAATTATTATATAAATGATTTCAAAAAACAAAACAAAAAATAAAAAAAAGACCTAGGGACCTTCAATTAATTATTTGTTGTTACTTTTAATTTCAAAATTTTGAAAAACCATTATATTCCATTATATTGAACATTTAAGTTACGTTAATGAGGGAATGGTCTACAAAGGTAGCTTAAAACTCATAAGTCATAAAAAATTATAGATAAAATCAATACATATGTATAAATGTATATATATATATAAAGATACATAATTCAATAGCATCATTAAATCTCGAAAGGAAAGATTCAATCAAGTAGATAAAAAAAAAAGCACACACACACACACACACACTAAATATAGATAATACATGTGTTTGAAAATCTCATTAGGAAATTCTCCATCTTTCTTTCCTTCTTCTTCTTCTTCTTTTTTTCTTTTCTATTTCTATTTTTTTTTTGTTTTTTTAAAACTTTCTTCTCTTCATGCTACTAATGCACATAATGCAGCACCGACGCCAGACCCATCCTTTGCAATTCTTAGATGAACCTTTCTTTCACCTTCATGACCGATTGGGGACAAAGCCAAAGCATGTCTCAACATGGATCTAAAACCTGGATAATATTCAATAACCGATCCATCACAGCCGATCTCAACTTCACCATGGTACCTCTTCCCTAAAGCATTAGTCTTAATTAAGATTGCAGCGATTGGAACGGCAGCCAGATAGGCGGATCTTCTTGTTATAGCTCTAACCAAATTCTGGATAGCCTTTCTTTCAGCTAAAGTGGTCGGTAGTCTTAAACTTTGCAAGAAAGATAGTTCAGTTTCACGTAAAGTGGAAGAATCATCTATTTCAATACGTGCCAAGACTTCACTTTGTAATTGGAAAGGTGTCTTTAAACGATGTGGCAATTGATCACGAGTTCTGTATTGTTGCAATAACAGTTTTCTAGAATGCAAATCGACTAGGATAGTTCTTAAGATTTCACCAAGGTACATACCAGAGACTCTTTTTTCGAATAGATGGAAACCAGGGTTTGGAGATACATCTTGGTCGATCTGTAGATCCCATTTAGTAGTGGGCAAATGTTTCAATTCGTTATCGAAGGACCCCCATTCGGTGTTAATGCACATCTTTGTCTTCCCCTAAGACAAAAGATGATCTCTTAGGTCCTTTGGCAATTTATGAATATTCTGTATATCTTCCATGTAGCAACCGTTAGTACCACTACCGAAGATACAACCGATAACGGGTTCAGAGATTTCACCAGAATTGTTCAAACCTCCACATGTATAGCAATGGGATAAGAAAGTACCAGTTGTGTCATTAGTTAGAGCGACAATTTTAATCATATCCAACCCATAGTTCAACAATTGTTCTTGATACAATTCGACGACATCTTTACCGACAGTATCCGGGATATTGAAACCTTTAGTCCACCTGATCAATTTCCCAGAATTCAAAGAAGTCTGAGCTATAGGGTAAGAGAAGGTGAACCCCATCTTTAAAGGATCTATTTTCCCAGTATTTGGATTTGGTTTCAACAATTCAGGGTGATTTCTTGTTAGGAAAGCCTTTGTACGTCTAGCGAGATAACCGAAGAGGTCATCTGAGGTGACTCCACTTTCCTCCAGCAATTCTTCAGGGATCTTTGATTTCAATTGTTCGATACGGTAAGTATGGTCACCATTCAAAGTGACGGAACATACTCTAAAATGGGAACCACCGAGGTCAGCAGCTAAGAGGACACCACTCTCTGTACCGTTTGGTTTCCCAGTGACGAAAGTGGGGATCATGGGCAAACCTTTATTTTCCGAACTATCCGTGTCAGTGGAGTTCAAACCCAACTCCATCTGTTCAATGAAGTATGCGGTCAATTCATCCAGTTTTTCAGGAGTGACGACGAACTGTTTGCATATTTGGTCTACTTCTTCTAGAAGAGCCTTTTCAGTGGCTTTATGTAATTCATCAAAGGACATTTTTTTTTCTTTGTCTCTCTTTCTTTCTTTCTTTCTTTCTTTCTTTTTTTTTATATTCTTCGATATATATATATATATATATATATATAAGTACTATCTGTTGTTGTTGTTGTTGTTGTTGTTGTAGTAGCTTACAAAGGGTATATATATATAAATATGATCTTTAAAAGATGTTAAGAATAGTAAAAAAGAAAACAAAACAAAACAAAACAAAAAGGAAAAGCAAGCAAAAGCGAGCAAATCGAAGAAACAGAAGGGGAAAGAACAAGAGAAGAAGAGAACAACATACACACACACACACACACGTATATATATATATAGCGAAAGGAGAAATAATTAACCGCCGACCGACACAGGAAGCCGCCAAAGAGTCTTTTGTGACCACCACCCCCTCAAAAAATTAAACAAAATAAAACATGGAATGTCGTGGAATAAATAAAATAAATAAAATGAATAAAATAAAATAAATAAATAAAATATCCCAGCGGTTCTTTTGGGAACAGTCGAGACACACAGGGTGTCTGGGTCTATGCACCCCCCCCCCCCCTTTTTCCTGCCTGCCTGGGATGGGAACGGGTCACAAAAAAACAAAAAAAACAAAAAAACAAAAAAACAAAAACTGCTCCCCTTTTTTTCTCTCTCTCTTTCTTAAACAAAGAAGAAGAATCGTGTGATTTGATTGATTGATTGATTGTGGGAACAACGAACTGTATCTTGTCTAGTAATAATAATAAAGATCTATACTATACTATACTGTACTATATAATATATATATATATATATATATTTATTGTTGGTGTATTTTACCCAGGTATGTAGGAATTAATTAATACTGTTGTCATCTTTCTCCAGGATAGAATGAATAATGTGTAAATGTACGTGTACGGTTATTCTGGGGTGTATGGGTGTGTGCCTCTCTCTTTCTTTCTTGTTTGTTCGTTTGCCCGGGTTGGTCCGTGAGTCTTCTTTTATTTCCTGCTTTTATTTTATTTTATTTATTTTATTTATTTCATTCAACGGTTCTTGTCGGTTTTGGGGAATAGTCTTTTTTTTTTTTTTTCTTGGGTTATGGTATATTTTACACTACAGTTAAAAGAATTAAAGGAGAATACATAAATATATCATTTACTACTTGTATTATCATCTTCCTTATTCAGTTAGCATCCCCTATCCGCACACACACACACTCTATATACATATATATATATATATATATAATGTTTAGAATTGCTAAAAATTTAGTCAAGACTTTTGAACAAACTGTATCAGACACTGTCTCAAGAAACAACACTAAATTAGATGCCTTCTTCCAATCTATCCCACCAAACCTAATCCTCCCACAATTCAATCAAGACCCAACAAACAACGATCTTATTCTGCCAAACAACGCAAATGAACTCGTATCGGGCCTAAGAATCCTGTACGTAGAGGAATGGCAGCTCCAATTGCAATCCTTCTTCGACTATATCGTCGGCATCAACGACTTCCCTCTACCCATCTACATCAACAATTACGGCTTCTTGTATCCGGACTACAACGCTATCTTAAACATCATCAATGACTCAATTGATACTGGATTCGTCAAATTCAACGTTTGGTCGGCTAAAGGAGGCAGGTTTAGAGACGAATATCTCAACTTGACTCAAAGAGATGAAAACGATATGGATTCTATCTCCTTGGATAACACTAAACCTTCTACCGATTCAAACCTTACCCAACAACAACAGCAACAGCAACAGTATGCATCTTCCACAGGGATCACTGTCCCCATGCTCTTCCAATCTCTAGGCATTAAAGTTCAATGGACACCCTTGATCGCATCCACTTTCACCTACCATATCCTACAATTGAATATAGATCAGGGGGCTGCACAATCCGCAGGTCTGGTCCCCGATGAAGACTATATCATCGGCTGTCAAGATGGTCTCTTGGCTACAGGTGGCAATGAACTGTTGGCTGATGTTATCAGATCTAGAGCTAACCAATCGTTGGTCCTATACATATATAACAAAGTCTCTGATTCCGTTAGACCCGTCACTGTAAACATCGGTCCGGACGGTAGGTTGGGTTGTAATATCGGGTACGGGTTCTTGCATAGAATCCCTCCAACGAAAGTCACAGAACAAGTAACCCCCCCTACAAACAACACATTCGTCGCTAATCCAAGTACTACAGGTAACGACCACACTTTTATACCTAATACTATCAACACAACATCTCTACCAACAACAGCAAGAACGGGTAAGAAGAAGAAACATGCTCATTCTTCTACAACTACTGATATGAATGACTATTTCAATGAAGGTAAAGATTCAAGAACTTATCAAAAGAATGATACCACTTCCTCTATCTCTCCACCACCTATAATCCAACATTAAACAAATATATATATATATATATATATATAGCATGTTCTAATATAGTACAGTTATTTTTTTGTAGTATTAATACCTTTTTACCACATCGTTTAATTCGCTCAATTCTTTTTTTTTTTTTTTTTTTTTTTTGTTTGGGTCCCATCGTATATTCCAAATATTTTTGACATATAGTAGAGTTACAACGTCGATTTTTTTTTTTTCCCACCGTTCATTTTCTAACATTTTTGACAAACTGTCCACATCTTTCATTGTAAACTTCTAAGTATATATTTACCTTTCAACGTATATCTATATATATTTATTAGCGTGTACGTTATTATCTTGGGCAAACCCCATAAATTAGTCAAAAAGACTGTAAAGACAAATATTAATCTGGACTACCCTTTCGACAAGTACTGACAACAACAACAAAAAAAAAAAATGATTCCAATATTTGTTATATTGGTGTTTCTCCTATTGAACAATGCTTTGGGTCAATATTCTGCATTGATCGACGAAAATAATTCCAATATCACCAAGGTCACCACTGAAACATTCGCTGAAGTCATCACATCTAAGGATTTGATCCTTGCTGAATTCGTGGTCCCCAAATGCCCACATTCTAAAATGCTATTACCTGACTTAGAACAAGTAGCCACAATCTTAAAACCCCGTGGTATCGAGGTCATTCAAATCAACTGTGAGGAAGAAGATTATATTTGTTCTGAATTAAAAATCTCCTATTACCCAACTCTAAAAGTCTTTAAAAATCATCGTTTGTTGAATTCAATGAACGTGGAAAATGATAAGTCTGTAGATGGGTTGGTCTCCTATATGTTAGCTCAAGACGAATGTAGTGTACTTACTGCTAATAACAAGGACGAATTGAATCAAATCTTGAATGATCCTGATACTTCAAACGAGTATGTTGTGGTTAATAATGGATTCTACGAATTAAATGAAACTATCTCATATCTAGCTAATCAAATGTTTAATTCTCATATCTTCATCAATTATAGAGTCAATTCAACAAACGACAGTTTCACTGATTACGATAACAACACATTCTTGTCTTACCAAATTGCATTATATAAACCATTCAATCCCGTCAATGAAACATCTAGAGACGACCCAATCGTCTTTGAAGGTAATATCACCTCATTGGTAGAAAATTCGTCTGAACTTAGAAGTTGGTTACAATATTCCATATTGCCACCATTCGCTGACGTTAGACCAGAAACTTTTAAGGACTATATCGACTCTAAATTACCATTAGGTTATTATTTCTATTTAACAAATAAAGAATTAGAAGAATTGACTCCTTTTTTCACTAGATTAGGTCAAAAGTATAGAGGTAAAATCAATTTTATTGGACTTGATGCTAAGATTTATCACGGCCATGTTAAGTATTTGAATATGAGGGAACAATTCCCCTTATTTGGTATTCATGATATGATTAATAACAGAAAATATGGTATTAAACAGATGCCAGCAGAAGAATATAAATTAATTACCAGTTTACCAATCTTAAACCAAACTGAGGTAGAAGAGTTGGTAGAAGATTTCGTCAATGGCGTTGCTGAACCAATTATCAAATCTGAAGAGGTTCCAACTGAACAGAATTCTAATGTTTTTAAGTTAGTAGCAAAGACCCATGATGATATTATATTGAACAACGATAAAGATGTTATTGTCAGATATTACGCACCATTTGATATTCGTAACAAGAGAGGTAGTGAAGATTTCCACAAAGTTGCCGATATCTTTGCATCTGATGAAGAATTAAAATCTAAAGTTTTATTTGCGGATATCAATATGCAAGCAAACGATATTGCATCATTTGCCATATATTCTTATCCAACAATTATATTATATCCATCAAATAATGATAGTATTCCAATTACATTATCTGGCCCAAAGACACCAGCACAAATTTTAAAATTCTTAAAAAAGAATGGTAGTCACCATGCAGATGGGATTGAGCTATATTTAAAGAGTTATCCTGCTGAAAGAGAAGATTTCGATGAGGATGATGAGGAGGAGGAACAAAGGAACCAAAACTCAAATCCTCTTCCTGATACCAATGGAGAAAAACCTGTGGTAAATCAAGAAACTGCTGTCAGCGAGTCTGATGATACTTCAGATAATCAACCAGATAACGAACAAATAGTACACGATGAATTATGATCTATATGTTTATCTATCTATCTTTATATAAATATTTATATGTAATTTTGAATTTTAGAACGATTATCTCAAATGTGAAAAATATATATGAAAAAAAAAAATAAATAAATAAATAAATAAATAAATAAATTAACAGAAGCAACATACTTCAGCGATTCTAACTTTACAACTGTAGACTCCAAAATAGAATATCCAATCTAATTAAGTATTGGGTTAAAAGACACACATTAAAACTACTAGTTTAAACTCTGTACATCTAACTGCTTTATTACTCATACTTTTAATTTCAATATTGAAATGAAATTTAGTATAATTTGTTTGATTTCTTCCTTAATCGGGACTTCCATGGCTGGAACATTAAAAGAATTGGGAATCGAAGTAACAAAGAAAATTCCTGTAGATAAATGTACCAATAAAGCATTAGTTGGCGATTCAGTGCAAGTTCATTACACTGGCAGATTATTAGAAAATGGTAAGAAATTTGATTCCAGTTACGATAGAGGCAAACCTCTCTCCTTTATATTGGGGACTGGGAGAGTCATTGAAGGTTGGGATCAAGGTATTGTTGGAATGTGTGTTGGAGAAGAACGTACTTTAAAAATCCCCAGCAGTCTTGCATATGGTGCCAATGGTATTCCAGGTGTTATACCACCAGCTGCTGATTTAGTTTTTGATGTCAAATTAGTTGACGCTAATCATTAAGCTTAGTCAAATAGTATCATTATATATTTTAATGATTATACATGTAAGTTATACATACATATATAATGGTAAGTATTTAAAAAAGATACTAATATTTAAGTCTTTTTCCCAAAGGTTAACGTATTAGATGTAACTGAGTATATATTATAAATAAAAGTTTCCAAATTTTGCCTCTTTTATGGAAGATACATAAATCTATTAAGAGTTGTTTATTTCCTTTTTCTTTATATAAGAATATATAATCCTTATCTTTGTTCATTGAATAGATTTGATTATATTCAAAATTTGTTAAATTTGTTTTAGCTTTCTTAAGTTAAACTTTTTCCCCTCTTATTATTCTCCATATTAAGTCTTACTTCCTCTTAAAAGGCTTTTTACACTGCAACATTTTTTCTCTAATTATAAGTTCATCAAAAACTCCTTTGGTATATTTCCTACATCATTAATCCAAATTTCCAAATTTCACCACTTTTCAAATACATTCCCACAAGAGCTATCAAAGTCCTACTGGTATTTTTAAATAAAATTTTATACTGATGAAAAATTACAGAACAGAAACAAAATAAACAATTTTTACTTAGGAATAAAAACTACTACAAATTTTAAACAGGATGCTAATATAAATAAGCATAAATATTTAAACAACATGAAATTAATTACAATAATGAAGATCGTGGTAAGGAGGGAACAAATCCATAAAAATGAAACAGTGTCATCCCGTATCAATTTGAGATAGGGAAAGGAAATTAATATAATTGATGGAGTAATAATATACCCCCATCCAAATTATTTCATTCAAACGTTGACATATAAATAGGTCCAACAACACAGAATCTAATGCTTGATATTTTAAAAATTTATTACGTTTTTCAATTAACTGAAGTTTTGACAACTGTGGTGGTAATGAGTTCGAAAACTCAGTTTCTGATCTTAGCGTTTTGCATTTCTTATATGGTACAACTTTATTTTTAATAGAATCCTTCTCTTTCTTAGTGTCTTCTAACCTGATTGGAGGTTTTACACTTATTCCTATACCTGTTAGCAATGAAAGTTTTGAATATGGCAATAAATTCATATCACAGTCAACATCTTTAAATATCCTGGATGTTAAAATTTTACTAGAAAAATGTTGAGATTTAATAACCTGTTCAGACACAATTGTTGGTTCTTTTTTTTGAATACTTAACATGAAAGACAAATTTTGTTCGTTAATATCCAAACCATTGTCTTTAATAATGGAAGGTACAGCAATACTAGTATTGTCTTTTGTTTTTGTATAACAGACTGTTTGCTTTTTAGCTTCATCACTTTTCTTAGAATATTTTGTATTATCTCTTTTGGATAAATAACTTGCGGTGGCCATTAGTGGCAATACTATCAAAAAAAGCATGCTTGTATAGGATTATTGTTTTTTTTTGTCTTTCGAATTTAAAAATGTATTTAAATAGAAATGATAACTTGAAAAAAAATTGATAAAGAGAGAGTTTGATTAATTCCACTTGAAAGCATGTTACACCCACTTATATATGTTTACTTTATTCTAGGTTTACTTAATTTAATTAAAATATATATATATATATTGTGTTTAGCAAAGAATTGTTAAGTTATTGAATTTGGTTTGTAATATCAATAGCAGATAAAAGAATGAGTTTAATATTTGGCAAATTTCAAATTAAATTAATGCCAATATATACCTCTATTTATTTAAAACATAGCAAAAAAGAATTTTTTGTTTTTATGACTTTTAATTAAATATTGGAAGAACTGAATGAAATAAATTTTGTCAAAGGAATTATAGTTTATAATATACTAAATGTATTGCCTTTCTTTGATAATATCAATGAAAAATTGGATTTTGTTGCTTTATGAAGAGTCTTTTTTGAAAATAAAACTTTTGAAACACATGAATAAAAGCAAAAACAAAAGAATTTATTAACTAATAAAAAAACAATATATTAAGTGGATTAATTTGATCTCAATTACAATTTTTCTTGTTTATAAAATACACCCATAATTACTCTTCCTTCCTTAGCAAAGGTTAGACACAGGCAAAATCCTCAAAGAAAAAAGAAAATGAACTAAAAAAGGTAGTGCTTAAATAACACTACTTTTAAAATACATACAATTTTTTTGAAGAAAATTAGGTAGCCGTAAGGTAATTTTTTTTTACTATAGTATTGCCTATTTGATCATACAGTTAAAAATTTCTTCTTAACAAAAAAGTCACATTATTTACTAATAATTTTTTATAAATCAAAAGACGATATTTCAAAATTATCTTGGCATTTATTTATATTGCTTTTTAAAGAAACCTACTAAGTTCCTCTCTAGAGATCAAAATTAATTTGAAGTCTCATTAACAAAAATATTTTTAAGTTAATGATTGTTTACTCAAGGACCCTTTTTACTACTTTTAAAAGTTTTTTTTGGAAAAAAAATATTAACAAAAAAAATTACAATGAGTAAAAGGAAAACAAAAAATAATTATTTTTACAAACTATCTTTTAAACATATTACATATTTATACTACTACAGTTATGTGATTCTAAATAACCATTTTTAATTCCTAACCTATTCATAATTTCTTCCACAAAGACATCAGCAAACCCAGGAATTTCATTTTCAATAGCAAGAAATGTCTGCCATAGAGTATTAACATAGGCTTTAGTCTCTTCTTCATTAGCTCTCATCTCCATTTGTTTAAAACAATAACCGATAATATCATTTACACAATCTATTTCATCATCTTTACTTACTCTTAAAGATTTACTTAAAGATTTTGATTCTGTATCTATCTCCATCCCTGATTCTAAATCATACTTGTTTATTTTATTCTGAGGTACAGCTTGAATGACTCGATGATTCTCCTGTGATGCTACAATTGGTACTACTGGTAAACACGGATAATTCTTCTTTAAAGATGATGTTTCATGGATAGTCAACGGAGTCACAGTCATATTATTATGATTACGGTTATTAAATGAACGATCCTTGTCTTTTAACATATTTGATGATATAGCACTTGAATAATAAATAGATTCTGTCTGAGGAGGTTTAATTATTTGATATTCAAAGGCCTCTTTATCATTGACATCAAAATCCCAGGAGTTATCACATCCAAATGATCGCGATCTATAGGATGAATCATCACATACATGTT
The DNA here is from genome assembly GCA_017347545.2 of Arxiozyma slooffiae. Taxonomy (NCBI): domain Eukaryota; kingdom Fungi; phylum Ascomycota; class Saccharomycetes; order Saccharomycetales; family Saccharomycetaceae; genus Arxiozyma; species Arxiozyma slooffiae. The sequence continues at coordinate 39,605 of JAFHAQ020000022.1, read as the reverse complement.
GATTTAGAGGCCTCTCCATATTCAATTCTCTAAACTTTCGATATTTTTTTTTCATATTATTACAGATCATAACATCTTGTTTTAAATTATCAATGATACCAGAGTTTACTAGAATGAAAGAATGAATCAACAATTCTGAAGATTTAGCTCTATCTTCAGGTTCTCTTTGTAAACAATTAATAATGAACCCTTTAATATCTTGAGAATAGATATCATCCGATAACCTTGGTGGACTTTTATTTGTTATAGAGATCATAACTTGCATTGGATCTTCTTTACTTAAAGGAGGCGCTCCTGTCACCAATTCATAGACAGTAATACCTAATGACCAAACATCTGCCATCTCATTATAACCATCCCCAACGGAAGTCTCATTTGAATCACAATGTGCAATAATTTCAGGTGCCATCCAATATGGTGTTCCTACAAAAGTATTTCTTTTCAAAGTTGTTTGAATTTGCCCACTTACACCGAAATCGCCTATCTTAATATGGCCATCTAAAGTCAATAAAATGTTTGCTGCCTTAATATCTCTGTGAATAATCTTTTGACGATGCAAATAATCTAATCCCTTAAGAACATTTTTTGTGATAAATGCCACCTTATCCTCTGACAAACCACGCCTATAACAATATTTCAATAGATCAGAACATGATCCACCTCCACAGAATTCCATAACGATCCATAACATTGAATCATCTAATAAGGAAGTGATATAGTGTGTAATGTACACATTTTTCAATCTTGCCAAGAAGAAGATTTCTTGAGTTATTGTAGTTATATCGTCATCTGTATTCTCCAAATCAATGACTTTAATTGCCACCACACTGTTAGTCAAATTATTTGTCGCTTTATATACGTTACCAAAATTACCTTTACCTACACATTCATGAATTCGATACAACATTGTTGGCTCTAGAGCATTATTCAAAGAATTTATATTCATTTTTGTACGGTGATTTCTCCTTTAGTTTTTTTTTCTTTTTCTTTCTTTCTTTCTTTTCTGTATCCTTTTAATATGAACTTACTGATACTGCTCAACTAAGATATTTCTGATATAAATTTTATAATAAATACATTATATTAATTGGAAAGTATATTTGTATCCTTATTACATAAATTATCAAATAAGTTGAGTATCATTTTGTGACGTTTTAAACTCAAAAAAAAACAAAAAAAAAAAAAAAACAAAAAAAAAAGACAGAAAGAATAAAAAGCAAAGCAAAAATAGAAAGGTAAAAATGTTATAAAATGAGAAAACATTATGAAATGGATCATTTGATAATCTAACTAGAATAACTAATGAGAAGGAGGAAAAGAAGAAAGAAGTGATATATGTACAGGGTGAAGGGGAAAAAACATTACTCTATTTCTTAATGGTATTGTCTTTAATATTCTTGAGTGCATTATGCAATGTCATAATATTTTGTGTTGATGCTTTCGGTATAGAACTTAAACTCCACTTTTTCTTTGATTTACTACGTGATAGTGTATTATTGAATATATGAGAAGTATTGGTGTTGTTTGATGTAGTTGTAAAGCTATTATTATTGCTTAAGGAAGGCGATTTATATGCTTGTGATGAATCGTAAAGACCAAAGGTTTTAACTTTTGAAATCCAATATTTAGATATTTCAGACTTATTATTATCATTAGATATATTTGAATCAATAACAAAGTTATCCTTATCTTTATCTATTATCATGTCATTCCATAACAAATATTCTGTTATTATAAACAATTTGTGATTATTGTTATTGTTATTTTGTATACGGAAATAGTTTAGACTAAGTTGAAATAAAGTTGAATCGAAATCGTTTCTATAATTGATTGATAATTGTTTTAAATTAATCTTAGTTAACTTTGACAAAAATCTATGTAACCTCCAAATATTGTTCAATTTCAAAACATCCAAAAAATTCGTCAAAATTTGATTATAATCCCAATCGACATCAATTGTTCTTTTAATGAACCGTTTTTCTTTATATTTCTGATTAATAAAATTCAATCTTTGTAAATCTGTACAATTAGGATTCAGTCTTTGTTTATCATTTAAATTAGATTCATAGATTTCATTAACGAAGCTATTCGATGTGAAATTTGCAATCAAACAATTCAATTCTAAATTATCGTCAAACTTATCCAATTTTAAAGATCTAATTTTAGAGATATGAGAACCTAGGGACCGATGCACACCGGAACATTTAATACATAACACACAGAGTAAATTCACGGATATCCAATCCACATTAACGGTGGACTTACAATCACAACATTTCAAATTTTCTTTATCTAACGATTGGATTCGAAATAACAGTTTATTATTATAATTTTTAAACTTCAGTTCATTGAAATGTTGTTTATGATTTTTTTTATCTGACATCCTAATACTTAATAATATGTGTTATTCCCCAGTTGTCCTATATATATATATATATAATTTTAATTTAGTTTTTTTTTTTTTTTATTTTATCTTATTTCTTTGTTGGTTTAAGATGAATTAGGATGTTATTTCGCACTGAAACATGCTCACTATCTGTTCACTACCCAGCTTGTTTATTTATATATTTCTATGTATATTTACCATATTAATTTATATGTATATAGTTTTTTTTTCTTTTCAATATTTTCCAGCAGAGGACTCGAAGACATGTAAGGTTATTTAAGCCACTATATGTAAATACAATAAAAAAAAAAACGATCTTTTTGCAAAGAGAAAATAAAAAAAAAAAAACAAAAACAAAACAAAATAAAAAAAAAAAGCACGCGATCATCTCAGACGAACAGAATTTCAACTAAATCGAGGAAACAGACAAAACGAAGTAAACAGACAATCCACACACTATACAGAGAGAGAGAGAGAGAGAGAAGAAGTACATAAGGTAGGGAAGCGAAAGAAAAGGAAAAAGAGTATTTTTATGGTGCAAAACTTGTTATTACTACTAATATTATTTATTACTATTATTAAATGAAATATTTAAAATATTAAATATAACTTATATATATTAAAAAAAATTAAATTAGGTTGGATTAAATTAAATACCTATATAACAATAGCAACTGCTTAGAATAAGAAAGCAACACCAGCAGCGACGGCAGCACCGAAAATACCAGCGTTTAAGGTGTTAGAAGCAGCAGCACCAGTGGAGATGTGGCTGTGAGTACCGTTGGTGGAGTTAGTAGCGTTAGTAGCATTAGTAGCGTTGTGGTCCTTAGAGTCCTTATCCTTGTGAGCTTGAACAGCAGCAACAGCAGCGAAAACAGCTAAAACAGTCTTGAATTGCATTATGTATCAATTAATAATAGTAATATGTTGAGCGAGTGACTAATTTCTTGCTTCTCTACGCCTTGTTCAAGAAGTAAAGAGGATAGGAAAACAAGAAAGAATAAAATATGGAAGGACAAGAGAGACTTAAAATAAATAAATAACGAACTCCTCGGAGAAATACAAGTGTTATATATATATATATATATATATATATGTAAACAAGTAGAGAAAGAACAAGAAAAAAAGAAAACAAACAAAAAATTTTTTTAGTGGAATAAATTGGAAAAGATCCCCAAGAGGGACCACATTGAACAGAGACGTGGAAAGATAGAGAGAGCGAAGGAACACGCACAAACATCCGATAAAGTAATAATAACAAATAATAAGGAGAGAAAGGGTGGGCCAGATTAAATGAAATAAACATAACGAAATAATAATAATAATAATAATAATAATAATAGACATGCACCAAAACATCACCGATCACACAGACAGAAAGAACACGAAATGTGAGATGTAAATAAAAAAAAAAAGGTCTCGAAACAATTTCACTTCACTTACAATAATAGAAGAAAACAAAAGAAACAAAGAGATATTTTTTTTTGTTTTGCTTTGTTTTGCTTTGTTTTCCAGCTGCTCGAAGAAAAATGGACTGACAAACACAGTAAAACAATAGAAAAAAAAACAAAGAATGATTTTGTCCCTTTCAGACTCTCGAATTAACGCCGACCTCCCTTTGTCTGCAGGATAATAGCATGTGGTGCACGGATGCAAATACGCGAAATAACAATTCAAACCCAGCCACCCAGCCGTCCCAAATTCAAATGAAGCACCAAAATGTGCACGTGCCCTGTAATCTTGACGCGCGTCAAACTTCCTTTTTCCCTCCCATAATAAGTAAATTGAGTATCCTCAATTTATTCACACAATTATTTTTCCTTTCCTCCCCCCCAAGAGTAACCCCAAATATATGATGATTCAATTATACATTGCAATTTCTAACGGTGGATAGTTATTTATACACTATTCATATGAAAGAAAATATTGTGTGACAATCCTTATTATCTGTTGCTAATACATCATCGAAAAACTACTCATAACTATGTGGTGCATTCTATCTACCACATGTAATAATGTACATTTATGATTGGTTTTTAGTGGTTGTATCCATCTTTGTGCCACCTATTACCGTTTGGTTGAAAAGAGGGTTTTTCACAAAAGATTTTTTAATCAATGTCTTATTATTTTTGTTTGGGTTTATACCTAGTCTAATACATTCTTTATATATTATTAGTAAATATCCATATATCAGGAGTTTTGCTTCAACATTATCATCTGATCCTAATAATCATACTCATACTAATAATACCTCTTCTATTAATAATACTGATGATGTTGCTGTAGATCATGTTGGCTATGGTTCAATAGTTTAATTCATTTATCTAATATTAAACTAAATATTAGTACAAAGTCTATGTAGGACCTATCCAATATGATTCCCTATATATATATATATATATATATATATATATATATATATATTATGCATGTTTGTATTGATCATACTGTTGTTCTCGTATTGAATGATATTACTTATAAAGTTACTTTTCAATTTATAAAAAATTTATGTAGAAATAGTGTAAAAGATATTTTGATCCTTAAGATAAAAGATCATCGATATATCAGTTTTTGTTCTAGTTATCATATATATATATATCTCCATGACTATACAAGAACCATAGGGGGGTGAAGAAGAATATACAGACGTTACATTGAACCAATATACTTATTTAATAATTAGTCATGGATCTTATAGGTGATATTATAGAGAAAAATGTGGATACAGATGATACAAATAATCCTAATAATAAAGATGATTTATTAAATTTTAACATAATAGAAAAAAATATCGATGAATCTATACAAAATACCGGGTTTCCTGAATTATATAGACCTCAAAAAATATCTTCTTGGAAACAAAGATTAAGGGAAAAGAAAAGAAAACAACATAATAAAGAAAAGTCCAATATTACCACAGAAATACCTTCAAAATCTAGTAAACCAATACACCAAATTAGTGATGTAGATGCTATTCATCTTGAAAATTTAAATGTTTTGCAAAATATGTCAAATGAAGAGATACTTAATGAACAGAAAGAATTGTTATCGTCCTTATCACCAAAATTGATACAAAACCTTTTGAAAAATATCAAAAGAAGACAGAATGTTGAGGATTCGGATAATCCTCCCTTATTTGCCGAGATTGAAGGTGCTTCTGGGACTTGGGTCGGTGGCCTCAATGAGAATTTACCTAAATTGGATCCAAAACAAGTCGAATGGGCTTTGCAGGGTAAAAATAGCAATGATACTTTTGAAGAAGGGCAAGTGAAAAAGGATACAGATGAAACAAAAAATGTCAGTTTTAATACAGATTCACAATTTGAACACGAAGACAATGACGAAGGAGAAGATATGGATGATTTGGACGATGTTGCTCCACTAGATTATCAAATGGCACAAAGTATTGATCACATGACAAACGAAGATCTATTAAAAGATGTTCATTTTATGAAAAAATTATCCGTAAATGATTCGGATAATGAAGAAGATATAATGCCATTAGATATCAATGATCCAAATTTTAACGAAAAATTACATGAGAAATTTTTCCCTGATTTGCCAAAGGATGTTGAAAAATTGAAATGGATGGAACAAGTCCCCGAATTACCTGATGATAATGACCCATCCAAATTTATTATTGATGATGTTTCAATGATTAGATTCGATTTTAATGGGAATTTGGTACCACCAACAAGAAAGATTAATAATACAATCCGTTCGGGACTTCACCATCATTCTACAGATCCTCAGTTGGCAGGATATACATTATTGGAATTGAATAGATTAGCCAAATCGACTTTTGCACCACAAAGATGCATCGCTATCCAAACTCTTGGCCGTATACTCTATAAATTAGGGAAACAGTCATATTATCAGTTGGTCCCAGAGATAGATTCTGAGACTTACAAAGAGGATGGTAGTATACAAAATGTTATGAATAAAATATATGCTATGTTTTGGGATTTAATTAAATCTGAAGAAATGATATTAACTTTGGAGGTTGCCTCCGATGAGAAATTGACTAAAAATTTATCTGTTAGAACATACGCTATAGATGCATTATGGCTATGGAAAAAAGGCGGTGGAGATTTTAGAGGAAAGACAAAGGATTCAAATTCTAAATAGTGATAATAAAGAATATAGATTATATAACGAATATTAATAAAATTCATATGGCTTATTATGCCCCACACATTTTTGTTTTTGAATTTCACTGTTTCTCCCTCACCATAATTACTTTAATAATCATCCACAAATAACTACATATATTATTATATATATAGGACACAAAATGCTTAGAAAATAAATACTTTACACTACGTTAGATAAAAAATAATGTTAGATCAAAAATACTTATTCATAATATTTCCTGAAAATGAACTTATATAAGAATAATAGAGAGAATGGATAAACGACCAATGATAGTCCATTGATCCATCCCCATATTCCAATCAAATCCAGAAAATAATAAAGAATCACAGCTAAAAAAAAAAAAAAACATTACAAAAATGTCCTTCAACTGTAATTGAATAAGCGTTATTTAATCGATAAAACATCAATTAAATATAAAAAGGTTAAATAAAACCTCCATATAATCTTAATCATTTATTCTTTGCATACAGACACATTCGTTAAATGTTTGAAAGCACATGATACACATATACATATACATCATGTATAGATTTAACAAACTTAAGTTATGCAAATGGAGATAACAAAAATTTCATATAAAAATAAGAAGTAAAGTCAAGCATTTTGAGTTCCTCTCAAATATACTAAACTTAGAACCATATTTTCTTGTTTAATTTCTGTGTCCATTAGTGGTATCTCATTAAACCTATTCCAACAACCTCCTAGTTGTTTCTGATCATAAATCATACCCAATTATTTACCTCTAAAAATCTGTCTTTTATGAATAAAAGACTAAGATGTAGACGTATTCTGAACTGGTTGGCTCTATGGTAATCTTACTGTACGGTAACACTTCTGGGAAGAGCAGATTACAGTGGTGTTACTTACTAGACAACAAGAAATAACTTTCTTTTATAAATATATGTCAATCAATTCAATCGAGAGGAATTGAAAAGGAAAACAAAAATAAGGCAAAAAGAAAATTTTAGAAATTTCTTTTAGGGCATTGCTGAAATGATAAAAAACGACAGATACAAAGATTGCAGAAGCAGTTATATAGGAGAAAAGATTCTTTTCATTCAGATAAAATGTCATCTCCTTTGGCTTTTATTCAGAACTATTTCTTCCTAAATGATAATGCTAATCTAGATATTCTATTAGTTTGTTCTTAATGTCGCAAAACGGAGATAATACTATAGCAAATTATAAAAGTGAATTAGATACTCTCTCGAAAGATATAGGTAGAATAATATCAACAAGAAAGAATGAAAGTATCGAACAAAATAATTCCATTTTACATGAAATAACTGAGAATGTAGAAATAATATCGCAAGGTAATAACTTATTACAGATCGATAAAAGCTCCACAACCGGATCAATCAATGATTCTGTATTAATCATTGATTTTGAATCACTTCCTAATAAGATCGAGGAGTTTAAATCTCTTCTTACGTCTTTGGTTCAATTATATTTAGAACAGGAGTCACTTGATCAGTTCTTAAGGATTACAATTAGTGATAACAAGGAACAATTACTGGATATTAAATCCGTCAAGGATTCACGCTTTAAAAACCTAGAGAATCAAGTTCAAATTTTGAAAGAAGATAATGTCGACGAAAGAGAAATTGAGATTGATAATTTAAGAAAGGATATTTCTTCGATGTGTCAAGAGGTCTTAAGTAAAGAAGACAAATTAAATGATTTGACAACACAACTTGAAAAGGAATTAACTCAATGTTCTGATTTACTAAAGGAATTAACTGAAATTCATAAAATTAGAAATAAAAAATTAACTAGTCTGGAGAATAAAGAAACTAAAGAGATTCAGCAATACGAAGAATTTATTGACAATTTTAATAACATTACAAATCTATCGAAAGAGAAAGATATACTTCAAATCGAAATTGGTAATTGGAATAACGGTAATAAGAAATCAAAGAGTACGATCGATAATACAGACACTAATTATAAACAAGAAATAGACATTTTAAAAGAGAACGACAGAGTGGTTAAAAAGTTAATTAAAATACAAGAAAAACATTTATTGACCAGCTGGAACTCCAATATAACTGATTTTAAATTTATTTATCAAGAATCCAAGAAAGAGATCACTTTCCGATGTCATGAAAAATATAATGTGAAAATAAATATAAATCCAGAAGATAATTCCTTTGAAGGGGTTAATATTCAAAATATCAATAACAATACTACTATTGAAGCCGTAAATCAGTTAGCAAATGATATTAACATCAAATTCTACCACGATAAAAACCTTTTCAATATTATAAATTATACAAGTAAGATGCTTATTAATCATTAGCCTGGACAAATATTTAAATACAAAAATAATAAAGTTTATTATTACAAGAAAGTGTGTACATACATATATAAGAACATTTATGTTATACCTCTGAAATTTTTTTTAATTGCGTATTGTGTATCATAAAAGTCATTAATATGTATGTATTTACATTATTTTCATTATTATTGTTATTTCTCTAATCCATTTAATAAAGCACCCATAGCACCTAAATAACCTTCGTGTTTCAAAAAGAATGCTTGCTTTGAACCTTCCGACCAGAAATTAATTGCATAGCTTAAAGTGTTCATTGTCGTTAAATGACCTCTAATATATGACCCACCAAAATATATAGTTTTAACGTTATGAATGTTTGCTTGTAAATATGCAATTTGTCCAATATTATTCGAGATAGCATAAAGCAAACTTTTACAAATATCTTCATTTTTAAAAGATTTGTTTCTTTTTTGTATCTCTTCAGTTGATGTTACAAGTTGATGATCTGTCTCGTTTAAATTAGTCGATGACGATAGAGATGGTTTTCTATGTTGAAAAGCTTTTGCAAAAGAACTTGCAATTGATGATGATTTCAACCCAATCTTGTTGTAACCGGTTCCATATATATCACCAACCAACATATCGATACTAGTGTTATCACCATTCTGAGCCCATGTCAACATTTGATCGTATGTCTTTGCACCTGTAATTAATGATAGAAGCCCCCATAAGGTACCACCACCAAGTGATGACCCCCCTACTCTTGTGAAAACATTTGGTTTATCAACTTTTAAGATTGAAACACCTGAACCTATATTGACCAACATATATGGATAAATACCATTAGAGTTATTTTTATTCAATTGATCAATCTCTTGTATTCCATCTTGATCGTTATATGTAAATACTTCCGAGTCCACTTTATGTATAAAGAAATCAAGTCCCTTAATTAAACATTCCATTTCATCAAATTGGCCTATCTTTGCATAAAGGATCGGAAATTCTTTGTTTAATAAATCGTAAAATTTGAATGCACCACCACCAGTTGCAATAATTTGTGTTGTCTTATAATTGTCATGATTCCAAACTTTTATAATATTATGCAACAGTTTAATGAAAGCATCTATCCTTTCAGTCTCAATTGAATAAAACATTAATTTATTACTGTCTAATGGAGAAAATACAATTTTAGCTAAGGTTCCTCCTATATCTAATGCAATTGTGAAAATTCTTCGAGAATAATCACATTTATAATCAATTTCTTGTTTATTTTCTGTAGTCATCGTCATTTATGGTAGAAAGGATATTGGTTAGTCCGTTAAAATCATTATATTATCTGTAATAGTGGCAAAAGTCAGACCAAACAACAGGATTACCAATGCTTGTTGGTTGATATTTTTTATTTTTTTTTTTTATAACTAATAAGAACAATCAAGAGTTTAATTCAAAGAAAACAAAAAAAGATAAGGTGATAACCTGAGAGTAAGTCAATTGAAAGATCAAATTGATCGATCTTTAATTGTCGTCAAGATCAACTATGCATTGGAACATTTGTTCTATTCTGCAAGTTAAAAAGCACTAGAGCCCAGATGGCTACCACAAGACAAAAGATGGGAAAATGGCTTTGAGCAAAAGAAAATAGCGTTTTCTCTCTTTCCGGCTTGCTCCGAAAAAATACACCACCGAAAGATAATAAGAGAAAGGGAATTTATATAAGAAACACAGACTATGATGACTATTATATATGTGTCAAGTGTCTTCAACCTTTACATGTATATATATATATTTTCTCTAATCCAGAATATCACTGACTAGTTTTTATTGTTATAGTATGATAGTATGAGGATTTATAATCTGCATAAGAGCAGTATCAGTGGTTGATTGTTATCCAAGTCATTGATCAACGGGCTATTAACCATGTTTAATCTTGTTAATAATAACTACCTTTAACTGGTGTCAGCTTTTTGTTTTCCCAGAGTCTAATAGATTTATTTTTTTTTTTAGTTGGGCATGAAGTTAAGAAATAACCACTTCTTAGCAAGGAGAGGGGGAAAAAAAACTTCCATTACTACTTTATACTAAATTAATATAATTTAATTACTAACATTAGTATATATTTGGTTTTATGTAAATAGTATCAAATCTTTATCGACTATCTCTGAGTATATAAAAATATTAAAAGCTTGATATCTGAAGAACAATATTTAGGTGGTGCTTCCAGGGTCTTACAGATATTTAATCTACTTTGTCTACAAGCAATCATACATAAATATAGATATAGATACATATATAGATATATCTACAGGTATGACTTTGTCAGTCAAAGTTAGTTTAATATTCCTCCAATGAAATTTTGTACTTTCACACGGAAAAAAAACATTGGGGGTCTCGCCATTTTTACGTGCGCTACCAAATGGTGAGTGGAGGTGTATATCCGCTACACCCACACACCACTTTCGATATTTAGTTACCCTCTCTTTGAGCAAAAAAAAAATGGGGAAATTTTGGTTTTATTTTATTTTTTTGATGGATAAAATAATATTATTTACTAAAAATGTAAATAAGTGGTAGTGATAAGGTATAACATACTATACGCATAGGTAGTGTTCATCATATATACAACTTATGTTCCTTTTTTGAATATCTTATTGTTTTTCTAGTTTATTTTATAGAATTTATCATAGAATTGTTTACCCACACAACATATTACAAGGTTATCCTTTAAATATGATTGATTCCAATATCTCTGACTTAATTCATCAAAAGTACGAAAATGCCATTTCCAATGGTTCATTAAAATTGACTGAGTCCAGTTCTAAAAAATTAAAGGATTCTTTGACTGGTATGCCATATTTAGTCAATTTTGCTCCAATCTTAGCAGAAAAACCTGAATCTAATAGTAAACAAACTGACGGAAACAAAGAAGATCCCTTTGAAAACCCAGAAGATGATTTATTAATCACACCTGATTTAAATGGAGACGGTTCCTATAAATTACTTCTCAACAAATATCCTATTGTCCCAGAGCACACCCTTTTAGTGACTAACAAGTATCAACATCAATCCTCTGCATTGACTCCACAAGATTTAATGATTGCTTACAAATATCTTTGTGAGATGGATGACGAAGATGAAAATATTAGACATTTGGTTTTTTATAATTCTGGTCCACAGTCTGGTTCCTCTCAAGACCACAAACATTTACAATCCTTTAAGATTCCATCCAATTTCATTACTTTTCAAGATAAATTATGTGTTGGCAAAGAACATTTCTTACCAAACATCAAAGATGAACCATTACAAGACAGTAAAGTCGCATTTGCACATTTTGTTTTGCCATTGCCAGAAGATTCCAATTCTGTTGATGAAGATCTTTTAGCCATGTGTTACTTTTCTTTGTTACAAAGAACTTTAACATTCTTCCAAGATTGGCTAAATGAAAATCCAGATATGGTTAGAAGTTATAACTTTTTATTGACCAAGAAATGGATATGTTTAGTTCCAAGATCTCATGCTAAAACTAGTGATGTCAAACGTGAACCAGAAAACAAAGATAGTGCCGATGCGAATGATAATGCTAATGAAATTGATGATTCAATGAATGTTAATCTTTCTATCAATGCCACTGGATATGCTGGTATGGTATTAGTCAAAGATCAAGAATCATACAATAAAATTTTGGCTAACCCAGACTTAATTGATAAATCATTATTTGAATGTGGTTTCCCAAATACTTCCGGTAAGAGACCATCTGAATACAGTTATTAAGATAAAGAAGAGGGGCAAAAAAAAAGTAAAATAAATGGATAACTGGAGTAACCTTTAATCTCTTTTCCTTTTTTTCTTATCAAACGCAAAATCAGATATGAGTAGAATAATTGACCTATGATGAATTCCCTTGTTATTCATGTCTTAATCTTTTATAGACTTATCAATATATAAGAATATCCTATAATACACAAGATTGATTTTTTTTTTTTTTATTATCTTTTCTTGAAACAGATCAACACCAAAACTCAATGTAAGCTTGTGTGTGTAAAAAAGAAAAAGAAAACTACTGTAGAATACACACAGACATATATTCTTAATTGCTTTTATATGATTTCAAATGTATAGAGAAACCTTCATGGATATTTCACTGCGACAGAGTCACCAAATATTAAAGAATTTAAATAAATTTTATGCTATTCATTACTTCAACCAATCAGCTTTCTCAAAAAAGTACAGTAACAATAAACCACATGCAAATTTTACAGATAGAGAAATCTTTCATTTTCTTCTCCATACCTTCTTTGTTGTAGTGTCTTTTTCTATTTTTCTTACAAAAAAAAAAATAAAAAAAGAGAGATGAGAGGACCATTTTTCGGTATTACCCCCTTATACCTTGTTTAAATTCAAAGAGACTGGAAAAATAGTCATCAAAACATAGAGAAGGAAAATGATTTTAAGTAAATAAAGAAAGGATTTGTTATGTCCTTTAACATCTTCCTTATATATATATATTTTATTCAGTTGATTTTCCTAAGATTTGCTCACTTCTGTTTTGTTTTACAGTATATTTTTGATTATTAAATAAACTTCCTTATGGATTTACAAGTTATCCCTTGTCTAAACGGTTAATTTCGAACGTGTAATATTTATTACCATTTTTCAGTTTTTTGTTATTCTATTAGTTTGACCCTATATTATAGAAGCAATAACCATCTCAGTTTATATTTTACCCTTTTTTGAAACTACCATAAGTGTATATCGAATAAGAAGAATAAAATAAAAATCACTGTTACTATTAGAACCTTTTCACACATAAACCTACATACATATAATACACAATGCCACAATCGTTTACTTCTATTGTGAAAGTTGGTGATTATATCCTTAGATCACCCATCCTATCTAAAGTTTGTGTCCCAGTTGCTAAAAAATTTGTTGAGTTATCTGGTTACAGAAAATTAGGTTTAAGATATAATGATTTATTCTCAGAAGAAAATCCAATTATGCAAACGGCTTTGAAAAGATTGCCTGAAGATGAATCTTATAGTAGAAATTATAGAATCATTAGAGCTCACCAATACGAGCTAACACATCATTTATTACCAAGAAATGAATGGATTGAAGCCAAAGATGATGTTAACTATTTATTACCCTATATTCTAGAAGCTGAAGCTGAAGCTATTGAAAAAGATCAACTAGATCATTTAGAAATCAAAAGAAGTTGAAGGTAAGGATTGAGTCCATACTATATTTTATTTTCTTTTTTTAAACTATAGCATCAGAACCACCGCTTATTACTATTATTTAATATTCTTTATATATAAATATTCCTTCTATTTATTTTTAAAGAAATATTCCTTCTGTACATCTTCATTTATACTTCTCTATTAAAATTCTTTTACTTAATTTTTCCTTTTCTTGTCCCCCCAATAAACTTGTTCTATACACTGGCTCCTTTTATAAATTTTTGAAAGTCAATAATATGTAATTGCCAGAAGTTCCTATGGAATATTCAATTTAAGATATAATATATAATCGAAGGGGACAGAATTGATTAAACCTGTTGGTTATTAATAGAGGTTATAAATAATACCACACTTGGCTTTGAAAGAAATCACTATCCATGGATGACGAAATGTAAGTGACCCTATAATTGGAAATGTCAATGAAATAATATACTGTACTTTCATATAGCACAAAGAGATTTTTCAGCGAGGTTATGGAACAAAAAAAAAACATATTTGTTAGTTCATTAAAAAACTTCTGCCATATTATACAATATCTTGATGGTAAAATATTAATATGTTCAGTGAAATTAAGTCTCCTGTAAGTATTATGTGATTTCATAAAAAAATTTAATTAAAATTTATGACAATGTTAATACAGAGATAATTTGGAAAAGTCTATTAATACCAATATTCTATATATGTTCAAGAATAAAATTGTAAGTGAATTCCATCTTGTGGTTATTTATTACAACTTTCATTAAATTGTACCATATTAGGAATGTCTATGTAAATCATCTTTCCTTTCTTCATATGCTATTAAAGAAAGTTATACAAAACTTATATAGAATAAAGTACGCTAAAATTTTAATGATTTTTATTTTTTTTTTTTTTTTTGTGAAGAGTTCTAATTGATAATTCAAGAAAACGTAGTTTCACGAGTAACGTTTAATGTTGAGGTAAAGAACTTGGAACAGCAGAAAATCTGGGTCCACATGGTGAATTTACCCAAACACTGGTCGAATCAACATTAGTGGTAAAATACAGAGAAATTTATTTAATTAACCTTTGGTTATTGGGACAGTACCAGGGGTAATTTTCAGCAATGACAATCTTATTATATTAATTAGGTTATATTAACAATATTGATAACATTTATAAGATTATTAAGAAGATAATATCAAGAACAGCATAACTGATTTAATAGGTTGAATCGACGACTATGTATTTTGTAAGTGCATATATATAATTAATAATCGTATTCTAGTAAACAACTTGAAATGACCTCTTTTGCAAACACTCTGACGAACAAATATTTCTTTTGAATAAAAGAATCAATGAACAACTAATCAAGAAAAAAAACTTTTTGGACTCATTCTCAATAAAACTTCATTATAAAATTTTAAGAAGTTATGACAATAAATCTCAACAATTTATGAAGATTCTTGTTTTTCCATGACCAAAGATATCTTTACAGGAAGCTCACATTAAAGAAAAAATATTATTTTTTATCTCTTAGTTCAATAATAATTACAAAAGATGTAAGACAATTACCTCTGGGGATTTTTTTTTTTTTTGTTTAATAATTATCATACATCCAAACAGGATAGAACATCTTCATTATTGTTTTTTCATCCAACCTAATAATTTTGACAGTGGAAAAGAGAAGAAAAGAGAGAACTGACACCTGGAAATATTATTTATAATAAAAAAAAATCGGCTGAGATTTCTTCCATAGTAAAGTTTTTTTGTAACATTCTGATTTAGGCCGATTTGGTAAGGAAAACACTCAAAAAGTTCACTATATAGAATTATCAGTTGATATATCATAAGTAAAAAATTTATTCTACCGAATAACTGTTTAAATTGTTTTATAAATGTTAATGTTCAAGTTTTTTATTGTTTTTTTTTTTACTTTGCTGAGTTAGTAAAAATTTTTCAAAAGGAATAAACAGACAAGCTATATATATATATATACCTGAAACAATATTACAACATCGATTAATTTACCTTTTCCAAATAACCATTTTTTCTTAAACATCAAACAAACACAGACGATTAGTACCAATCGAAACGTAAGTATTCGAATTCTTCTTCATTCTTTCGTTTTCGATTGAATATATCTGTTCAAGTAACGCGCCTTCTTCATCCACGTGGTTTTCGAAAATGAACTATTGTCTCTCTATTTTCTCATCATCATCTTCTGTTACCAATAAAGAATTATCATTATTTTCAACCACAGTGAACTTTTTATAATAAAATTAAACTGTCCAACATTACCGAGGAATTCGAAAATAAATTTTCTATAAAAGAGCAAGCCCCTCATTTTTTATTCCAGAATCTTCCAGTTCAGTAATAATAAATAGAACTTAATGTCAAAATTAAGTTAAGTAATAATAGTTATTATTACTAGATTAACATTTCTTCTAGAACCACTATTGACTGAGTAGTTTAAATTTTTTTATTTTATCTTCAGAGGATAAAAAATTATTATCTCTGAATCGAGAAAGTATTACTATATGTTGATTTCCTACTAGATTGAATAATGCTGTTATATATACCTAATTGATGTGTACTAGCCAATTACTTTACCAATATTAATAATTCTACTCACTGTTAAATATGTCTTTTTTCTTTTTTTTAACTGAATAATAATGAATATCGATAGACATATGGTAAATTTATTATGTTAATTTTAAAATGTTATACAACAAGAATAAGAAAAAGAGAATTTTTTTCTCTAAATGAAACTACTTGCACTTATGAAAAGATAGTATCAGTTAACATCTAGAGTAAAAGTAATATATATTTTTCCCTCAAAAAAAAAAACATTTCTTCTTTGACTATAACGAGTGTGTAAGCAGTTTAGTAATAATGTTTATTTAAATTGAGGGACATATGACATAACTTACCAGAATGATAATATAGTAAAGTGTGTTTAACCAACTTAACAGACTAATGCAATCATCATTCTAAGTAGTTTTATTTCAATGGCATAATCTTCCAAATATAGTAGGGACATATAACAAATAAACAACGATATATATCTGCTATATAATTGTATACATACCTAGAGTATACTGAGAAACTTGGCACTCTAATATTAAGACAGGTCGACTCCTCCTCCTCCCCCCTCTCCCGTACACACAAGTCCTCCGCTTTTTATTTACAATAGAGTTTATCTTTAAAACAAAATTCATTCTTCTGGAAAACAGCCCCCTGTCGTAAAAAAAAATATCGGAGTATAAATGAAAAAAACAAAGGAACTTGCCTTTTCCTGTTTTTTTGTGTGTGTCGGACAGTTTCCTAAACTGGAAATGTTTGAGATCTCTCTCTTTTATTGTTATTTTTTTATTATTAAACTTTATTCTTTAATAACTGATGTAAACCTAATGTTGTTTGAAATTTCACTTATTTTTTTCTTTAACTTTACATTAATCAATACTATTATTCTTTTTTAAGAGTGTATTAAATGCATTATGTTTATTATATTGTAAAAAGTTATTTTTATGTTCTCCTTCCCCTCAGAAACGAAAATATGTTTTGGTCCAACTATCACAATTACATTATCAACATTACTTTGCTATATTAAGAGTACACTTTCAAAAAAATATATCTTTCTACATATTAATATCAAAGAAGAGAGAGAAAAAAAAAAAATAAAAAGAACACTATTGTTAGATAAAAGATCCAAGTTTTGTCCATCCTTTTTTAACGGTTATTCCTCGTCTAAGAAATTGTTGTTATGTTTAATTCATCTTTTTTTTATATTATGTTTTTGTGACAATCATAAAAAGAGTATTTTTTTTTGTGGGTTTTGAAACCCCCACAAGATAATGAATTTTTTATGTGAACATTCTGTATGATCCATGTCCTTTTTTTTTTTTTTTTTTTTCACTGTATTACACTGTATTCACTTCATAATGTCCGTCACGATTATTCACTTGACTTTTCGGTATATCCATTCAATTCAATTAATTTGTAATAGTATATTTTCTTTTCTACTTCTAATTCTTTTTCAAAAATAAAAGAAAGATAAGATAAAATAATGAGATTTTAGCAGATTACAAACAATAGAAATCATATATTTCTAGTTTAAAGAAAACACAACTTCAATGTAAACTGTTAGGTTGAAATGTCGCCGTTCTTTAAGAAAAATCCATTAATATTCATATATATAAAAACAATGGGTTTCCCCATGTCTTATTTTTTGTTTTTCTTTACTTTCTTATATGTTATTATTTTTATAATGTACGTAAGGAAGAATGAAGAACTTTATTTTTATTTTTATATTGATAACTACAAAAAAGAAAAATAAAATAAAATTGAGAAAGTTTATTTTTTTATTCATTAGTTTCATGCGCTCATTCTCTATAGAAAGGCAGTGACTATTATGATCAAATGTATCTGAGGGGAGAGGGGCCTTGCAAAGGAGGAATTTATTGTATTTTACATTGTTGTTTATGCATCACGCATATTCTTTTTCTTTTCCTTCTTCTTCTTCTTCATCTTAAGTCTCTGGGGTTCAATCTTCCTTAATTTTTCTGGTAGTTAAGAAAGACTTAAACAATTAATGTTCTTATCCACTAGATCTTTTCTTTCTTTTTTTTTTTTTTGTTTTAACTGGTCAAAACATCTCTCTTCCCCTCTTCATTTATTATAATTATCATAATCTAATATCTAATCTTTTTTTCTTTGTTTGCTTACTATAACTAAAAAAGAGAAATACTTTTCGATACACAATACAATTCAAAACTCCTCTCCATTATAAATGTTTCAGTATTCTATTTTTTTTTTTTTAAAAAAAAAAATCCATACATTCCAAAAATTATAAAAGGAAGAATTCTGTCACTGAATCCTTTTTAACTTTGTTATCTTCACTTCAATTTTTTTTCTTCATTTGTAAAATAATTTATATTTCTTTGTTTCTTTATTTTTTTTGTTTTAATTAAATAATAAAACACCAAAAATTTTTTATAATATATAAACCACAAGCTTTTTAACTGTTTTCATAAAAGTAGTCAGAAAAAGATTTGCCTTCTTACCTTTGTGTTTTATTTTTATAATAAGCAATGAGGTTTTCGATCAATAATGATATTTTTCTACTTAGAAGAAAATTTATCACTATTTTTTTGATTTTTAGTGTCATTTTTAAAACTTCTTTAGCTGTTTCTTACTATCGAGAACATGGTGCCAAAGCTAGGTTCTTTGAATACCCACTCGGCGATATGACAAGTTTCAACGAAACAGAATTCCTTTTACGTGACTTCCGTAAGAATAAATATCTAGGTGAGGCAACTGGCATCAGAAATATCTCCTGGGATTCAGGTTGGCCTGCCGTTGTACCTCCATTTGGATTTGAAGGTGCTCCAATTACCAATTTTGCGATGTCTATTACTGGTTATTATCTTGCCCCACAAACTGGTTATTACAATATGTCTCTACAAGCGGATGACTATGCGGCTCTCTTTATTTCTATGGATCCTCCAGGTATCCCTAATTACTTGCGTTTTTGCAATTTCACTGCTAATGATTTCGTCATCTCTGCTGGTGGCTCTGCTGCTAATGGTTTAAAACCATCTTATGCCCGTCCCTATTTTATTGGGGGAAAGTTTTATCCATTTGAGATTATTTATGTTAACTCTATGCAAAGGGGAGTCTTAAAGTTTGAGTTTATTAAACCAGATGGTACAGTGGACACCCAAAGCTTTGATAGGATATATGCTATGCCAGAAAGGGAGATCCAATCTATTTCTTCCCTAGTTTCTTTGAATACTATCTATGAAACTTTTAATAGATCAACTGTTCCAGGTTTGACCACTCCAACAACTGTCTCTACTAGTATTTATACAGACTGGATAGATTATTATTCGGCAGATGTATATGTTTTTGAATATGTTGATGAACCATTGTTAACAACTTTAACTACCCCCACTGCAAAAATTTCTGTGCCAACTGCTTCTGCTTACACCACACTTGTTACAAGTGTCATTAGCTCTTCCACCACTTCAGATATTCCTGTGCCAACTACTTCTTCTTACAGTACTCAGGTTACTGGTGCCATTGGCTCATCCACCACTGCGGGCACTTCTGTGCCAGTTACTTCAACTTACAGCACTGTTGTTACCGGCAGCTTTGGTTCTTCATCTCCTGAGGTCTTCTTCAATTTCGATCTTGAAGTAGAAGTTAGGTATTAAAAATGCTGAGCAACTACATGGTGTTATTATATTGTTAAATGTCGCAAATTAAATAATATACTTACTGTTTTTTTTACTACAATTTTTTTGCTATAATTGTCTTCTCATTAGTAATTCATTAAAAAAAAAATTAATTTTGTACTTGGGTGCTTGTTAAAAAAATTAAAAAAAAACTTAAAAAAATATTAAAAAAAAAAAAAAATTTTTTTAAAGAAACTAACTATCATATTAGAGTAATTTGTATTTTGTTTAGATTTTTAATATTATATAAATATATATTTTGCTTCTATATAATCTTATTAAATGAAAGCCCCATTTACATAAAAATTTTAGTCAGGAATAATAAAGATATTAAATGTTACGAAGTAGTACCTTTACTAATATATTCTTATTAGTAAACATTCTTAACTTAAAGAATACTTTTGTTTGAATTAAATGAATATACATACATGATAAGAAAGAGAACCTTTACTTATACTATATTTAACCATCATTCTTAACATAAAAAATATTTTTGTATGTATTAAATTGTTATATGTATATTTGATATGGAAGATGTTCTTCGGTTATATATAAAAGTTCTTCGGGAGATTTTCTTCTCTGTGCACTTTATAAAATTTATTGTTATGTAAAATTTAATGAGGAAATAACTTAGATTATCTATTAGTTCATGGTCCTTAAACATAAGTATTTAATATTATAGTAAATTATTATTTTCCATTGGATTTATTTCTGGGGTAATTAATAGATTACCATGTTAACCTATTAGAAAACTTGGCATATCCGATTTTTGAGTTTCAAGGGTTGAAATGCCTCACTAATGAATATTTTACTGCTGATATATTGTTGCTGTGTGATTCCTTATCATAAGATCACACATTAGAATCTTATTTGTTCAAAAAGTTTTAAACTAAACTCTTCAATTTCAGCAAAATTTAATCTGTCTTTAAAAATAAAATATTTCAAGTGTGTTTTCATCACTTTTATCGAAGAATCTAAACTAACCGTAATTATCATATTTTATTTAACGATAAAAACCCCACTTCCAACCACTATAGTATATACTACGAACACTGAAAAAGTTTCGGTATCAACTATATACACTTGCACAACTTTTGTTGAAGGAAACAATGCCTCTTTATTAAACTGGGCAGTGTTATAGAGATTTCACTTTCATCGTTTTCCACTTTTTTGCGACTTTTTTCGTTGCAAAAAACACTACCTCTGCGACTATTTTTTTAGGCACTGCTGATACTTTTGGCTATACGACACTTTCTACTACTAATATGTCAAATCCATCATAGACGGAAACATATATATCACTTATCGTTACAGAAACTGTCTGTTGAAAGGGTGAAACTTCATCTTTAACTACCATCGTTGTTAAAACCGCATCTTCACTTCATAATTCTTTCAGCAGTTTCAAATGTATTACAAAGAAACCCAATTACAGTAACTGCATCACGATATTTCTCCAAAATAAATATGTACACGTTGTTTCATTGACAGAAGTTGATTCTAATATAATTTCTTCTATTTCACACTCTACCAGCACACTTTTACCGGAACAAACATTCAAGAAAACAATATCTATGTATGATATAGTAGTAATGGCATGATGACAATATCTAAGCATTGCGAAAACTGGTGTCCAGTAATTATCACGCTGACGACTAATATTATTCAACTTCAAGTTCAACAAATGTTTCACAGTTATACGAACCATTAGCAACAGAAAGTGATGAAGCCATTATTGTTTTCCAAAAAATAATAGCAGACACTACCGTGTCTATTGGAAGCACAATTACATTAGATATTTCTATCGTAAACTACAAAAGCAAAGTGGGAGAATTTACCCCCCCCATTATTCGATTTTATTTTTATAGTAGAGTTAGTATTTTTGTAAATATCAACTTTTGACCTTTTTTTAAATTTTAAACTTTGCTTTGGTTGTCTTCTTTCTGGGAACACCATAAGCAGAAATTTTGAAAATTATTTTGAGTTGAAAAAGATTTCGATGGCCTTTAACATTATTCATAATTGGTTTTCCAAGAAGAAAAAAATAATTAAGATTCCATGTATTGTATAGACTAGCATGTTTAAAAGAAAAGTATTTTTTTAATTATTTATATTCTTTTTTAGCTTAGTTAAACTTACTTATATATTTGTTCTCTTGTTTAATTATAATTACAATTAATCGATTTTTTTCACTATTAAATTTTTTAATATAAATATTTAACGAAAGAAAGATATAGGCTTAATATCTATTAGTGACCTTTTAACCTTTGAGAAAAAAGAAAGAAAGGTAATTCGGTTAATATCTAAAAATATTTTTTAATATTGATGACTAAAAAAATCATAAAGTAATTTAGTCAAGTAATAGGGAATCTTACAGTGACACTACAAATGAAACATGTCAATATAAATAGAAGAAGTTATAACTTGTTTCTTTTCCTACTGGAATTATCACGGAAAATAACAGTTTTTGCTTCATAAAGGCCCATCAAGCGTTGAAAATTTCCCATACTCTTCAATCCGGTTTAAAAAGAATAATTTAGTTGTCCTAGAATCGTCAAGTGATGAAAAAATAATTTATGTAAAAATATATAGAAAAAAGACGAAAGTCCGATTATTCTTCTCAGCGGATTTTGGTTATGTGTTACGTATATGAAATGAAAAAAAAACCAGAGAGAACGTGAAGAGGAGAGCAGTTTTATCAATTCCATAAAACATAAAACTATCATTCTAATATTTTAGCAGATCCTTTATCGTAACCAAACCTGTAGCAAATTACTTCAGACATAAATTATATCAACCTTTCTGACCATGAACATCTGCTATTAACAAATTTTTATTAAATACTCTTGTATGGTGGTACTGAAATTCAATGATAAATATGTTTTCTTGTCATTATGTTTTTCGTCTAACTTTACCTGTTGAAATCTCTATACCTACCATTGTCATAATGTATAAATCTAGTGTTAAAAACCTGCGGATTTCTCCTCATGTATTTTTAACGAGATATTTAGGAGCAAATAGAATCACTTTTTTCAATTGTAGTAAAGAGATGATTATTTATAGTATTAAATGAAACAAAATCAGCAAGTATATATAAAAGACACTACAGGTAATACTTTATTTATGTAAACAAGGTGTCTAGAAAACTATGGTGTAATACCACTATTACAAAAACATTTATATTCGATTATTTTCTATTAAGGAGTACTTGCGGAACAAAACAACATAGAGTTAATTAACTATATAAATAACAGTGAAAATTTTTTTAAGAAGGAAGATATTATAGATACCACTGTTGCTTCTACTAAATATTTCATGAGAGAAGTACGTGAGGATATCAAACCTTTTAATGATGATGTTTCTGCAGCTGTTATGAAAATGTTTGCATTTGTGGATATCAAAAACCATAAATTGTTTGATTTGAAACAGTTTACAAATGTATTAATGAGTTTTCTTAAAAAATCAGAAGAAAAAGAAAATCATTTTATTAGCTGCCTTATGGAAACATTTTATCGTTCCACATATCCACATGAGCCTAAACCACAGAATATCCCAAGGTTTTGGCAATTCAGTTGGAACTTTCAGAGAATTTTATGGTGTTGACACAAGATTTATGGAGTGTGGTGAGTTTGCCTTTGAAGAAATGTCCGATGCTTGCATGCTGTTTCATAAATTCATTGGTGCTGAGAAGGATGTGGAGAAAAAAAGCGAATGCGTAGAAATAGATCCTCCAATAGACAATTACCACCTGATTGATGGTGGAAATCAATATTTTGTAACCCATGATTTTCAGTTTAAATCTGATGATCAAAGAGAATTTACCAACATGGCTTTGTAGAGTAATAGAAAATTGGTTGGACGTAGGATGTAACGTCTTTCGGAAAGTCCTTGTCCTTTATTCTGCCAATGATGGTATTAAAAGAACACTCTAAGATTCATTACATACATTTTTGTTACGTCCCATATGAGTCCTTGAAAGTTGCCACAATAAAAAAATTGGAGAAAGGCGGGCTGATTGCCAGAGATATGACATTCTTCGTCAACGATAATGGTGGAACTGAAACATCAGTAGACGTATTTGTTGGATGTCTTGAAACATTTAAGGATGGTTTGGTAGGTCATAAAATTGCAAACTAGGAGTGTTCATACTATTCCCGTTGCAAACTTGATTATTTCGTCTTCGATGAAGCTCATACGTTATTTTTAGAATAAAGATTCAGAAAGGCTGTTGGCAATATTAAAAATCTTTCATGGAACAAATGGAAGATGATTTTGCTGTTATCTGCTACAATGGGAAGAGATTTGTTTAACAGAATCATAAATGACAGGTTTATTCCCATATACATTGTAGAAAATTGTAGGCATGTTAATTGTATAAGAGAAGTGTCTAATATGAATGTGGAATCAAACGTAGAGTGGGTAGGGCCAAAAGAACTTATTAAGAAAACAGTTAGGTTGATTGGCAAATTTCTTGCGAATACAACTGGTTCAAAAGCTGTTTTCTTTTTCAGAAAAGAAGAAATACTGCGTCAAGTATACAGGCAAGTTCAAAGTTGTAAAGAGGTTGAAATGATGGATGCTGATTGCACGGAGAGTAGAAAAAGACAAATATTTAATGAGTTCGAAAATGAAAATGCGGATGTAAGAATTGTACTAGGAACAAAATTATTGTCCAATGGCCTGGACTGTAAGTTCATACAATTCATATTCTAGATAGCTTGTATTATTAACTGCATTGATTATTTGCAAATTGTCGGTTGTATCGGAGATTGGGAGGTTATCAAAATTCTCACAGTTCTAGGGGGGAGAAAGAATTCCTTACACCACTGAAATAAGTAGGTTGTTTCCAGTAATTGAATGAAATAAATGTATTTCAGAACAAATTGCTAGATTTTATGGGGTTCAGAATGATGGTCATAAAAATTGTTGTGGAAATTCAAAGAATGATCCAAGAATTGTGAAGTTAAAAGAAAATTTATCACAAGGTAATGATATAGTGGTGAATAATGATGAATCATCTGGTGAAACAGAAATTGACGACAATACGATTGATGGGGGGTTGAAAGAGAAAATTAAAAAATTGCTTAGAAAAAAGGGATCTGACCAGTATATGAACAACTGGAAAGATGTATTGAAAAGAAGATAACTGTACATCAACACATATTCTCTTGTTGAATATTGATCCAAAACAGGTTGTTTTGTGGAATGCCTATGATTCTCCACATCTCTGTGAATAATGTTTAATGAGGAAGCATAATGATATTCACTGTAGCCTGATCAATAAAACCATTGGAAAGTTAATATACGAATATTTGGCCAATAAAAAAATAAATATCAGGGAGGAAGTATGTGCAAAGAAAAGAAAATACTTGATAAAAAGAGATGCTTGTCCTTTTTTGTTTGTGATCCTGCAAAGATCAAGAGATAAAGTGAAAAGTAATCTTGCACAATTGAATGAGATTGGGCTAGAATGCCAAAACATGCATGTGACATTGGAAGTGTATCTACAGATCCAGAAAAATCATTTAAGGACTATTTTAAAATGATTTGTATCAGAAAAATAAACGTTGTCTTACTGGTAATGAAGGGAACGGTAGAATATACCCCTTTTTCTGTGCAGAACTTTGTCTATTTATTATTCTTCAGTATTCAGAGATACAACAAATATTACAGAAGTTGCCCAATTTGAAGACAGTGCCATCTTTGCGATTTACAAACGACATGTCCTATATGATGTTGAAGCGTGGTTTCTGTGCCAACATAGAAGTGAGAGGGATGAGACATCTTTACATGAACTACTATTTGATTTGCAGTGTACCCCTGTTTTAATAATGCAGGTATGTGCATTATATGAGAGTGAATTGTAAAAAAATGCTTTGAGAAAATCTATTACAATTGAAGATAATGATATTCCCGATCATTTTCTATTTTCTTTAGACACATATCATAGTAAACCCTATATCTTGGCAAGCGTCTTCCTCTTTTTATTGTATTTTTAGGAATCGCATTGGATAATTTTAGCGGCTTACAAAGGGAAAGAGAAACAGAAAGATTAAGAAATGAAGTGGAAATCTTGAAAATAATGACGAATGTAGTTTTCACGACTATTGTATAGGAAACAAAAAGACAGTATCACTGAAAAATCAGTAATTTAGCATAATTCTACTAATAACGATATTTGATGTTCGAATCATGCATAAATCATAATAAAAGGAATATAATAAATATAAGTTAATTAATAAACTGGTTGTCCTCCAACATTAGCACTTGACTCATCGCAATAGTGAATATGAAGTATTAGTAAATAAAAGGATATTTTTTTTTTTTAAAAAAAAAAAAAAGATTGTGCTATCATCTAATTGGATGCTTTTTACAAAATAGAAAAAACATTATGAATGGTTTAAGGAACTATTAAATATCTGTCTCATTCAACATACTTGTTAAATTTATTTTTAAATCAATTAGGAAAACGTTTATAAACACAATGATAATCACCATATGGTAGTGAATTCGAAGAGTTTTCCTTAATAACTTGCTTTAGGAAAATATACAATCATATTATTTTATTTGTCGATAATAGATATCAATTTGTTTTTACTGGGAAGGAGCATAAATTTAAAAATGAGATGTCTAAAGTGATCACTTATATTATTACATCGTTCAATTGTCATCAGGTAAAAACGCATGGTTGAGTGTACAAAGAACCTATTAATATTTTTATCATTTACCCAGGTTTATTATTTTTGTATAATACCACAAGAAGAAAAGAATATGTGGTGGGCTGTTATTATAACCTAGTGTTTACACAATATGGTAGATTTGTTCCTAAGTTTGATATTATCGTTGATATTTAATATCTGTGGTAAGTTATGTTTGAATGATAGTTATATCTGTGTCATCTACCATGTTTTCATGGAGATAATACCGTCTATTCTTGGGGAAATATATGATAGTGGGAATGGAATTTTAAATTACTGTAACATTGGTGTGGTTCTGTACATGTATGCAATGAAGTGATTAGCTATGTCTGTATTGGTATATTAACAGGAATATGAAGTTTGGATGGGTTAATGTTGCTAGTCTAGGAGGTATAAACAGATTTATTCATGCTCCTGTTCTTAATTATTTTTTTTATTTGGACTTGTCTTTGTATCATGTTGGGAAAACAGAGTCTAGAAGTTTAAGTTATTATACTATTGTGATCACTGAGTATAGTTGATTGTAAAAAGGTATAGATTGATATAGTTTGAGATATATATGTTTGTTTTAATGGTATATCGTTGTTTGATCATAGCAGTATTATTTTTAACTTCTTTCTCTTTTCTCTTTAAGATAAAATATTTTTTCCCTCGGGATTTGTCTTGAAAATTTTATTGTTGAGTGTTTTGAGGATTGTTAGTGGTTTGTGAAGTTTGTCTTCCCTCTATAAAAAAAGGGGTATAGTTGGTAGATTAATAAATAAGATAAAGCAGTGAATGACTATGCAAGAATAAGAAATAAAGATGAAAGATATTTTCAGAACTGTAAGTTGTTAAATGATATATTATTTATGCAATAGACACCAGACTAAATTAGTTAGAAGTATTCCATATGTCTCTAGGTTAGTTATCTAAAGGTAACACGAATCTATAATCTGTTATACAACCTAGGTGTTTTTTGCTTCTTCATTAATATTTTAGTTTTTCATATGACAGCAAAGGAGATATCCCTAATTTATATCAAACTATTAAGTAGAATGAATTCATTTTAATACAATTGGCTACATATTGCAGATTTATTTAAAGTGGTACCTTGTTTATTGTGAACACCCAATTCAGAAGGACTGATATAACCATGTTACACTGTATTCTAGGTGATATTACACTATCAAATTACGAGGAAGAGGGGCAAACATTATAAGATTAATTATCGATCAAGTATCAGACTATCCTTTATAAAAAAATGTGAAGTTGTACAAAGGATTTGTAAAGAATTTTGTGAGTATATATGCTCCTTGGGTAAGACGAATTGCTATATTAAAGACCAAAATATTTTGAGATTTGAGATGACATAATCTAATCTAATCTTTGTGAGGTCTCTCGCATAATAAATAATGACCGTGTTGTATTCCTTATCTTGGGGAAATGAAATAGAAAAATAGAATATGAGTTACTCGTTATTGAAAAATCGGGTAGAACAAGAATTAATCTTTCTATATTAAAAGAAATTAATTAACCCAGGAGGGGACTTATTACATCTAATCTATGAGGATTGAAAAATGTATTTGTGAAAACGAACCTTTTTACCATTATTCTAAATTATGACACACACCGAAGTGGAACATGCGGCGAAAGCCGCAATGTTCCGCGAGGTCCTCCGATTCTGTTCAGTGGGAAAAGTAAATTGAACTCCGAATTTTTGCAATCTGTCCTGATTTTTTACATCAGTAAACCACTAGCCTGGAGGAGAGTGTGCTAGGGGAGCTCCCTCTAGAAGTTGGAACCTGTTCCTTTGAGAATTCTAATAAGTAAAAGTGTAGTTAACGGGACATTCCGCCTACAATGATTTCTGTCTGTAACTTGTTTCCCTTCACGGCGCGGGCTAAGAGAAGGAAAAAAAAAATGTTTTTCTTACGTCGGCTTTACACGGAGCGCCTGGTAACCTTTCTTGTTTTTCCAGAAAAGAGTCCGCCTAGACGTAGGCTCTTTTTTTACTAACTTCTCCTGTTTTTCTGGGAAGCATAGGCCGACACATACGCTCGGTAATTGTATATCCTCTGTTCTAGGAAAGTCTTTTTATAAAAGGTCCGTAATTTTTTTTATCAATGTAAAAAATACTGGAGAGTTGTTCTGCTGTTAAAACGCAGTCCTGTAGATTCATTTCCTCACCCCCGCAAATTGGTAGAGGGATGTTTCTTATAAATTTTTTTTCTTTGGGAATATTCTTGTTTATTTATTTTTCCAAGGAGGGAGAGACACGTTTGTTTCTTCTTCCCTCCTTCTTTCTTGTTTGTTGTTTGTTTATTTATTTAATTGATTCTCGTTTTTAAAGAGGTATAGTAGTAGTTCACACAACACTTTTCCAATACTGGATAAACTAAGAACAACAAGCTCTAATATGAATAACAAAGCTACGGTTTTACATTTCTCTTCCACAAGCACAGGAGAAGGGCAGTGATCTATAAGACTGGCATGTGGCATCCACTCTAGGTGCACGAGTGGCACAACAACCTTTATTTTGATTCTGCAGTGGGGTCTGGGGGATTATAAACACTATCCAAGTCTGTTCGCTGCAACACTGTTTGCCTTGTTCTGCTAGGTTCTAAGAGATAAGGAATTACTTCTCCATACCCATACACACCCATACCAAAAACACCCGTGGGGAAGAGTTCTAACTTTTCTAGAAACTTGTTGAACATAGCAAATTGTTGTTGCATAGGTAATGGTACTTGGGAGTGTTGTTGTGCTTTTTGGGTAAGCACTTGAAAAAAATATTTTGAAAAGAAAAAAAAATTGTTGTTGTGTTATGGATATTGTCTGCCCTTTTTTTGTTGTTGTGGTGAGTTTGTTTAGTCTACGACGATGTTATTCATGTTTGAAATATCATGGAAATAATTTGTTTTGGCTAGCGGGTTAGTCAGGGACAAGTTTTATTATGTGGAGTAATCAGGGAATGGTGGTTATACAACTCTGAAAAAAAAAAAAGGACTAAACTATCAAATGGTCCTTTGGTTGTTTTCTATCCTTAACAGTAGCTGGTATATAATTTCATTTTTATTGGTAGAGTATTGAAAACTGGTAACTTTGTTCCAATAGGTTTTATGATGAATGTGATGATTTGGCATTTCAAGATAATGATGTAATTTGATTGCTGGTAGTGGATTTCAATTTTTGTTAACTAAATCTTTTTTGAAATAGCGTGGTAGTTACATTTCTGTCATGTGGAATATTGTTTTAACTAAACAGTATCTTCAATATCTGTTGATTTTTTTTGTCGGTGTTCACCAAGCTGCTATGTTATAGAAATAATCTGTTAATACCACGGGTAAAATGTTTTATTCGTTGGTACAGGTGAATTCTTTGGTGTTGCTTTTCATGAATATGCTGTATTTTGCTGTTTGTAATTGTTGTCATGGCAGGATATACTTTAGCATATCCCATTTATATTTGGCCACTCTGGATTATTGCCAACAAAATATTTTTTTTTTTTACTTTTTGAATAACGATGAATGGTTAGAGGTAACTTTAAACAAGGTGGTGTTACGGCTATTGACTTATTTCTTTTTAATCGGGTTGTTGAAGTATTTGAGGTTTACAGAGGTAATGTAAATTTTATTTTCACACACTCTTATTTCATAATGGTGACTTCCCTGTATTTGGTTAATAATTTTTTTATTTTCATTGGGATTAATTTTAAAAGCTTCTTTTAATTTCACATTACGTTCGTTCTTTTTTTCTGTTTAATCAAATTATTGGGGGTTTTCACTGTTTTTATTCATTGTCATTTGATGATTTATGATCTTCGTTTAAGCAACGCACATGCATACGCATTTGTAATAATGTATTGCTGGTTAATAAGTATATTTTTTCTTAGCAATGGGATTTTCTGCTGATATTACGGGAGGGGTAACTTTCAATTTGAAAAATAATTTTTTGTTTCTGATAAAATTTCAGGATAAATCCCCTAATAATAATACTTGTATTCTTATTATTAAAAATAGTTTGAATTGTAATAGTGAATAAGGTGTTATTTCTTTGCGGGAAGTCAGCTTAAACTGTTACAAGTTAAATGAAATTTCGTCAAGGTAATCCCAGTTCAATTAACGTTTTTAGGACTTGCAGAGTGCTCTCTAGAGTGTTGGTAATAAATTTAACTAAGGGAAAGAGGTTGCGTTTAGCGGGACATAAATTAAATAATTTAAAATGGGTGTATAGTCGGTCACTTTTATAGTTTTGTGTAATTCACAGTTGCACATTTGGAAGTTTTTTTGTCGTTTGTAATAATGTCCGGGTAACTATTAAAATAATATTTAGGCTGGGTTAAACGTCTGTGTCATCATCATTCCTATATTTTAAATCAAAAAGGTGGATGTATGTAATAAATGATAAAAAAAAATGGGAATTACTTGAGGTGTTTTAACAGCAAATTATTGTAGCTTTAAACAAACGCACATATTTTTAGTTAATAAAGGGATCTTATTACAAATAGAGTTCTGTTTGGATGAATTTGAGTCATAATTAGATTTTAAAAACACATATCTTCCTTTTATTAAAGATATGTTTAATGACAATTATACTGTGAACATATATATATGTATATAAACCTTCAAACAAACATTTTACAAAAAACATGTGTCTTAGAGGATAGTCGGTTTTTTTTTCTTATTAGATTTATCTATATTTTTACCAGGATATATTAATTATAATAAATCATAGATTTATTTTTAAATATATGTAAAAAATATTTTTTTGGGAAATAATATTATAATATTTTAATTAATTACTTCATATAATGAATATAATCAACTTATAAGGTAATGTCAATAAACTGGAGAACTTATTTTTTGTAATGATTGTTTGAAAGATTTTTTTTTTAAATAACTCAAAAGGAATATTTTAGATTTTGAAACTCAAAATAAAAAGCGAATTTGAGGTTTGCTAAAGCTATACATAAAAATATTTTATTTCAGATAATATTTATTATAATGAGTGTCAATCTCTTATATTTGAACATTCCTAATACTTGAGGACAGATTGATACCTTAAAAAGAAAAAGAATATTTATAAACTATGGTTTTTACAACATTAATTATTACATATTCAAAAATAACTAATATACAAAAAGAGTTCTGAACAGATGTGTTTATTTAAAGAGTAGATTAAAGTATATAAAAGTGTAAAGATTAAAATAAGGAAAAGTTGAGAAAGAAAGAAGAGAAGAAAAATATAAATAAATAGCCTATGTGACTGAAATGTAACTTCATTCGAATAATTTCTATAAGCAATTCTTTTAAAGAACACATTAACCTGAAAATAAAATAAAAAACTTTAATAAATAATTTTCATTTATTGAATTAATGAGTGAATACTATTTTCTTTTTTCATTGGTTCTTAGAGTTGCTAAAAAAGGTTTTTTGTTTCTCACCATTTAAAATTTAAATATATCTAACAATTGGTTTTAAAACAGAAGAGATTCTAATGGGTGCAACACTAACTTTATATTAGTCTACTCTAAAAGTCTACAATTTTATTTATGTGTTTTAGCCTATAGTTATGCATCACAGTAAAACATAAAACCAAAATATTAAAAACACAAAAAGTATAATAATATAATAAATAATTATTCGGTGTTATACAAAAGTACCAAAAAAGTAAAATATTATGGTCATGAAGGTTGTTACAGTGGAGCAGAATATAGAGTAGAGTAGTATACTGAAATGTATAGAAATACCGAACATGAATTGGTCGTGTATATTTCAAACTTTTCAACTTCTTATATAAAAAAGATGTTTGATAATTCTCGTTAGTTTAAAAAAAGATATATTAAATAGGAAAGTACAATTTCTAACCATTTAAACTGGTAAGGTAGTCAATTCAAGTTAAAATGAGACAAGAAGAACAACTTCATTTTTATTAAAATTTCAGAAAAACAACATATTTTACCAAAAACGCATCCCATTTACATATTAATAGAACCATATACTAGTAATGCTGTTTGTAAGTTTCATATTACTAATGCTTCTGGATATATTTTATAGAGTAATGCTCAAACAATACTTATTTCTATGGAAACTAGTGTACCTTCGTTAATGTCCACCAATCTACTTCGGTAAAAATACTTTTGTGATATTGATACCTCAACAAATCACAACATGTTCGCAGTTCCACAAATGCATTAAAGAACGGTTATCAACAGTGCGTCTCTCCTTAGTCTAACATATGTGTGAAATATGCGTGTGTGTGTGGTGCTACTAGTAAACGAGATATGAATAGCTTTAATAATGCTCAGGATTCATTCTTTTTTATTTCCAGAGCTTTTGACAATATTATGTTAGGTAAAAAAAAAAAAATTGAGAGAATAACCAGCT
The DNA here is from genome assembly GCA_017347545.2 of Arxiozyma slooffiae. Taxonomy (NCBI): domain Eukaryota; kingdom Fungi; phylum Ascomycota; class Saccharomycetes; order Saccharomycetales; family Saccharomycetaceae; genus Arxiozyma; species Arxiozyma slooffiae. The sequence goes on along the minus strand of JAFHAQ020000022.1, from coordinate 6,292 downwards.
AAATCATTGAAATAACCGAATCAAGCTAATTCTGAAGTGGTATATTTTGATGTTGATTAGTGCAGGATAGGTTAGTCTATATACGTGCCCCTTACTGTCCTTACCAGTATTAGCTTTGTCTTCTTTCTCTTTACTCTTCATTATTTTATATATTCAAGATATTGAAAAAGGGAATCTTTTTGTTTTTTCATTTGATTTTAAACTAACACAGATAAATTTTTATTGAAGATAACTTCATAGCAAAAAAAAAAAAAAAGACGAAAGAAGAAGGAGGACAAGTGAAAAAGAGGAAAAACACTCCACAGAAGCAACTGGCAATGTGACCTTCTCCTTTCTCTCCATAACATATTGACATTTAAAGACTACACATTAATGTAGTATTTGCATTATTCTTATTTTCATCTCATTTTATTATCAGGATGTTCTAAGGATGAAACTAAGAATTAAATTCTGTGGTTACTTTTTATTGTTTCTGGATAACTTTCGAAATGGGAGAGGTCCTGTAGATATATTTCAATATTTTTTTGTTGAAATATACAAATGACTTAATGAGCAGTTTATTCTTTATAAATGGTTGGGCAACAATATACGAAAAGTAAATATTGTTTTATTTATAACATATTATAACAGGACAGAACCGTGTAATAAAAATTTCTCATGTTATCATTATTATAAAAAACATTTTTCACTTCTAAATATCAGTAATTAGCTATCTATAAGCCATATTATGAGAAGTGAACATTACTTTTAAAAATCGATCCATCTATTATTCTTTGACTGTTTATTGGAAAATATCTGATTGTCGTTGTCTTTTTAGAAGGATCTACCAAATATATTATATTTTTTTTGTTCAACTAAAGAGTTGGGTCAATCTTTACTTATAAAAATATGACTTCCTCAAAATACTTTTAATATAATAGTTTCAATATTCGACACCAAAATCAGGAATTAAACAATGATTTTCTCACTAAGGCAAGAAATTTATTTAAGACTTCACACTTTCTATTGCCTTATTCATTGATGTGATTTCTCATAGTAATTGTATTATTGCTTAGATTGCTATTACTATTATATTTTGATCTATCTCATTATATGTTGCTTGAGATGTACCTACATTGAGTATGGATGCTTTGTGGTATTTCTTCTTTAAAAGCTTTTCTTCTAAATACATAAAATAATTTCCATTAGAATGATAAAAGAAGATCATGGATAAAATTTTATTTCATCAGACAGTTCATTTAGTTGACACAATATTATATACACTAACCCTCGAATGTTTCAAGTACTTTTTTTCTTTTATCATTGCCAAAAACAAGAATCTTATGGTTATCATACTTTATATTATTTACTCTATTAAAAGATAGATTTATAGATAAAGAAGAGCATAAAAATGGAACAGAGATAACTGCACAAAGTTATCTCATAAAAGATTGGAGACAATAAGTTAAACTGCATAAGTTAATTATAACCTATTAGTTCTTTGATATGTGAATAAAATATAATTGTAAAGAAAAAAAGTAGAATTTGGCTGAACTCACATGTGCAATAAGCAATTAATATCCTTGCTCTCATGTTATTGTTACGTCAGAAGCGAATATAGCAAAACGCCAATATTATGTATATTAGTAGTTCCCATAATAAAATGAATAGTTGAGGAGAAAAAAAAGTGGAATAATAATAGTTTACTTTGATGCTTTGAAAAAATAGGTTATGCTTAAAATGATTCTACTATTTGTTCATATATGTTTTTCTGGTTTGTTTCTACAAAAAAGCAGTAATATGGTGAGTGTACGCTGTTATCATTAATACCACTTGCAAAAGAGATAGACCATACAATATTAGAGTGAAGAAAATAATACACAATATATATTTCTCATAAAACTGTCACTTAATAACCCTGGCAATATTTGTCCCCTTTTCCATTCACACAATATTTTTATTCTTCTTTCTTTCCTTTTTATATTATGTTGTTATTATTTGCTTTCCAATATGTTGTTTAATCATTTTAATAGTTAAAGTTAATACTAATAAGTCTTAATTTAGTTATGAGATTGCTTTTAGAAACATATTGTTTAAGTTTCAAAAGATTCTTTTTCTATTCATCTTTAGTGTTCAAATAATGATGTGATAAAATATTTTGGGAAAAGAGAAAATATTCCAACTTTTCCTCGATATGTTATAAAAAAAATAAAATAAAAAAAAGGTTAAATGAAAAACCAACCTAGTGAAGACAAATCTTGAACTTCTGGTAATTTATTACACTATTGCTATCTTGAATTTTTATTTCGACGGAATATTACCAACAGTGCACTATAATAAGACACTTTATATTCAAAATACAACTTACATTTAATATGATTGCTGATACTGAATTTCCAGTTGATATCAATGAGAGAATCAGTTATTTTAGTGGCTGGTTGATTGATAAACAAGAAAAGGATATTTTATCTTTAAGAAAAGCTAAAAAATTCCTAACCGCTTCATTAGTTAGAGAATTGGAAAGTAAGAACCTAAAAAAATTATCCCATTATGACATTGCTAGCACAGACCTAATTTATGAAGCCAATAAGGAACTATTCAATTATGTTTCAATGAAAATGGAAGAATTTGTCGAACTTACCAACGGTACAGTAGCTAATATAAACAGCATGATCGCTAGACATAATAAGAGTAAAGTAATTAGAAAGTTTCATGTCACCTGCCATTGTATGACAAGCAACGGCGGAAGGCGTATATACATAGCTCCTCTTCCTTCTAAACATCGTAGCAAAGTTGATATGAACTTATGTATTCCACAGTCTAGGAAATCGAAGGATAATAGCGTGTTTTCTCAAATTATCAAAATTGATACCTTTAAATTTACTACAGGAGATTTTGAAATTTTACAAGAAATTGATGATTTTGCTAATAGCAATAAAATAAATATTGAAGAATTTGTTTTCCACATTTATAGCATTGCAATTGTTAGAGCTGGAAATCATTTTAATAAGAATTTCCATACAAATTTCGGTTCGTTAGTCAAGAGGTTTGATCCTGCTACTATCAAGGAATACTCAAAACGTCTTAACGTTCCTTTATTTTTGCTATTGAATGGTAGAAGATTGTCTTTTTTTGCTAATGATGAGTTTCTATCGAATGAAGATATCCATCTAGTGAAAGAAGCATTTAAAAATAAAAATTTTACTACTCTAGAGAAGTTACTATGTCCTGTCTTCTTACAAGCTATCGAAGATTCTAAATTTCAAGAATACCTTTTCTGATGGATCAGAATCTGTGGCTTTAATGTAGGTAAGTGGAAAATGAAAAATGAAACGTGTCCAGTTGAAAGCATACTTTCTTTTAGGTATAAGTTGGATGCAATCAGACAATTGATTGTATTATCAGCTTTTGCTATATCTACTAATGTGGGAGTTACTGCTGAGTCGTACGGTACCTTTGAAGATGACAAATTTATCACCAACTTCAAAAAACTGTATACAATGGTAGTAAAGGAAAACTATACCGACACAAAGAACAAAGTTAGTATTGACCCGGAGGGAAAGTATGTTCTTGTTAAAGGTAAAATATTGTCATTTAAAATGATAAGTATTATAAAAGAAGAACTTACAATTTCAATTGAAAAATGTATAAATGATTTAACGGAGTGGTTGTCTTTTGGTACCCCACAAAGAGTTTACCAGAAAGTTTTTTTTTCTTCAAGTATAAACATTGATAGAGAAAATACAGATCACACGATGTTTTCAAGTATATTTGATACAATTCCTCAATCAACAGTGGAAGAATTTAATATTGTTTGGAAGAATGACATTGAGGCCAATGATGAAAATATTAAAAAAAAAACTACTTCGTTTAATCAACGAAATCACTAAGTTGTTAATGTTTAGTATTTGGATTTCTCCCGGGATTGCTTTACGTTTCCCTGAACTAAGTATTCTTTCGTTTAGTGGTTACGACAGAAATCTGTTCCTGGACGTAGTTGATAGGGTGTTTTATTTCAAAACAACATATAATAAAAACAAAAAATATGACTCAAGATTGCTGTTTATGGATAAAGTTGTTACCACTCATATATTGTGGTACTTGTATATATTGAGACCCTTCACAATTGAGTTACTAGACGATAAATCAACAATTTTTAAAACAGATATGCTAAAACACAATTATATCCAAGAATTCTCTAATGATGTCGAAGAAGATTTTTTAGAGACTCCAGAAGAAGGGGAGGAAGAAGAAAACACAAGAGAACTTAGATTTACTGCTGGTACACATACATTTGAACAAATGCCTGCAAATTCAACGGGCGATACTATTTTGAAAATGTTTCTTTTTGTTGACATCTTGCATTATGGGCTGATTTCTTCTACTTCTTTTTCTAGTACACTTATGTCTTTTCCAAAAGATCAATCATATTACAAACACCACAAACTTAGAACATTTAGACAAGGTCTTGTTGCTCTATGGAAACATTTTATTGTTCCTGAAGGGTTATTAATGAATGAACATTCCACAATGTTATCATATTGCTTTGGTCACAACATAAAAACTCATAATAATAACTATGGTGTGGACAAAAGTAGGCATATTGACCATATATATGAATGTGATTTAGATTATTACCATGCCAAGAAGTTGTGTCAAAAATTCCAAGAAATAACTAATTATTGTAGCATTAAGAGAGACTCAGCTAATAATGAAGAACATCGTCCGCTAGCTGAAGAAGTTGTAACTGATACTGCTTTATTTGATATATGGGATGTTTTTGAGGAGGGAAAGAAACTCTACGGGAAGAATTTTAAATTTTGTCGGCTACCCAACATAACTTTACCCTAAACATCTTATTATGCAATAGAAAATTTCTTGCTTTACAAGCTCCTACTGCATTTGGTAAGACTTTAACGTATGTATTGCCTATTTTAACATTACATAAAGTTGACCCTGGACATTATATCCACTTTTTGGCTGTCCCATATGAGGCTTTAAAAATAAGTTCCATTAAGAAATTAAGAAGCTATAATTTGATAGTTGAAGATATTAATATTTTGAAGGAGTCTGAGGTTAACTTGAAGAGCAAAAAAGTTAATGTTTTAGTTGGTTGTTTTGATTCTTTCGCTTCTAGAGGTATAAAAGAAACACTTGCTAATTGGGAAAACATTTTTGAAAATGTTAAAAGAGGTTATATTATTTTTGATGAAGCTCACGTTTTGTGGACAGAAAAGAAATTTAGAAGCAGACTGTCAACTATAGCAGGTTTTGAATGGGAAAAGTATTTGAAAATTATAATGATATCAGCAACGCTTCCAAGATGGTTGTTGGATATTATCACAATTGAACGTGACATAAGTAGAAGAATAGTGAAAGAAGGAAGGTATATTAACGCAATTGAGGAGGTACCCAACAAGAACATCAGAACTAATGTAGAATGGTGTGAAAAGACAAAGTTTGAAGAAATAGTCTATAACTTAATTTACAGGTATCTGAAAAATACAGAACAGGGTAAAGGGGTATTCTTCTTTAGTAGCAAGAGTAAAATGAGAAATATATACAACAAGTTTTTTCAGGATGAAGATTCCGTTTGTATGGTTGATGCTGATGTAAAAGAAGAAGTTAAAACCAAAATTTTGGTGTATGGGTGTATGGGTGTATGGGTGTATGGGTGTATGGGTGTATGGGTGTATGGGTGTATGGGTGTATGGGTGTATGGGTGTATGGGTGTATGGGTGTATGGGTGTATGGGTGTATGGGTGTATGGGTGTATGGGTGTATGGGTGTATGGGTGTATGGGTGTATGGGTGTATGGGTGTATGGGTGTATGGGTGTATGGGTGTATGGGTGTATGGGTGTATGGGTGTATGGGTGTATGGGTGTATGGGTGTATGGGTGTATGGGTGTATGGGTGTATGGGTGTATGGGTGTATGGGTGTATGGGTGTATGGGTGTATGGGTGTATGGGTGTATGGGTGTATGGGTGTATGGGTGTATGGGTGTATGGGTGTATGGGTGTATGGGTGTATGGGTGTATGGGTGTATGGGTGTATGGGTGTATGGGTGTATGGGTGTATGGGTGTATGGGTGTATGGGTGTATGGGTGTATGGGTGTATGGGTGTATGGGTGTATGGGTGTATGGGTGTATGGGTGTATGGGTGTATGGGTGTATGGGTGTATGGGTGTATGGGTGTATGGGTGTATGGGTGTATGGGTGTATGGGTGTATGGGTGTATGGGTGTATGGGTGTATGGGTGTATGGGTGTATGGGTGTATGGGTGTATGGGTGTATGGGTGTATGGGTGTATG